>JANBPO010001371.1:13337614-13664212 GCA_024336825.1 Amorphophallus titanum | reverse complement strand
TTGTTCAGCATGGATATATGAGTTGCTAAGGCCGGAGAGCGCTCACGCCTTCAGCGATGGTATGAGGAGTTCGCTCCACCGTGGTGCAACTGTTCCCAAGGCCAAACTTTAGCTAGGACAGGATGAATGCCTCGGGATAAGGACGTATCGTCTAATAGGGCCAGAGGGTGGAGCCAAAAGTCAGTTTACAGGCCTCGCCAATGGTGATGAAGTTTGTAAATGACATTCTTGTCGGTGGGCTTGAATGTCAAAGATAAGGAATAGGTTTATTTCTTGACAGGGACGTAGAGTCTGAGTCGGGGGCAAATTCAAGTGACTTCGCGAATGGGAACAAGAGCCGAGGGTAGGCTTGTTCATCTACATTGGTTAGATATCGAAGCAAAGAGGTTTATTTATCGATGGGGATGAAGTGTCTAGGCCGATGGTCTTATTCAATGAATTTGTCGATGATGATGACAATCGACTGTAGGTTTGTTCATCGATATGGGTTAAATGCCGAAGTAAAGGGGGTTTTGTTCATCAATAGGGATGAAGGGTCTGAGCCGACAATTTGTTTATCGATTTCACCGATGATGACGAAAATCGATGGTAGGATTTGATCATCGACATAGGTTAAATGCCAAAGCAAGGGGTTCGTTCATCGACGGGGATGAAGGGTTCGAGCCGATGATTTATTTATCAATTTCGCCAATGATGATGAAAATCGACAGTAGGATTTATTCATCTGCATAGGTTAAATGCCAAAGCAAAGGGTTTATTACAGCATAGACGTTAAGGCTTATGCCGGTGGGATGTGATTTATCTGCCGCGTACAGAGATTCCCGTGGGACATGAATGGTGAATGAGATAGTAACATCATCATCATCATAATCATATATGTTTTTTAACCACATTACTGGATTAAGTGTCCTTTCGAGTTTTCACTGAAGCTAGCCCCCTCTTGCTTTTGTCCACTCACCCTTTTGGGTTTTCACGTGATGGTGTACCCGATTTTACCTATAGCACCCTTTCAGATTTTCACCATAGTCGGGTTATAGCCATTTTTGCCTTTACTCAGAGTATCTGGGTAAGGCCGACGAGGCATCTCCATTTTAAGCCTCATTTATTTCCATTCATTTTTTTTCATTCTTCATTTTTATGACTTGATTTACGGAACTGACGCCGAGACGAGTGGGGGTTTGTTCATCGATATTGGCTAGATGTCGAAGTAAGGACGGGTCTACTCTTTATCGAGGATAGAAGGTCTAGGTTAATGGTTTATTCTTGTCGATGATGAGAAGAATCAACATTAGTTTGTTCATCAACATTGGCTAAATGCCAAAGCGAAGATGGGTTTATTCATTAACGGGGACGGAAGGTCTAGACTGATGGTTCATTGTCTGACCTTGCCGATGATGACAATAATCAACATTGGTTTGTTCATCAACATTGGCTAAATGTCGAAGTGAAGATGGGTTTATTCATTAATGGGGACGGAAGGCCTGGGCTAATGGTTCATTGTCTGACCTTGCCGATGATAACAAGAATCAGCATTGGTTTGTTCATCGACATTGGCTAAATGTCGAAGTGAAGATGGGTTTATTCATTAATGTGGACGGAAGGTCAGGGTTAATGGTTCATTGTCTGACCTTGCCGATGATGACAAGAATCAGCATTGGCTTTTTCATCGACATTAGCTAAAATCCGAAGTGAATTTGGGTTTATTCATTAATGTGGACGGAAGGTCTGGGCGAATCGTTCATTATCTGACCTTGCCGATGATGACAAGAATCATCATTGGTTTGTTCATCGACATTGACTAAATGTCGAAGCAAAGATAGGTTTATTCATTAATAGGGACAGAAGGTCTGGGTTAATGGGATACTAACCGGTCTTGCCGATGATGAGAAGGGTCCGAGCTGGTTTGTTCATCAACATTGGCTAAATGCCGAAGCAAAGATAGGTTTATTCATTAACGGGGATGGATGGTCCGGACTAATAGGATACTGGCCGGTCTTGTCGATGATGACAAGGGTCAGAGCTAGTTTGTTCATCAACATTGGCTAAATGCCGAAGCAAAGATAGGTTTATTCATCAATGGGGATGAAAGGTCCGGGTTAATGGTTCAAGAGAAGCAGCTCTCCGGTGGGACTCGTGGTGAATATCCTATCTGGAGTTCCATGCTGGTGAAGGTGAAGAGAAACTTTTAGTTACAACCTTACTGACCCAAGTGCCCTTTCAGATTTTCACTGGGGCCAGCCCCCTTTTATTTTTACCTACGTGCCCTTTCGTGTTTTCATGTGGCGGGGTACTCGATTTTACCTGCATCACCCTTTTAGATTTTTACCGTAGCTGGGTTACAACCATTTTTGCCCTTGTCCAGAATGTTTGAACAAGGTCGGTGAGGCACCTCCATTTTAAGTCTCATTTCTTTCTTTCCCTTTTTTTCTTGAACATAATAACAAGCCAGCGTATGGTGCTCTATTCCAGCCGTTTGGTTCAGTCGTGTGGTAGCGATGTGTAGTTGTTGGCTTGGGCACAAAGCCTTGCACCAAAAACGTTTATTCGTTGACAAGAGAATAATATCAATGCAAGGAGGAAGATTTACGCTTCGATTCAGATGCAAGGTCGGTGATGGCAATAGTGTAAAGATATCGACTAAGGCACAATGCCTTGCACCGAAGAAAAGCATATTCATTGGCAAGAAAGCAAGGACAATGTAAGGAAAGATCTATGCGCCAATTCGGACGTAAGGTCCATAATGACGATAATGTGTAAATACTGACTAGGGCACAAAGCCTTGCACCGAAGAAGAGCGTATTCATTGGCAAGAAAGTAATGCCACTACAAGGAAAGATTCATGCGCCAATTCGGACGTAAGGTCTGCAATGGCGATAATGTGTAGATACATCGGCTGGGCCATAAAGCCTTACTCCAAAGAGGGTTTATTCATTCGCAAGAAAGCAGTGACAATGCAAAGAAAGATTTATGTGTCGATTCAGACGTAAGGTCCATGATGGCAGTAATGTGTAGATATCGGCTAAGGCACAAAGCCTTACACTGAAGGAAATTGTATTCATAGGCAAGAAAGCAATGCCAATGCAAGGAAAGATTTATGTGCCGATTCGGACGTAAGGTCCGCAATAGCGATAATGTGTAGATACATCGGCTGGGGCATAAAGCCTTGCGCCAAAGAGGGTTTATTCATTGGCAAGCAAGCAATGCCTATGCAAGGAAAGATTTATGCACCGATTTGGACGTAAGGTCCGCGATGGCAGTAATACGTAGATATCAGCTAAGGCACAAAGCCTTGCACTGAAGAAAAGCATATTCATAGGCAAGAAAGTAATGCCAATGCAAGGAAAGATTTATGCACCAATTCGGACTAAGGTCCACGATGGCGTTGTTGTATAGAGTGGTAACCTAGTGGGACTATGCAAGGCTCTTGAGGGACCCCAGGAGTAGCGGGCACTGGGGAGGTTTTGCAATTGTGAACCAATGGTGTCAGAACTGATTTTGAAATGGGGGTTATTTCAGAGAGCTCGACTAGGGCGGAGTGCCGCTAGACCAAGATAGGCTCTGGATGATCTTTAGCATGGAGTTATTTTTCATGCATTCCTACAGCGGCTAGGTCATCTAGGTCCATTTGTCTACATTCATGCATGAAGTGACCTATCTTATGACAGTAAAAATAGTGAACTCTTTTCTTTTGAATAAAAGATGATTTCTTAGCATGAGAGTTCCTAGCATGAATCCTATCAAACTTCAGATTGTCATTCTTCATCACAAAATAATCAACCATCTCATGACCAGACTTTCCACAGTAATAATAAGAATCAATTTTTCTATGTGCATTTGAGTGAGTGGGAGAATTATGAGTAACATGCACTGCACTACCAAAATTCATAGATTTAACAACACTAACAGAGACACCTTTGTCCTTTTTCATGTTACTATTCTTTTTCTGCTTTTTAGCCTTTTTTAGATGTTTATTTTGATTTTCAACTCTATGAGTAGCAAATTGAAAGACATGTGGAATAGAACAGGAAGCCACAGAGTTTTGATTTGAATTTTCAAATTTTTTTTTATTCATAGGGTTATAGCCCAACCCTTCCTTTACAGCGCTCGTGAGACATGCTCGCCTATTATGGGGTCGAAGCCAACATCGTGGGGGGTAACGGTCGGTCACTGGAGGGTCATCCGGAGGTCATTATGCCTGGGCCAAAGCCCTTCTTACGCTGTCGAATCCGATGCCAAATCGTAGTGGGCCACACCTTCATGGGCCGTGGCTGTCGGGTGCCTTTGGGTGTGTTGTAGACCCTACGTCGAATTGGACTCGTTGTAGATGGACCCGTTATGGGTCGAGCCAGATTTGCCATCCTCAGTAGCCCCCCTACTCTCAGTTGCCGAGCACTTTGCAGGGAACTGAGAGTCGAGCATGAGAGGGTCAATTGGAGGGATAATCTCGAGGGTGGCTTCCTCGTATCGTCAAGACTGGTGGTCCTAGTCGCATGCTTGGTGCGCAAGGTGCCCCTGTCGGTGGCCGATGCCACTCCTGTAATCATGACGTGGGTCTTGTTGTCTGGGAGCACGCACTCCAAATGGGCGTCTAAGCCTGACAGTCATATTGTGATAGTGACAGGCACCTTTTTACCTACCCTAGGGTTCCGAAGTGACCATTCTACCTTGGAAAGCTATAAGAACTGCTGCAAGGTCTTTTCTAGAACCCCATCTGCCTCGTGTTGTCCGTCACGCTCTTTGTAGGCTTCTTCCCTAGTCGCCTGGTGAGGGTTTTCTTCCTTATTCTTTGTCTTCTACCTTCTGGAGCCATGCCATCCCGTAGGAGAACTCTTCATGTCAGCCTCACACCTTTTGTTGAAGAGGTGAAATCTGGTCGTGGCGGTGCTCCGAGCACTTCGGGAGCGAGCCCTAGTCATCCCCGTTCTCCACCGTTGGTGGCTTACAGGGTGGTTCACGGGCTATAGGAAGCCTTTTAGATTCCCCTCGACTTTGATATTATCTTTCCAACCATCGATGACGACCTATCAAGCCTACCTTCGGGTGGCATTAGGGTCCTCGTAGCATCTTTCAAGGTGGATTTCTGCCTCCCTGTACATCCCTTCATCGAGTCTGTCCTCCACCATTATGGTCGGTACCCAGGGGACCTTTCCCCCAATTCCTACCACATTCTCTGTGGTTTCATCCTTGTATGTAGGAAAGCTTCGGTGGAGCCAAATGTCTTTCTCTTCTGGCAGTTCTTTAGTCTCCAGAACTGCCCTGCTGACACTTCCTTTGCGTACTTCCAGGCTCAGCCTAATCAAAACCTCATCCGCATCTCTGACGCTGCATCCAACCTCAAGCATTGGGCAGAGCGTTTTGTATATATCACCAAGGCAGGAGCTCGCAGTCACTCCGGTGACTGGAGGTTTGCTGCGGGTTCCCGTCCCATCTGGGCAGATAGGCAACCTTCGGCTATAGATGCAGAGACCAGGGTGATCAAGGCTCTTCTTCGCTTTCCCCTCTTTGATGCCGACTTTGAGCTAACTCCGGCGGTATTACGGGAGTTGGGGATGAGCCCCCCATTGTAGCCCCCCATTGTCTAAGGGTACTAAACTTGATCTTCGTCATGTTTATTGGTAGTGGATCGAATTAATCCATTGGGATCTCCTTGCAGGAGCACAGGAGTCATCGGAGCTACAGTAAGAGATAGTCCAGGTACCGCAGTGTGCTCCTCGCCTGGAGGACCATGTCGAACCAGGGGCCGGCCAGGTGACTATCGCCGCCCCTTAGGTCATTGTTGCTTTCACTCCGGGGCGCCTTCAATATTCGGTCCCTGTGGCTCTCCCAATAGCGAGCTCGTCCGCAGCCCCCGTGGCCAGTGTCGGGTCAAGTGCTCGAAGGGACATCTCCGAGGAAGTCGCCAGTGCTACTGAAGTAGAGTCCACTATGCCCGGCGGTGGACGTATCTCGTTGAATGTGGACGAGCTGGTGGTGCTGGATAGCCAGCATCGCCCGAGGAAGAGGGGTAGCGTTCCTGCTTCGGTCCAAAGTCAAACTCTACTGCCATCACCGTCTGAAGCCCCTCCTCCTCCCTAGCCTAAGGTTCCTCCTCTGCCGCCGCTGACTGAGGAGCCTGTGATCGCCCCCCCTATGCCTCCTCCTGTGAGGGAGGCGCCGGACAATGGCAAGGCTCCTGCTCTAGACGACACGTCTATAACGCCCGAGAATTTTCTAGAAATTTTTGTTGAGGAAGAGGCACCAATTGTCCCTTGTCTTCTTATCCGCGGTTCGACATTCAACCTATTTAGAGAACCCGAATGCACCTCCAATGAAGAAGAGTGGGTGGCTCCCGAATATGCAGCTCGCTGACGGCACATCCTCCTTGGGTATAAACTTTAGTCTAATTCTCATCCAATACTCAAGAACAATCATAGACCCGAAGAGTGGCCCCCCAAGGGAGGTTGAACTAAGACCCTCATAAAGGTAAGAAAGGATGACTTGGGAGATGGATAAACCCCGCCACAACCCGCTGATGACACTAAGGTTTGGAATATCCAAGAGGTGGTCGGTGGCAGAGAAGAGGAAAACCTCGCACAACCAAATGGAAGTTGCTTTGGCTATGGCTTCATTCCACCCACACTTATTTTTGCAATGGGCGATGATCCATTGGGCCATTGGAATTAAGTGAATATGGCGGGAGCTAATCATGATTCTAACATCCTTTGGATTGGATATGAACTCTCCCAAGATGAGTGAAGGGTCTATAGGGTCAACCGTATGACACACTAGGTCTTTATCTCCCACCTTAGTCTTAGGAATGGCTAAGTAAGTCTCAACTTCTTCTATAAGGACAGTGGCTTCAAAGGTTGGGAACACGAAAGTGTGTGTTTAAGGGTGCCATAACTCCACTAGAGCTGAAATACTATGCCAATCTAAGAAGATTTTCTGGATATTCTTGGCTACGACTAACAAAGGATGGAGGTGCCATTCCCTTAGAATGGAGATAACTTCTAAAGTGAGTTCCTTTATCATGGGAGCCACCCACTTTAGATTGGAGTAACATCTTGGGCTAGTTACGAGTTCTGGGTGTGTTCCTAGTTATATAGCCTAGAGTTCTACTCCTATTGCATTGGGATTGAGGCTAGGAAGTCTCAATTTGAGTTAGGATAGGTCTTAGTGTAGTTTGAGAGCTGTTAGCCTTGGGTTAGGACTCTCTTAGAGAGTCCCGCTTGGGTTTAACTGAGTTTACGCCCTTGCGATCTATCGGGTGACTGCTAGGCTCATCTAGCGACTGTTAGATGACTGTTTGTCCCCTTTATTCACCGCCTTCTTTCTTGGTCCCCTAACGGTCTAGCCTTGACCGTTTAGTCCCATTAGTGGTCCCATGTAGACCGTTTGCCTACTCTTCTCATTTTTTAATCGTCTCCTCTTTGCGGCCTTTGGCAAGACCGCCACTCAAGGGTAGCGGCTCTTCCAAGACTATTTGCTCACTTGACCCTCGCATTCTCTTGCAGTCTCTCTCTCTCTCTCTCTCTCTACTTTTCATGCCCCAAATTCTCTCTCACTCTCTCTTTGTCACTCTTAAGGGTTGTCATAGTTAGTAAGAGTTGGTGTCAGCATCCACGCATTTGCATCCTAGACGTCAAAAGGCCATATTTTTCATTAAGGCAAAGTCATGTACATGCATGTGTCCATAAAGACGGGAAAACAAGAACAAAAGAGTACATCAAGGCGGTCCCTCTCCTGGACCCCCGTTGTCTCCAGTGCCCTCGTGGCACTTCGCTGGCGGGTCCATGGCGGTGCTCCCCTCCTCGCGGTGTTGCCGTCGCTCCTCCTCCTCGTTCCTCCGGTAGCCAGAGGAGCTGGTGAAGTAACCTCGATATGCCCTATTGTGCGCACCGCTCTGGCTCCTGCTGGGCTCTGAATTCCTACCCAGAAGTCGGAGGGCTTCCCTTAGTCCCGCTATAACGCCCTTCTGCTCGATGACCTGGAGTCAGTACCGCTCTGCCTCTGTCACCCCAGCTCTCAAGCGCTCCACCTCTGCTGCCTCTGCTCGAAACCGCTCTGCCTCCTCCCTTTGCCAAGTGGCCTCCCTAACTGCTGTCTCTAGCTCCCTCACCTGTGCATGCATTCATTATAGTAAGTCAATTGCATAATCATCAAATAAAGTCATAAGGGAAGTTCGGTTGGTTTGCTTACCCTCTCCACGAGACTGGCCTCGACCTCCTCGGCCCGAGCAAGTGCCCGTGCGAAGTCAGCATCCCACTCAACCCTGTCCGCTGGTGGCTGGGAGGAGGAAGATTGAGCATCAAGTATTGCTGTTGTGCTCCCTCGGCCTACCGCATTTAGAAGTCAAGTCAGTTAGTCAATAGGAGAAGCTAAATAACGACTTTTCTACAACTACAGCATGCATCAAAATGCAAATACAATGGCCCTAATAAATTTTACAAGCATTTTAGCCTAAAAATCTCAAATATATATCTTGCACGGAAAATGATAAAAATACCTACGCATAGGCGTGCATGTGGTACCAAAATGATCCTAGCGAGGCAAGGAGTCCATCCCCCTACCTCGATCGCGACGATACCCTCAAAAAGTGCACATGCGGACGACGGAGCTCCGCGACCTTCCCCGACTCATACCGGTCCCACGCCCCTCGAACCGCAGAATGGAAGGCACTGGCGTGATCCTCACGACGAGCCGGTTCCAACGGTACCTCCTGTGCCTCGATCCGGGGTCGACACAGTCCAGAATAGGCAAGAAGGGGGGTAGAGGAGAGAGAAAGAGTGAGAGAGGGGGAGAGAAACGATTGAGAGAGAGTGTGATGAGTGGGGAGAGAGAGAGTCGGTGGTGGGTTTTAAAAAAAATTGATTTTTATTTTTTTTATTTTTAAACCCAAAATAGTAGTTTAAACCCTCAATTCTCCAAAATTACAAATATGCCTAAAATATTTATATAAATACTTTAACAATTCTCATTAAATGTCTAAAAATACCCTAAAAATTTCTAAAAATAGTCAAAATTCACCGGACGGAACCTAGACCCGAACCACTAAGGATCCGCTAAACTACGGGTGTTACAGTCCCTCCCCCCTAAAAGAAATTTCGCCCTCAAAATTAGACGAAATGACAAGGAGGAAACTGACAACACGACACACCCTACCGACAGAAAAGACAACTGAAAGAGACAGAAATCGATACCTTGAAAATAGAAGGCTGACTTTCCACGTGGCATGAAGTAGACTCACTTGAGATGGTAGTCAACCACGGTGCCATAAAGTTCCAGTCAATCCAAACCAAGAATCGCGTCATAGTCGGTCAACTGTAATGCATAAAGCCTCACTGGCAGTTTCCGACCACTGATCATAACTGGAGAATTTTCCAAGCACAGAGGAGTAGACATGTAATCGCCAGATGGCAACTCCACGAGCATCTCATAGGAAACTTCATTCACCGACTTTTCAATACGAGCAATAAAATCTTCAGAGATGAAAGAATGGATCGCACCTGAATCGAAAAGAACACGCACTGAGCGATCATAAATCAAAATCGTACCTTCAACCTGATTAGACGCCAATGCTTCCGCACGAGTGATATGTGTAACTCTGGCTCTCGGCGGACGGGTAGCGGCAGACGACTGCTGAGAAGGTGCAGGAACTAGCGGTTGAAATGGTTGAGGTTGAGGCGGTGGAGGAAGACAGAACTGTGGCTGCTGCGACTGGGAAGTCTGTGAGAACTGCACCATCTGCTGTCTCAACGGATAGTTTCGAGAAACGTGTCCCAACTGATCACAACAATAACACACAACCGACAGAGAGCATGGCACACCCAGATGACTGCCACCACACCTGGAACATACTCTCGGCTAAAATGCAACAAAATCTGGACGCAGTCGAACAGAAGAACCGAACTGCTGACTCGGATCAGAAAACGGCGACTGATCGAATCTCTTCCTCTTCTTCTTATGATGGAAACCTCTGCCTTGAGATTGCAGGAAGGAAGCACCATCGGTAGGAGAGAAGGTAGGAGAAACTCTAGGAATAGACGACTGGTGGGGCGGCAGATGCTGCACAGCCGACGAAACCATTCCAGTCTGAGAAAACCCTTGAGTCCTCGCCAACTCTAACTCCAGTGCGATGGCGGCTTGATATGCGGAATCCAACTTAGTCACACGGGTAGCGAACTGCGGCAGGCTCAATTCTGCTTTCAGTCCACGCAGAAACTGCAGAGTCCTCACAGTCTCATCGGTGAAGATGTGGGGTGCATACTGACCCAACTCAATGAATTTATTGCGATATTACAGCACTGACATCTCACCCTGTGCCAGCTCCAGAAATTGATACATCTTGGCTAACTTTAGGCAGGCTGGAGTATAAACACGTTCGAATGTAGCAACGAACTCAGCCCATGTGATCTGTCAAAGCGGATGGGAACGGAAGGCAACCTCCCACTCCGTGGTCCACCACGTGCGTGCAGTACCTTGAAGCTGATAAGAAGGCGCACCCCCTCTCTCTCCCTATCTCCTTCTTGCACTTCCCTCCCCTTAGTAGTTGAGACAATTGCATCTTCCTTGGAGCGATTCCAAGCATTACCACCTCCGCTAGATGCGACGCTCAGCCACCACCACCGCTGCCACCATCGGAGCCGCCATCGAGCCACCACAGGCCATCTTTCTGCATTCTATCCAGAACTACGTGCAGTAGGACAGAGCCTGAAAGATAAGGTCTGTCCACCAAATCCCACTGTCTTATCATCACAATATTTTGTAGTCCCTTCCCCACATCTACCCCACTCTCCGGTTCAAATTTTACTTCAGTCCACCACCGTTTGATCCCCTTCCCACCATTATTTTTCCACCCCGCGTAATCTGCCTATGTGCAGATCTGTGTGACAGAATCCTATGAACTAATTTTTCCTGCCCCCTAAACCTTCTCTGATTGCCACCAAATTTGGTGTGCACGACCCCCACTTCCCCCTCTTTCATCCATGTGAACACCTTGATTCAGATCTATTATTTTCCCTATAGTCAATGGCCATCTTTCGGCTAGTGACAGTCTACCTAACAAACCTTTCCATAATGAGGTCCTAGTTACTGAGTTCTTATTGGACAATTGGCATGGTAAATGATTCTTAAATCCTGATATGTTGAAGATCGTCAAGTTCCCTTTGCAAAGGCGCTAATTTCAGCCAGATCTAACTTCGGATCTGAGTGCAGTGACTATTTTTGCTGGGTCACGCAGATCTATCCAGTTACAGTACTGCGGGATAGATCTAGGTTTCAAATCTCCATTCAATACTTCGGCTGAGATCCAGAGATCGCCGCTCCCGAGGATTAGCAAGGGACACCCCGCCATTGTCCCAGCCAGTCACCGCACCCAGGAGACACCCAGAGGCCACTATTCTGCTGATCGCATGCGGTTGTTGTCCTGTCGATCTGAATAGTACCCAGTAGGACCAGTAGCTCACCTCGGTCCCGAAGAGCCCCTCCGACGTGCTGCCCGTCAACCCAAGCTTGGTGCTCCTGGATTCACTATGTAGCCTTTTGCCTCCCTACGTGGAGTGGATAGTAAATTTGGGTCTGTAATTAATTGTTATTTACTTGTACGGAGTATCATGTGTCTTAGCCGGGAGTCTTCCCCATGCCCTGAGCATGGAGATACATTTTTGCTCCTCCTCTTTGCATTTACTCATTCTATATGTGTTCTTCAAGCCGCTACTCATGCATGAGATAGGATCCTAGCTCACTCAAATTCAATCATCACTGTGAGAAAGAGAGCGTGACCATCTTGTAACTCGACCTGAGCACGTGAGTGAGTTGACCACGCTTGACTCTCTGCCAGTTTCTCAACCGCATAGATCCACATGTTTCCCTCACTTAGGATGAGTTGTGAGCTTGCATTTTTTGTTGAGGACACATACTCCTCTTCTGGAGCTCTTTTAGTGTCAAGTTGTTCGCGTCATTGCTGGTCACGTCATCTATTTAGTCGCGTCGTCGCCTAGAGTCTCATGTTTGTAGCAAATTGGTATCGAGTCTCATTTCGTCCTGCATCATGTTGACTCGATAGAATGTCAAAGTTAACGAACTTGACATAGACATGAGGCCTGAGCCAAGGGTAGAATATAAGATAGGTGTTGACTTGACACAATGTCGTAGTCAATGGGCCCTGCTCTGACTGAAGGTTTGGGGCGAGGGTAGTATGGAATGTAGGCATATGAGAGGCCCACACTCAGGGCTAAACATCGATGTCAACCTGACGAGATGCCAATGTCAACCAACTTAGCTCTGATGGAAGGTCGAAAACAAGGGCAGGATGTGTGGATGCAGATGTCGACCTGACGTCATGTCGAGACCAACCAATCCTGGCAGAGACGTGAGGTCTAGGCCAGGGTAGAATATGGACGTTGACCCGTGGAGATGTTAGGATCAACAATCTTTACTCGGCCAGAAGGTCTGAGACAAAGTGAAGGGATATTTTTATTGGTTTACTTATTTGGATTGTTTGGGTTGGGTTTACTTAGATTTATTGGGTTGGTTTACTTAGATTTATCCCCACTATCCCCACTATCAATTTGTTGAGTTTATGTTATTAGATTTATTGATTGAGTTTGTTGGGTTGATTTGGTCCTTTTTTTTCAGCTGGCACTTCTGCTCTTGGGGATGTAGCGAATACTTCCAAAGAGAAGACACTGGCCCCTCCTAAAAGGTGAAGGGCTGTAGGGCATGATAGGCGCCTTGCCAAAGTTCCTCGTTCTCTAACCAAGGAGTCTTCCTTGCATGAAAAGCAAGGTGATATGCCCTTTCCTCTTCTTTTGGTTGTCTTAAGATTTCATTTGGCTGTTTTGTCTCTCTCATCAATGTATGTATGCTGCTTTCTTCTTCTTTTTTGCATCAAGCCTTGGAGACATAGGAGCAATAGATGAAAGTGTTTTCCCTCTAGTGGATGATGTCGTTCTCTCTCAACTGGAGGTGGGGGTTGATGAATATGATCCCCAAACAAATTGGGATTTTGACATGCTGCCTGAATATGATTATAATCCTTTGTCGGATCAGTCCCTGACATTCTCACATGGTAATCCTGCAGGTGGTATTTTATCCTGGCACATCTTTTTCCCCTTTTGTTATGACTTCGTCAACTATTGACCCTTCTTCCAACAAGAGATCTTGAATGTGAGGGGGTAGTAATGCCTCCCGAGTAGACAATGGGCGTGGAAAGTCCAGGCGACGCTGATCTGTTATGTAAGACTTTGAGATGTGATGATCTTCATTTTCGGGGGCCTTCTTACACATCCTTCTATGTTCCTCGATCTTTTCTATGTTCCTCGATCTTTTCTTTTAATAGGTTCAGTTGGCACAAACGCAACTTAGTTTGCGGGAGAGTTCGTAGCACTTTTCTAGGTAGAGTTCTTAGCACTTTTCTAGGTTGGATGAATACTTGTCGGACTATGAAAACATCCCAACTATTGATAGCGAGAGCGTGGCCAAATATTCTCAAGCTTTGTTGTCCGATAGCCAGTCTCAAACAAACGTGTCATCTTCAACTGGGGCACCCAGCTTCACCTTTGGGGCCAACCACTTACCTCGAGCACTTTGATTGCCAATGAGGCATTTCGCACCACATATGAATGACTCTACCTGTAGAGTCTATTATTCTTCTCTTCATTAGCCCTTCGTGCTTTTTATTGATTTAGTTCTTTTCTTTCGGACAACAACTGACTCTGCCATGACAGATCCTTTGGATGCTTCTAGGGTATTCAATGAGATGCCTTCTGTGACTAAGTCCATTCCACCTACAAGTTTACAGGATGTAGAGGCCACCACGGACGGTCCTTCGGATGCCAATATCGATTCTGGAGGTATATCCCTCTTGAAATTTTATCCTTTGAATTTTTTCTTAGATGAGAATCTAATTTGCCTTGCCATTTTTCAGATGACCTACCCTTGGGGGACACTGCGACACCTCAACCAGTGGAGGGAGAAGTCCGCCGCCTACCCTCAGAGGTCGTTGAACTCTCTGCGATGCAGATTTGTGGTCCAACGGTTTCATCACTGGAGGGGTTGCATGTGGAACTTTCCAACCGTCGGCTGCTGCTGAGGTAGAGGGGATTGCTGCTTCTGAATTTGCTCTATTGATCGTTGTTTCAACGGCTTCTGAGGCTGAATATGGGCCGGATTGGGTAATTTCCCTTTTTCCTTCCTCTTATGCATCCTTTACATATATTATTCCCCATGTAGTTGAGATGAAAGCCTGTTCAAATCTTCTCTTTTGAATTTGCTCTACTGATTGTTACACCACCTCTTTTGAATTTTTGTGAAAGCCCCTTCGAATCTCCCTTCGCCCCCTTCAAAAGAAATACTCACTTGGTATGCTAAATCTCTCACTTATGTTGTCGTCATTCTTTCTACCACTTTGTCGGACCACAGAAATTTTCACATAGGAAAAATAGAAGACATTTTATAAAAATGTGTGGTATGCTCTTTTTGAAAAGAAGCATTCCCCTGATACAGAGGATGATTCCGTGGGTGCGTGTGATATCAGACGATTTGGGTTCGGGTGCTGGACCTCTCTCCACTGACCGGAGTCAGTGTCGATTTACATTGACCTAACGTCCGAACACCTTTGTTTAACTGTCAAAGAAGTCCCAAAGTCTTCTACATAGGTTCTGATGTTGAGGGCTAGCTCATTTGGAGGGCTCTCGATGACCACTCATTTACCACCAACATGTTGATTAAGTTAGGGTTAAGTCTGGGCAGGCCAATCCGCGTAAACCCCCTTGTGACCCTTCAAATTCCCCTATAAAAACTCCCCCAGGGGTAGGGTACAAAACACATGAAGGACATATAAGGAGCATCAAGGATCTAGCACTCAGCACTTAACGCAGATCGCCAGCATCCGACAAGCTAAGGAGAATTGTGTGTGCGTGACTTGTCAATCGGCTTAGCACGTCGAGGGTAGGTCCTTTGCACTTCCCTCGCGTGTTAACTAAGCCGTAACACACAAGTCCATGCTCGCCACATGTGAGACGCTATGACAAGGGTAGGCGCCCCCTCATGCCGGGATCACCCCTCACGTGTCCACAAGCCACAACCATGCACGTGTCATGACGTCTTGCTCCCTCTCAGTAACGAGGCCACATCGACCGCTCAACTCGAGCCGTGATCGACCCTCGCCCCGATATAGGATTGATATATCCCCTCAGTCACCCAGCTAGTCTTAAGCACACATTTGGCACCGCGGCCATGGCCCACGCCATGGGGGGGGTGGGGGGATCTTCTGTAAAACACTCATGTATTCATACCATGCATCGACCCGGGGATCGACTAGCACGTCAGAATTGTCTCATGGGATGCACCTATTGTACCCTGGCCTCCACGGCCCGTCTATAAAAATATATGCATCTCAGTGTTACACCACCGATTGGATGTATGCCCTCGCATACATGTTCGGGCCTCCAGCAGCCCTCCAGCAACCCTCTGTGTCACCTCGCGTGAACCCCCAGCACCCTGCGCCCCCAGCCAACATGACCTAGTTTGAGACGAACCTACAACTGCAAAGTGCTCTCGGGTCTTCATCCTGGGCTTCAGGAATACGGATTCCACTTCGGCATGGAATGAAGGTCTTCGGATTCTATCCATTGTAAATAAACTCCGACTGCTTACGGTCGGTAGGGAAAGACGTCCTGTACATGACTCCCCACAATCACCTGCGCACTCGCACCCACGGAACCGTCCTTCCCTCCACGTGTCTCTCACCCCTTGAGTTCATGTGCGACGCCCTGGCGACGCATCCCTAGTTAAATATTCGGTTCCACAGGTGATTGTCAAGAAATTGACTGGCACGCCTGTATCCCAACCTTGTTTCCTTCTAAACCCGAAAATCTTCTGTGTCACTCAGTCTCCCCTCGACTCTCTGAAAAAGGCGAGTGCACGGTGTCACTCTGAGAAAGATACGATCATGAGAGAGAGTTCGCTAACGCGTCCCATTCCGACACCTCTCTCGTAGCTATATCCTACCCCTCACCCCGGTCACCGCACACACCACACGCCGCGTCGATGGAACGAAACCCCGCTCCCGCGCGCGTGAACATCGTGCTTCCCTTGCTTGGGGACGTTTGCGAGCTTGTTTTGCTTGTTATTGGCATAGTCCCTCTCTTGGGAGTCTTAGGTGTCGAGCTTACGCTACTTGATCTTTTGTGTCGTTGCTGGTTTAGTTGTCCGTTTAGTCACATCATCACGTAGAATCCTAGTTCGCATAGCATCCCGCATCATCTGCTGACCAGATCAAGAAGTCTACAGTTTACTGGAGTGCGATGAACGTTATGCAATGCACTATCCATCCTATAGAGTACTCTAGAGTGTCGACTTGCATGTCGGCAAAAGAAATGTGGGATCTGCTACAGCTGATCTATGAAGGAACTTCTGAGGTAAGGGCCATCAAGGCCAACATGTTAATCTCTGATTATGAAATATTCAAAATGAGACCTGATGAGTCTATTTATGAAATGTATGCTAGATTTATCCAACTAACAAACTGTCTAAAATCCTTGGGTAAAGAATATTCTGACAATGAACTCGTCAGAAACATTATGAGATATCTCACTCCAGCGTGGCACACGAAGGCCACTATGATTGAAGACTCGAAAGATCTGTCCGTAATGATAGTTGAAGGATTGATAGGTTCCCTCATGACATATGAGCTCAATATGAGAAGGAACGAGGAAGATCATGAGAAAAAGAAGCCAGTGGCTCTCAAAGTCTCTGAGAGCACCCATGAGTCCGGTGAGGGCGATGAAGATGACTGTCAAGAAGGAAGCCTAGGTGATCATGCTCTACTCACCAGGAAGTTTACGAAATTCTTAAGGAGTAGAGGTAAATTCTAGGGCCTATAAAATCCCTATTTTTGTACTTCTTGGACCCACTTTGACCTGGTGTGAACACAAGAAGAAAAGCATACAGACTAGACTGGTGACTGGTTGTGTGAGCATGTCATATGAGGAGGTTGACCGATCCCTTTGCACGAGACTCCGTGTTTCATACTTCTTCCCCACGACTGCTCCCAGAATTGGTACGTTGACTGGAATTGAGTGTGGCTTGGATTGGAATGGGCTTGAACTGGCTCGAACTAGGATGAGGGGGAGTTCACCGCCACCTGGGCATGGCCATGAGGTGCTCGCTGCCTCTCTTTTAAGAGGGTTTCACCCTCATTCTTTCATTCCTTCAATCCCATTCAACCTCCTAATAGGTTCTCAAACCCTAGAACACTCAATCACACCCATCTCCACCCTAAAAACCTTCTCCTTCTTCCATCCACATAAGATCGGGATCTCCACTGTCTTCCGGTGTTGATTTCATGCAGCGGCTTGGGCGGCCTTGAAGCTTCCTCGTAGGGTTCCAATCTATGGAGAAGAGGTTTCCACCACATTTTGTTGTGTCCTCCAATGTCTAACTACTCTCAAGGGAAGAGATTAGTCCTTTCAAGGGGTTCTACAGTGGTTTTGAAGTCTAGATGGGGCCTAGACGATGCTTCTTTTGAGACCCTCGGAGATCTACTAGGAAGGAGTCTAGCTCCACGAGAGGTGAGGACCCAGTTCCTCCACCACAGTAGGCACCCGCACCTCCACGGGCACCACCACTACGCCCACAGCCCATACTTGACCCCTGTCTAGTCGATTTTGGTGAGATGAACGAACTATTCCCAGATATAGCTACTATTTTTTAGGTATAGGATGGTTGGACTGATTTTGTAACAAGGTACACCAAATACTATCCCAACCTTGTACAATAGTTCTATGGCAATTTAACCATGAGAAATGAGTATCTGTACACTGTTGTCAAAGGAGTTCAAATTTCCATCGATCCAGAATTATTTGAGAGGGCCCTAGGAGTTTCAGCTTGGGGTGTAGATATGGTATTTGGTCATGGTCATGTTCCAGAGACTTTTATGCTCGTGACCTAAAGTGAGTACGTGCATGGGGTCAGTAACTTGCTCAAGTAGAATGCCAATTATTTCCCTCCACTGCAGCACATTCTGCACCACATGTTTACCACACTCATCTATCCCAAGGGTGGAAGGCGAAATGAAGTCACTGAAGTGCACAAGTTCCTATTTTATCATATGATGAATGGGGTGACCATAAACATGGGTCTCCATATGACGAGTTTAGTTGGGCCATGTCGTATGCAAAGAATGAGATCTTTGCCTTATGAATCACAATTAACAGGAGTTTTCATTTATGTTGGGATCAGCTTGGCTGATGAAGTGTTCATTCCAATGAGACAAGATGACGTTTACAACAAACACAAGATGTTCACAAACTTTGGCTATTATTGGGGTCCCATTGGAGTGCTACATCGAGAGGTGAGGGTTTATGGAGAAGAATCTGAAACTGATGAAGAATAAGAAGAAGAAGGACACCAGGAAGCTCAAGGGCAAGCCCCACCTCCAGTTCAGGCAGAGGAGCACCCTCCATCTCCTCCTTTACAGCATGCAACACCAGAGATGCCACCATAGTTCCATCATGGGGAATCATCTTCCCAAGGCGCCCTCTTGGGCAAATTTTGAGGGAGTTGATAGGCGATTAGCTAGGCTAGAAACTCATGTGGATACCTTTGGGGACCAACTTTCTGACTCTGGGAGTCAAATTGACACATCTTTTCACTGGCTTGACACCTTCATGGACACCTTGACTGGTCAGATGGATACCTTTTCTCACGCCTTTGACACCCTTTCTACCCATATGGCCTCTCTCACCTCCAACTACAAAGATACCCACCAGGCTTTCCGTGCCACCAACTGGACTCTTCTCCACATTGATCGTCAACTGGAACATCAGGACCTCCTTTTGAACTCCTTTGAACACCGTCTTCCTCCAGCTCCACCTCTGCCTATTGATGATGATGCCTTGGAGGATTCTACTCCACCTCCTTAGTGGCTACCTTTCCGGTCTTTCAATGTCCACTTGGTCCACTTTTCTTGTATCCCATCCCCTCTTTTGATGATGTCAAAGGTGGAGGTCTTGCTGAACGCCTGCAAAATATAATAAAAAAATAATTAAAAATTATCAACTCACCATTTAGATCTAAAATTGTAATTAAGTGTGCTAAGTACATAATTAGTAATATTAAAGCTCATAAAAAGTGTGTATATCATAAATTAACATGTCAAAATGCACACTTATTAGTAGGTCGTGGCATGATGCCACAGACTTGTGCCCCCACCTTCAGGCGAGGCGTGGCTGCCTTCTTAATCATTGTAAGGACCTGCTACCATCCCTATTATTCTTTCATTGGTGTCAGAAAGCAAGCCTCATAAGTGTGCTGAGTGCTGGCTTCTGCGATTTCTTCGGGCAATGCCTGATATAAGGAAATCATATTGGATGCAGCTCTCCTGAGAGGCGCTTCATGGGGTTGTGGAGGGCCAATCTTGTACTCTCCCAACTCTTTCTCTTCCTTCTTCCCCATACCTTCGATCATGCCCTTGAACACATAGTAGTCCTCGATCGGGTGCCCCAATATCTGATGGTAAGGGTAGAATCTCAGACTATCTCTTCTCTTTAGGTCTTCCGACCTTTTTAACTCAGACAGGGTGACCTTATTGTACTGGGTGACCCAATAAAACCGAACCTTAGTCTTCTCCTTTGGGAAAGAGTAGGCCTTCTTCATTTTGTTCCTTAGTGAGAGACCCTCCTTCTTCTCTTCTGCTCTGGCAGGCTGGGGTGTGGCTGCCTTCTTGCCTTTATCTCTTTGCTATTCAAATACCTTGATATCAAGAGTGTTTGCTTCTTTAGGCGCTGGGCGCTGCTCTACTATCTCAGCCTTCTGTGTGGTGACAGCGGTTGATGCAGGGGTAGGCCTTGCCAGGAAAGCTTCCACTTTATCCACTACATTGTTCAAGTGGTCAAAAATCAGATTTCTATGTCGTCATCTTTTCCAGTACCTCCCTCCTGAGGTTTTATTTGCAGATTTGTACAACATCCTCTTGATGTGGGGGCCGCTTGCACCTCATTCCGAGGTTCCTCCTCTTGATGTATTCAAGGGCTATTTCATCCGCCCTTTGTCTGGTTGAGTAGAGTTTAGCCACTGTGACCTCCCTCTTGGTGACGTAAAACCTTTCTCTGAACTACTTTTGCATATCAGGCCAGTCGTTGATCGACCCAGTCGGGAGGCTAGAATACCACTCAAATACGAGCCCTATCAGTAAGGACTCGAAAAACTTCAGCAAATACGACTCGTCTGTGGCTAGGTCACCCATAACAGTCGTATAATATGTGACGTGTTCCTTCGGGGATCCCTTCCCATTGAACTTGTCGAACTTAGGCGGCTTGCTGATCCCCGGAGGGAGCCACTTTACTGCATGATGCAGCGGATATGGCACCCGATAAGCATCAAATGCAACATAGTTGCCTTCATTTCGCTTAGCAAGCTTCACCTCAATCCTCCTTTCCACCATCAGCTTGTTCATGGCAGTCGGATCAACTAGTTCCGGGTAGAAATGTGTCAGTTGCAGGTAAGGGGTGACCAAGGTGGTCGCCTGTAGAGGAGGACGTAGCAATGAAGGCGCTTGGTGCACCTGTGGCAGCACCGGTGGTATCAGTGGCTGCGGTGGGCGCTGCTAGGTGGCCGCCAGGCTGGGCTCTGTCGGCTGGGGTAGGGTATACAATGGTGGGAAGTCGCACGGGTTGATGCCTCCCTATGATGACTCGGCTTGCATCTTGGGCTGCTTGGAGGCCGAGGCTTGTTCTATTTTCTCCATTAGCTACTTCTTCAGAAGTTTTATCTCTTGCTGATATTTCTGGAGTAACATTAATACCGATGGGTCCATGGTTGCTGTGCCGGGGATGGCTTCTACTGTCTCCCCTGAGACGCCTTCAGGCATAATATTCAGTAATACCTCCTCTTCAGCTGTCACCATGTTTGTGGTCCGGGTGGTGACTTTGTCAGGTAAGATTTGTTTTTCCTTTTGCCACTTTCAACATTTCCCTTGTGGCTTCTATCCTTCTGGTGTTTGGCCCTAGCCATTCTGCTAATTAAGCCAACTCCTGAGGTTGCTCGGGCAGACCCCCATATTTGCTGGCCATTCTGGCCATATTGCAGGTAAAAACCCGCATACCTTTTCTTTATCCATGGACCTTCCTTAAAAACACGCAGGGAATGAGTCTCAAAACAAGACTCAGTAGGGATCACCCGAACCCTACCTCGCAAAATGGAAGACCGCTACACTAGTAGCTAAGCGAGTACCTCAGAAGTAGAAGCCTTGCACTACAAGTACCGGTCTCACGACGTGAAAATCCACACACGCACGCCACGGCGAAACGACCGAAACTCACCGGTCAACATGACCCAAACCCAAAGGTCAAAGCAACTGAGACTGACAGTCTGTCACTCCCTATCCAGAATAGAAGTACCTCCCACTAGAAGAACGACCAGATGCATCCACTAACGTTTTATACCTCGTCACAAGTGTCTAGCTACTACGCCTCGGGTGCGAGACTCAGACATGCACAAGTAACCACAAAGCGAGTGACTAGCTGGGGTCGCGCCCGTCGACGCGTGTCCAACTGCCCCCAATCACGTGTACACACACAGACCATACGCACTAGGTCTGGCCTCTAACTGGTTTTTCCCTCAGTCGGACTCTGGCTGCTACGCGTGGGGCGACGGTGCAAGGACGTGTGTGACGGCGGGATGATCCCGGCGGCGTGCAGCGGGCATGGGAAGCTTGGTGAAACGAGGTTCTTAACGGTGTTCTTCGTGGTGTGTGGACGATCTGATGCGCCTCGACGCGGACCAAAGGTAGGGGGACGATCCCTAGCCTCTTGAATTCCTTCCCCGTGAGTTTTAGCCCGAGGAGAGGCCGAGAGGGGTTGTTTTCACGCTGGGAAGGGTCGTCCATGCCACGGGGAGAGTTCGCCTAATTTGTCATTTTACGTCCCGATTCCGCGTTTCAAGGGTGTAGAAGCATGCTAGGGGGCTTGGTGGTTGATTTCCTTGCGTTTCCCCCTCCGTGGGGCTTGTATGGGATTGGAAATGGGGTTTTCCGACGGGTTGGCCGTTTTCACGCTGGTGAGTGAGAAATGGTCGAACCAGGGCCTGTTTATCACTTGAGCGGCCCATACAAGACGGCCCTTCTGCTTGGCGCACAGTGGGCACCCCCTTGTGCGGCCATGGTCTGACCGCCCAATGGCTTGGCGTGCACTGGGTATGTGCGGCCAGTCGTGGGACCGCATATCCTATGAGCGGCCCCAAGGCAACCACCCATCCCCTGAGTTTTGACCGTTGCTTGTGATCGTTGCATAGTGCACTGGGGTGTGTGGCCTGGGTCTGGCCGCATGACCCTTCGTGCGGCCAGGGGCAGGCCGCACATCACCTGGTGCCGTTGGCAGTGGTGCGGCCAGAGTTGGACTGCACATGCCTTGTGCGGTGGGGTTCTAGCTGCTCATCCCCCGTGCGGCTAGGGCTAGCCGCACATGTGTTTAACGCTTGGAGGAAGTACGACCATGTTAGACCGTACATCCCCCTGGTGCGGCTAAGGGTCAGCCGTCCTTCAGTGGTGTAGTTAGGATCTGGTCGCTTATGTTTCGTCTGGGCCAGGAGAAGGATGGTCAGTGGATGGCCGTATATCCACTGGTGCGGCCCCTGTTCGACTGCATGTCCCTGAGCGTCCCAGAGTGGACCGTTCAAGGGTACCAGCTTGATCAGTGTTTTGATCTTGGTCGATTTGAGTCCCGAGTGCGTGGGCCTTGGTCCGCATGGTGACCCGTGGTCTGACAAATGCCGGGCATCGTGTTGAGTCCCGGTGTCATGGCACTGCGTGGTCCCGGGAGGTGTTGTTTTTGGCTCGTGTCACTGTGTAATGGTGCTGGGACGAGGAGTATTCCTTGTACTACCGGTTGTGACATTGCTTTCCATGGCGTGAGAGTCTACTCCTTCAGTGACCCTCCACTAGTCATAGCCTTCGGTACGTGTGTACTGGCCCACCCGGGAGTGGTGGAGGGGCTACCTTGAGGATGGTAGTTAGACTAGTTTCCGTCGGGCCCCACGTGTAGCAGTCAAAGTCTGGCTGAGGGGAAAACCAGTTAGAGGCCAGACCTAGTGTGTACGGTCTGTCACACCCAGAGCACGGAAGGAACCCAGAGTGCGTACGAGTTTATATCAATCGCGTTAATCAAAGCGTTAGTGTATTCGACACAAAGACAGAGTGCGCAAAAGTAAAGATAACCCAGTCCTTTAATTCCATTATAACCTCAAAGTATTACTACTACCACCCGGTGAGATGGGTAGAGCCATGGGTTAAGTCCTAGGTTGACATCCGACCTTATAGTCAAACACAAAACTAATTAGACTTAAAATCTCTTGTAGGATAATGGCCACTAAGAGAGCACAATGGTGCGAGATGTAATGCACCGTGCAAGGCCTTACTCAGGTGCTACAACAAGTGGCGCAGGGTGGAGCAAATCGTGGAGTGGGAGATCTCCACCGTAGTTTCTATAATATGAACCCATCGAAATTCACTGGCTCGTCTAACCCCGACAATACTAAGAACTGGATGAAGGAAATCGAAAGGATATTCTGTGTGATGTAATGCACAGATGACCAAAAGGTGTTGCTAGTCACTTTCCAACTGGAGCGGGACGCTCATTTTTGGTGGGAGTCCATAGAAGCCACATTTTCGAATAACCACATTACTTAGGGTGAGTTCATTGAGCACTTTAATAACAAGTACTTTTCTGACCGCATCCAAGAGAAGAAAGCTGCGGAGGTTGCCGCGCTTAAGCAACATATCTTGTCAGTGGTCGAATATGAGGCCCAATTCTCGAGACTATCTAGGTATGCACCCTACTTGGTGTATACCGAGAAAATGAAGACGAGAAGATTTCTTAATGGGCTTCGGCCTCAATATATTACATAATTGGCACCAATGGACATCCAAGTCTACTCAAAAATGGTATGATGAGCTCAATTGCTGAAGGACGCCACTAAACTATCCGACAAGATCCGAGGGAGGGACAAGAAGGAGCATGCCACGAGCCCTAGAAATTTCAAACCATCATCTAACAAGAAGTGGCCCAACAATGGAGGGGAAGCCTCCAAAGAGAGGAAATTCAAGAAGGATGGCAAGCCTTTCTCCATTACCACACCTTCTAAGGAGGTGTGTAAACATTGTGACAAGGCCGGCCATAAGGCCGAGGAGTGCTGGAGGAGACTAGGAGCATGTCTCTGATGTGGGAGCCAAGAACACCGGATCCTTGATTGTCCACTATTGAATGAGCAAACCACTAAAGCTGAGAAGTGCCCAACAAAGAAGCAAGGCCATCTGCAAGTGCTTCAAGAGATGGAACCAACGGAAGGTGGACTCGTTGAAGGTACACTGACTATCTATTCTAAGGCTGCACAAGTTTTATTTGATACCGACCCAACTCATTCTTTTATTTCAAAAAGATTCACTACTTCATTTTCCATGGAACCCGAATTGTTAGACTTAGTCATTTCTACTCCTCTCGAGAGTGAGTCCGAGATTACGCATCATTACCCAAATAGCAAAGTTATGGTTAAAGGATAAAATCTACCTACCAATCTGATATGCCTAGATATGAAGGGGTATGATGTCATACTAGGTGCCGATTGGCTATCTGGGCACAGGACAATTGTAGATTGCCGAAATAGCAAGGTAACTTTTGAGGATTACCTAGAATTGATTTACACTAGTCCTTAGAGTTAAAATAAGTCACCTCTTATCTCAGCCCTCCAAACTAGCAAACTCATAAATAAAGGGTGTGTAGCTTTCATAACTTTCGTGATAGCCACGGAAGGGAAGGAGTCCAAGCTAGAAGAAATCTGTGTGGTTCGGGAGTTTCTTGATGTATTTTCGGAAGATTTGCCCAATTTACCCCTGGAGAGAGACGTGGCTTTTACCATCGACCTTGTTCCTATAGCTGGCCCCGTGTCAAAGGCACCATATAGAATGTTTCTCGCCGAGCTTAAGGAATTGAAGGAGCAACTGATGGAGTTATTGAAAAAGGGCTTCATTAGGCCGAGTACTTCCCCTTGGGGAGCGCCCGTGCTATTTGTCAAGAAGAAAGATGGATCGATGAGACTCTACATCGATTATCGATAGTTGAACCACCTCACTATCAAGAACAAGTACCCAATACCGAGGATCAATGAGTTATTCGACCAAATATCTGGAGCCAAATATTTTTCAAAGATTGATCTCCGGTCAAGATATCACCAACTAAGGATCAAAGAAGAGGATATTCATAAAATGGCATTTCGGAGCTAGCATGAGCATTATGAATTTACTATTATGCCTTTTGGACTGACGAATGCCCCTGCAGCTTTTATGCAGTTGATGAACAGCATCTTCAGGCCTCATTTAGATCATTTTGTTGTAGAAGAATGGAGCTTCTCCATGCAACAAATGGTGCAAGGAGCTACCAAACAAAAGCACAAATTGCAAAACACGTGGGAGATGTTGTTTTCGCTTCCTCCACGTGGAAGAAATGAACAGTAAGGGGCCCTTTATAGAGGCCGACTACCCCACTCCCTCAAAAGGGGGGTTTGGACCGGATAAACCCCCCAAGTGGGGGGTTTGGTCCGGATAGACCCCCATTTGGATGGTTTGGTCTGGTTAAAACATGTCCTTCCAGTCCCTGGGATGAAAGAGGCTGATCATTCTGCAGCATGTAGTTCATCTAAGAAGGCATGGTCAAAGAGTAGTGTGAAGACTAAGATGTACAAGGGAAGGCCAGCAGGTGGTATTTTGGTTGTCTGTCCAGCAAGTATTCTCCGACAGTTGGCTGCTGGAAGATCATTGATGAATATGGTTCAGGTTGATCAGCAGAAAATTCACTTTGATTTAAAGTCTCAGAAGTATATTATTGGTGATTTTCTTCAAGACCATGACGATAAAATTCAGGCCAGCTATTCAGATTCCTCGCAGCAAAATGGGTTTATCCCAGTTGGGAGTTATTCTATTGATAATGCAGTTGATATTGACGGTACTCAATCTAAAGTTCAGTTGTACAGTGAAGGAGAAGAAGAAGATGAGGTGATTGTCTTTAAACCCACAGTAATAGAGAAGTCCTTCAATGGTCTAAAACCGACAGGCCATGAAATTGTAGGAAAGTAACAACAGCAACCTCTTGTTCCTTGCAACAAATTTGTACCTAAATCAACAACAGCAGTTGCAACAGTTACTGCAACAACAGTCCATGCCACAACAGCCATCATCTCAGGCTCCTCTTATCCCACGACATGATACTCTTGGAAACCAGATGCCATCGATGGTTGTTCAAGGTTCTGTAACATCAATGCAATCAACAGTGCCAAGCATGCAAAATGGATCGACCCCTTCATCAAACCACGAGGGAGCAATGGGTTCCCTGTAGCAAGGTGGTATGGGACCTCTACAACAAACTCCTGTGCCTTATTTGCAAGGACAGACTTTGGCCAACTTCAGATCCCTCATTCTGGTGGTCTGTCTTCACTCACCCAGGGTCTGCCATCACAACAGTTGATTGGTCTTGGTGGCCAGTTACCTACGTCACAGCCTGCAATGTAACCTTTAAACATGCAGCAGCAGGGCCTATCTGCTGCCAGTCAACAGCAATTGGCTGCCTCTAATATCCCACATCAGCTACTTCAGCAACCCGTTCAGCAATCACCAACTTATATGATATTGCAACAGCAAACACAAAGTTTACAGTCAACATTTTAGTCAACACAGCAAGCGTTTCCTCAGCTGTAGCAGCAATTGCAGCAAATGCAACCAACTCTGAATCAATAGCAGAGTTCCCAGGCTGCTACGCAGCAGTCTTCCCGCAGTGGAGCAGCTCAGCATTCAGTTGCCAACAGCCCTGCAACTGGACCAGCTGCAGTGGCTTCTTCAACGATGTCCACAACTCCTGTTCCAGTATCCACTATCCACCTTGACTTCAGAGCCCCTAACCTATAATTGGACAGAGCGCACTTCACCTGAAGGATACAAGTACTACTACAACAGTATAACAAAAGAAAATAAGTGGGAAAAACCTGAGGAATTGACACTTTTTGAGCAACAGCAGCAGCAGCAGAAGTTGCAACTGCAACAACAACAAAAATCAACTCCACTGCAGCAACCACAAGTGGGCTCACCCCTTGTTATGGGATCTCCCTCCCACCTGAACCAAACCCTTAAAAAATGGGTTGGATGAACAGTAATGGGCCATTTATAGGGGCCGGCGACCCTCTTTCCCTCAATAGGGGGGTTTAAACCCCCCAAATGGGGGGTTTGGACCGGTTAAACCCCCCACTTGGGAGGTTTGCCCGGGTTTAACCCCTGTATCCTTAGGATGGGGACTTTGCCCCGGTTAAACACCTCCCTTGGAGACTTTGGACCGGTTAAACCCTTTGAATGGGACTTTGTCTAGAATGGGCACCTTGGACCGGTTAAAGCCCTGGGTTGGGGAGTTTGCCCCAGTTAAAACCTCAAAAGGGCATTTTACCCCGATTAAACCTCATTAAACCCTCAAAGTGGTCTCTCGTTCTCTCTCCCCTCTGGTCCGTTCGGTGGGGGATGCAAGAGTGATAGGAACGCGGGATGGAGCGGCGGTTTGAGCATGGCGTGGGGCGATCCCTCGGTGGATTCCGAGAATCAGCGCGGTTCGTGTTTTGGCGATTTCGGTATGGTTTAGTCGCTTCGACGTGCGAGATCTTCGGTGGAGGTAGGGGAACGGTTCCCTAGCTCGTGCATTCTATTTTCCCGTGGTTTCACGTTCTGGGGTGTGAGAACGGGCGAGTTTAGGCTCGTCGGGGTTTTGTGGATTTCGTAGGCTTCGTCGAAAAACGGTGACGATTTTACGATCGGTTGGTGTCAGTGGACTCCCTGAAACGTCGACGTTCCATAGTCACTGATTTCGTGTCGAATGGTGGTCTATCGGGGTCGGTAGGAGGCCGGAATCTCGTTAACCCCATTTAGGTGATTTCGTTATAATCACCTATTTCTTGCGATTCGTACGTCATTTTGACTCCGGTCGGAGTCCATGTGATTATCAGGGTGATTGTGGCTATATCTCCTTCGTCTCAGCACGAATGGGGCGTGAAAAAGCCACGATCGGACGAACCCTTGTGGTTGTTCTCCGTGACGGTTGAACGGTCGAACCAGGGCCCGTTCAAGGTATGGGTGGCTGGCTCTAGACCGTTCATCCCCACTGGGTTTTAGGGTTTGTGCGGTCGCACGATAGACCGCACAAGGTTGTGCGGCCCAGTAGGGTCCGCTCATCTCTCCCTTGGGCGGCTAGGTTCTAGCCGCATGTTTTCCATCTAGGTTGAGCGGCCAGGGTCTGACCGTTCATCCTTGTTGACCCTTGGTCAACTGTTGAGTGTCGGTAGCGTTAGGTGGTTTGGTCAAGACCGTTTTGACTGGCACTGTAGTAAGTCGGATCCATTCAGCGGTCCGGTCAAGACCGTTTTCACCTGGAACTATTTTGGGTCGTGGACTTGAGCGGCCAAGAGTTGACCGTGCATCCCTTGGGCGGTTCTGCCTTGACTATTTATCCCCCTTAGGATCTGACCCTTGAGCGGCCAATCCTGGACCGTTCATGCCTTGGGCGGTCCTGCCCTTGACCGCCCATCCCCCTTTGAGCGGGCTGTCCCTGACCGCGCATCCCTTGTGCGGTCCTCCCATAGCCGCTCATCCCTGTGCATTGTTAGTTTGCCTTAGTGGCTTATTCCGTGATCGTTTGTGTAACGCCCGTGTTTTAGTGGATCCGTAGCGGTCCGGGTCTAGAATTTATCCCGTGATTTTAGGTGATTTTTACAGATTTTTAGGTTATTTTTGGGCATTTAAATGAATTAGTTAAAGTATTAATGTAATTAAAATGGGCATATTGACAATTTCAATTTTAAAAAGATTTAATTATAATTTGAGATAATTTTTCAAAAAACATATAAGAAAAATCAAAAATTTTAACAAATATCTCTCGCCACTCACCCTCTCTCTCCTCACTCTCTCGACATCTCTCCCTCTCCTCTCTCTCCCTCACACGTTCTCTCTCCTCACTCCCCCATTCTCTCTCCTCACTCCCCCATTCACTCGGTTCGCGGTCCAAATGGATCCCGATCGACGCGTGGGAGGTACCAACGGGACGGGCTCGATGAGAGGATCGTATTGGTACCCTTCATCACTCGAATCGTAGAGCGTGGAGACGCGCGCGAGCGGAAAGATAGCGTGGCCCCCGTCGCCAGATCTACACCGATTCCCGGTCTTCGCCACGCAAGAGGTAGGGGAATGGACTCCTCATCTCGCTAGGAATCCGTTGATGCCTCCTACGTCGCCATCTGTCGTCATCTTCATCATTTTTCGTGTAATTCTTTTTTTGGGAGATTTTGGGTGAAATTCTCAATTTGCGTTTCTCTCTCAATTTCTGGTCCAAGCGACTGCTGATCAAAGCAAGGGAGGTATCGTTGGATTGGTCACGTCGCGAGGATCATGTTGACGCCCACCTTTCCTCGATCCACAGAGCGTGGAGTCGAGCCGGGCCAGGAGGTGCCGCATCGCCCTCTCGTCGGATCGGCATCGAATCACCATTTTCGTCGTCATCCAGGTAGGGGGATGGATTCCTTACCTCGTTAGGACACCGCCGGTACCACTTGCGCCGTGGTCCTATGCAAGGACATAAATAAAAATAAAAGTACATAAATACAAAAATAAAATGGGGATGCATGGGCTCGATTCCCATCAGGATGATGTTGTTAAGGGTGTTCAAGGATTCTTCCAAGGCTTTCCTCTACCCAAGGGTATGACTTCCAGCATCATTGCTTTAATTCCTAAGGTCCCAAATCCAACCAATTTCGGGGAGTTCCGACCCATCAGTTTGTGCAACTTCAGCTATAAGATCATCTCTCTTATTATCACCGCTAGGCTGGGCTCTATTCTACCTGGTATTATCTCCCCCGAGAAAGGAGCATTCGTGAAGGGGAGGCACATCATTGATAATCTGGCTCTATCTCGGCAGCTACTTGCTGATCTTGGGAGGAAGGTTCGTGGGCACAATGTGGTAATTAAGCTAGACATGATGAAGGTGTATGACAGGGTGGCATTGGACTTTCTTCTCAAGGTCCTTCAACAATTCGGTTTCTGCAACAGGTTCCTTTCATTTGCTGCTATGCTAATTTCAAACTGTTGGTTCTCAGTTTTGTTCAATGGATCATTAGCTTGGTATTTTCACTCATCGCATGGCCTCCGAGAGGGAGATCCGTTAGCACCTTCCCTCTTCATTATCATGGAGGAAGTTCTCAGTAGGGGGCTGACGAATATGTGCCAGGAGGGTCTTCTTCTACCCTACTCGAGTCCTAGAGGATGTCTACCTATCACCCACCTGTTATATGCCGATGACACTCTCCTTTTCCTCAATGGCCATGCTAATAACATCCGTCGTCTGATGCATTTCTTGCATGCCTACGAGCAGTCTTTGGGAAAGAAGATAAACATATCGAAGAGTTGCTTCTTTGTTGCTCGCACTGCGCCTGCAAGACTTATCTCTAACATTTCATATATTACTCGCTTCCGACACCAAAACGGTGCCCTCACTTACCTTGGTGTTCCTATCCGGCAGGGCAGAACACTGGTGGCAGATTACAAACCTCTTATTGACAAGGTGAGCATGCGTATCTCCACCTGAAAATCTCACATGCTATCCCAAGCTGGATGGCTAACTCGCATTAACTCAGTGCTATCATCCATCCCTCTGTACCTGGCGGCTGCTAGTTCCATACCCAAAACTATTGTTAAGTACATTGAGCGCCTCTGTGCTAATTTCTTTTGGGGTGAGACTGATGGGAGTCCTTGACGCCATTGGGTGCGATGGTCTGATGTTCAGAAGCCTGTGGTAGAAGGTGTTTTGGGGGTCTGGAGCTTACACCACATTCAACTTTCAATGGTGGTGAAGCTGGTTTGGTTGATCTTGTATGGTTCCTCGCTGTGGGCTGTCTACATTCGACAACGCTTTCACCTCGAGGGTGACCCTTACCCAGCAGCAATGCACCTGCACGAAATTCCCAATGCAACTTTAAGCCTTGCTTTTAACATTGTCCGATATCACACCAGGTGGATCGTTGGGAATGGTTACTCAGTGAGTTTCCTGGATGATCTTTGGATTGGCGACTCACCATTGCGACACTCTTTGGGAATTGATTTTCGGGGACATAAACCTACTGTTCATGAGGTGCTATCTGATATGGAACATCCTATCCGAAGGCTTCTTCTTGATGCTCAGTTCCTTGATAGAATCTCCTTGTCGACCTTTGAAGATGTATGCATCTGGACACTCTCTCCCTCTGGGGCCTTCACGCTTCATTCGGCATACAAACATCTGAGGCCGAGGGGTGTCTGACGCACACCACTGTCCTGCCTTTGGAACCACCACTTCCAACGGCGTGCGTCTATGTTCACCTGGCGGATTCTCCATAGAGCAGTCCCTATTGATGCGAGCATTACTGAATGTGGTATCTCTTTGGCATCTCACTGTTGTTGCTGCTCCTCCCCTAATGTGGAAGATCAGGATCATCTTCTTCTCAGCAATGATTTGGCTTTCGTGCTGTGGAATTGGGCAGCTCCTTTCTTGAATATTGCCCATCGGGGTAGCCCTCATATCATACACTGCATGTGGGACATTCTTACCCAGTACAACCCTTGCTCTCTACATGGTTTCATTGCTATATACGCAACTATTCTCAGTGTGTGGGAAATTTGGAAGGCTAGATGCAAGATGCGTTTTGAGGGTCCCTGCCAAACACTATTTGTCAACATCCTATTTGATCTGCCATTTAATTACTTTTATTCGATGTGCTTAACTTCAGAGTCACTTGCATTAAAATTCAATGCATGGTTCATCAGTGTGCATATCATCTCTGTGCAGTTGGTCTTTGCATTTGTTCTGTATACTTGCTTGCATTTCCAAGTCCGTGCATATAGGTACACTGTTTATTAACTCCATGCATGTGTTGGACTTAGTAGAAAAACTGAGTCCGTGCACATTGGTTCTTTTGTTGCAAAGTCCATGCACATTCATTCTCTTATGCACTCGTTGTGTCCATGCATACACTAACTCCGTGTGTATTAAGTCAGTGCACATAGTTTCTTCAATGTCCATGCACATTGTCCAAAGTCCATGCACGTTTGGGTCTGTGCATCGCATGACAAGTCCGTGCATGTCTTAGCATATACTTAGAGTCAGTGCATATACTCGATGCAAGTCCGAGCATGCTGCACACCTTCTAGGCTAAGTCTGTGCATGGTCCGTGCATCTCCTGTAGCAAGCCCATGCATATACAGGTTTAGGCTCAATCCAAGTCAGAGCATACCCTGTAGCAAGGTCAGAGCACATCTGCCTTAGCGATGTAGAGTCAAAGCTACACTTCATAAAGTCCGTGCACATTCCACCGACTCGCATGATTAAAGTCCGTGCACACTCTTCCAAGTCTGTGGAAGTCTCGAACAGGTCCGTACACATTGTTCTTCCAAGTTTGTGGAAGTCTTGAATAGGTCCATGCACATTGTTCTTCCAAGTCCGTGGAAGTCTTAAACAGGTCCATGCACGTCGCTCTTCCAAGTCCGTGCACACTCTTGTTAAGTCTGTGCACACTCTTGTTAAAGTCCATGCATCCTTTTAGAGTCCATGCATTTTCTATATATCTAGTCCGTGCATTTTTGCATTGCATCCATGCATGTTTCTATTCAAGCATCAAGTCCGTGCTTGTTTCACTTTAAAACTAGTGTCAATGCATGTCTCTCTAAAACATGAGTTTGTGCATGTTTATTTGAAACATGCGTCAGTGCACGTTTTGTCTCCACTTCACAAAGCCCATGCACTTGGTTCAACCAATGTTCGAGCATGTTTCATTTTGAAACATGTGTCCATGCATGTTTTGGACTTAGTTGGGAAACTGCATCCGTGCACATTGTGCATCCGTGCGCATTGTGCATCCGTGCACATTGTGAGCTTCCATGCATTTAACTCTGTGCACGTTCAAAACAAGCCCATGGATGAACAGTCCCATGCATACCAAGTCCGAGCACCTTTAAGTCCAGGCATGTTTCCAAGTCCTTGCATGTCTTCACTAAGTCCTTGCACATCTTCACAAAGTCCGTGCACGTCAAACCTCGTGCATGTCTTTTTGATGTCTAACTAAGTCCTTGCTCATTGCTTCAAGTCCGAACATATCTTCAAGTCTTTGCATATTCCTGTAAACAAGTCCGTGCACTTTTGTGCACGCCTTCTAACTAAGTCCGTGCACGTTGTGCACATCCCATGTCATAACTCCGTGCATGTTTTTCTTCTCTGCATACGAACTTCATGTTTATTATATGCTAACTGAGTGTTGGTTAAAATGGCAGGGATTTCATTAATTCTTGGAACATCCATCTGAAAAGGAATTAGGGCACATGATCCAAGAGGCCAGGTCCCTGACACGTGGCACAGAGGCCTGATCGGTTCTGGAAGATTCCCAGGGCAGGAAGCATGGTCTCCACACTCCATTCTCTCAGCAAGCTCATATATAAAGAAGGAGCTCATACGAGCAAAAGACAAGATGAAGAATCAAGACTGAGAGAGAGTGAGATAGAAAAGAGGGGAGGACTGAAGAGAAGAGTTGAGCCGATGGTCCTTCGTCCCTGCTGAAGAAAAAAACTCCACATCTGAGAAAGAGAGAGAAGAGTCCAAAAAGGGAAGAGAGAGTCCGATTGAAGATCTTGGTCCTTTGTTGTCTCTGCTTCTACGGAAGCTACATTACTCTCTTATTTGAGAGTTCGATTGATTGTTTCTATTTTTTTCATCTTCAAATTTTTCTTTCCATTTCATTTTCATACAGTCTTGTTACCCTCTGAGGGTGTTCAGAGGAAGGGAGAAGTTCTCCAGGTTATCTGTGCACAACAATTCGTTTTGTGGAGGCGCGCAGATCTGTCCTGCGACAGGGCTGCGGGGCAATGCTGGGAACTAATTCCTAATAAAATCTCCCAGCCCCGAACCAGCGGCCGCTGCTCCCGGGGGTTGACCAGCAATGCCCCAATAGTGTCCTAGCCAGCCTTCACAACAAGGAGATGCCCAGACACCACCGTCCCAGCAGTCGGACCCGCTTGCTGTCCCGTGGTCCCTGCAGAATCGAACTGGTCCAGTAGCCCATCGCTGGCCCAAAAACCCTTCCGGCTTGCTGCCCGTCAACCCGAGTTCACTACTCTCGGGTCCCACTGTAGCCCTTTACCTCCCTATGTGGAGTGGATAATAAAATATATTTCTATAATTATTGATAATTCTATTGTACCGGGAGTATGAGTCTTGACTGGGATCATCGTCCCCATGCCCTAAGCGTGGAGGTATCGCCCTTAACTCTCTCGACATTTTTCTTATTTCTTATATATTCGTATGCCGCTACTTGAGTGTTAGGAGATCTTGCTTGTTCCAAATTTTATCACCGCTGCGAGAGTGAGTGAGTGCGTAACCCGTCCTATGACCCGATCCGGGCACGAAAGAGTGAGTTTGACCACCCTGACTCATTGCCAGTTTCTCAACCGCGCACATCCGCAGACTTCCCTCACTAGGGATGAGTTTGCCTAGAGTCTCAGGATCACATTCAATTCGTATCGAGTCGCATCAACTCGTCGTGCATCAAATTGGTATCAGAGCATGGTTTAGTCTAGGGTAGTCTTGTGCTAGGTTTGCATGTCATTCCTCTATTCGGTATATCGAAAGGCATTACTGAAAGGATAGGTTAAGCCTATTTGGAAGGTAGCCTCCTTACGTGAGATTGGTCTTCGGATTGATATCTCCGCCACGTATCGAATATTGGTTAAGTCTAGGTTTACATTCGAGTCTGTATTCCAACTTTGCATTGCTATTTTAGGATCATGTCTAGTCCATTAGAGAGTTAGCATGTCTTATCTCTTTGTGTCGGCATGTCCATCTTGTAGTTCCCCTAGTTTCCAATGGACACTAAGTCGCCAAAGCCATATAACTGGTTGCATGACACCCATGGGCTTGGCAACCATCCCCTCTACTTCCATAGGCCCGAAGCCTCGAACTTTTGTGGCTCCAAAGTCCCGAGTAACTACCTAAAGTGGGAAGCCGCTATGGACAAATACTTTGATTGTTACCCCATGTCCGAGACCATGCAATTCTCTTTTGCCAAGAAGCAGCTTTTACACGAAGCGGTCGAAAAGTGGAGAAGCATTGAATGCTTGAGGGAGATTAGGATACAATGGCTCATCGAGTCATGGTGGGAAATGAAGAAGGAGCTTAGAAGGGTCTACCTTCCCCACCCGGTCACCTCCAACCGGTCCTACCCAGTCACCTCCAACCTTCTCCACCTAGTCACCCCCCACATGGAAGGCCATAGTCGGAGGCAAAGAGCCCCACATGTGGATGAGCCTTAACCCAAGCCTAGGCTGAGCCATTATGAGCAAAACCACCACGATGCCCCAACTCCAAGCCCCACCTTTTCCGAACTCTTGAAAATCTTTTCAGATCGGGTGGATAGGATGTGCTCTCAAATTGATAGACTCCTGCCCGAGCCTAAGGAGATCGTAGTCAGTAGTCTTAACCCGGCGCCACCAACAGAGTCTCTAGGTCCTCTCCCCATCATGGAGGATGTCCTCTCCCCATCTGAGGGAGACGATTCACCATAGCCTTCACCCGTGGAACCTCATACGGAGCCCCTCATGCTTCTAAAGGGTGAGGTAATTATTGAAGAGCCATTAGCTAGTTGGCTAAGGAAGGGTTTATTTCCGGATGCCACGATCCTTGGCTACCCTCCCATAGAGCCAGCCTTACAGGTAGTGTCCACCACATCTTTTAGCACCACCTGCCAATCATCTTACTTCGTGGACACCATGGATGATCTACTTAAGGGATTAGGTTGGCAAATGGAGCTAAACAACATGTTGGCTCTTAGACCCGACCCACCTAGGTGCATTAGCTTCATATACCCATCCTTGGGTTCTATTACTTCCTTCTGCACGGTGGGTCCATACACTAGTGAGCTCATATAGCTCTCGTTCTGAGTTCGTGGCTGTCCGGGGCAGGCAATCTACTCCGACTGCGCAGAAGGGTCCTGATCAGCTTCCAGAGATAGCTTGCAGTAGCTGCCACACCTGCTCATCTGAAGATATGGAGGCGGGGTTCGACCAAGACCTTCTACTGCGAGTCTCCCTCCTCCTCCAAGAAGAGGAGCTCCATTCGGCAACCCGAGCGATTTCTTCTCCCTTTTCTCCCCAGAGTGCGCAGTTCTATCCTCCCTGGGACTGAACTAACACCCTGTCAGTGTTTGGACTGCTACGACCTACTCCGACATCGACTGGCACCCCCGTGGGTCTCGTTTCGAAGGCAACTCACCAACGGTTCCACCGCCACTAACCGTGCTCAATTTGAAGTTCGGGACAGCTCGTGGAGGCTTCATCTTCCAGATGCTATGGTGCTGAGATAGTCTGAACTAGAGAATAGGGCCTCTGCTTCCAGTTCCACCACGACCAGCGTCGGCTTCCAAAGCTCCTAGCAAAATTTCAACACCTTCCTGGGCCAACATACGAAATTTTAGCACTGGTCCCGCTGACAAAGGAGTTCGGGAGCAACCACAACAATTCCTGCATCGACCGTCTGTCCTCTGTTCCTAAGAGGGGACAGAATCGACTCTGACATTGTTTGAAGCTCTTTGTCTTCATCTTCCCCCTCCCCGCTTGGCTAGCTGAAGGCCCCTCCATGTGCGGAGGTAATTTTAGTTTTATGAGCTTAACCCCCACCCCAAGATCCCCCTCCTGCGAGAGGTGTAGTGTTGTAAGTTCTTGAGCAGGTTCGAGTGACACCGGCGCGGCGTGTGGGGAACCCACGCTTTCCCGCTCGCCCTCGTCTCCAAGCGGGATCAGTTTCTTCAAACCGGTCGAGTAAGTGCTCCCACCTTGCTCTTCCTTTAGTGCTTTTCATTCAATATTTGCTCTAGTCTTCGCTGGCCGGTAAGAGAGTGTCTGATCTCGCAAGTCCCGGACTTTCGAGTGACCGCCGTGGGAGTGAGTGATTATCCGTGCCCTCGGCACCGGGTTGGCCTCTAGGATTGGACTAGTCATACCCCTTTAGGAGACCCTCTGGCCTTGCTAGCACTCTACCAGCAAGGGACCAGCCCTCACATCCTCCACTCGGGATCGCCGAGTTACCCACGAGTTTGGGGTGAGTGCCGGGTGAGTTGGCCGTCGATATCGGCCCGTTCGACTTGTGATTGTGCTTGCTTACTTGGGTCCGAGGTTGTGTCACATCAAGTACGTTCATGATTGACCTAAACTTATCATATAGATACACATCATGGGTATTAGATACTGGATGTGCATCTCATATCTGCAATGATTTGCAAGTTCTGATAAGCAATAGGCAACTGAACAAAGAAGAGGTTGACTTGCGACTAGGAAATGAAGCAATAGTTGCTGCACTTGCTGTCGGGAGTGTGAACCTTAGGGTTTCATCAGGAGCAACATTAGAATTGACAAACTGTTATTATGTCCCTTTGATAATTAAGAAGATTATTTCCACTTCTTGTTTAAATAAATGTGGATTTATTGTAAGCTTTGGGAATAGAACATGTTCTTTATTATTAAATGGTAAATTATTTACCAGTGGGAGCTTAACTAATGGTTTATTTTTACTAGATGTGGATACTCATATTATGTGTGTGGATGGACCTCTCAAGAGGAAAATGAATGATGTGAATCAAGCATACCTTTTACATTGTAATCTCGGTCATATTAGTGAGGAAAAATTGAAAAGGTTGTGCAAACCATTTGATTATGAATCATTTGCAACCTGTGAATCATGCCTTATGGGAAAAATGACCAACTCTCCATTTACTGGAGATAGAGAGAGAGCGAATGAGTTGTTAGAACTCATACATTCTGATATATGTGGACCTATGTCCACCTAAACCAAAGGGGGTTACTCATACTTCATTACTTTCACTGATGATTTCTCTAGGAATGGATATGTGTACTTAATGAAGTAAAAATCTGAAGCCTTTAAGAAATTTATGGAGTTCAAGAATGAAGTATAGAAACAAATAGAAAAGAGTATTAAAACTCTTTGATCTGATCAAGGAGGGGAATACCTGAGTATGAAATTCACACAATATCTGAAGGATAATGGAGGCAGATCACAGTCTACCCTGCACCCCTGCCAGATCGAGATCCCATGTTACAGAGTTTTTCATTTCAAATCCTACCGTTGGCCGGATGTGAAGTTCACATATGTTTTAGCTCTTTAAGTCTACTTTGCTACGGCATTAGTCTCGCTCTGATCTGCCTCCGGATCTGAGCACAGGAAGCGTTTTTGCCGAAAGGTGCAAATCTGTCCCGAGATAGGCCAGCAAAGGAGGTCACCGTATAAATCCACTGGAAATTATGCCGGTCTAGATCCAGTGACCGCCACTCTCGGGAGTCGACCAGGGACCCTCCGCCATCGTACCGGTGAGCCGCCGCCTTTAGAAGGTCCCCGGAGGTCGACGTCTCTTTGGACACCTTTATTCACTGTCCCGTCGGCCAGCAAATTTCAGATCCGGAGCCCAGCCTGCAATCGCCCCGGAACCCCGTCGCCTTGCTGCCCGTCAACCCAAGATCGATGCTCCAATGTCATTGTGTAGTCTGTTACCTCCCTGCATGGAGTGGGCCATAAAATCATTGTTGTAATTAAATTTACCACTGTACCGGTAGTTACGGATCTTGGCCGGGACGTCTTCCCCACGCCCAGAGCGTGGAGGTACGTTTTCGCTCCTCTTGTTTGGCATTTGCTTAGTTCGTATATGTTTAAATGCCACTTCTGGAGTGATAGGTTTCTAGCTTGTTATCATTTTTGATCACCACTGTGAGAGAGCAAGTGTGACTCGTCCCGTGACTCAACCCGAGAACATGAGAAGAGCCGACCACCCTTGACTCACAACCAGTTTCTCAACCACGCAGATCCACGCGTTTCACTCGCAAGGGATGATTGTGAGCTTGTACTTCTTATTGGGGACATGTTTGCCTCTTATGGAACTCTTTAGGTGCCGAGTTATTCGTGTCGTCACTGGTCGTGTCGTCTAATGGGTCACGTCATCGCCTAGAGTCTTCGCATCAAATCGATACCGAGTCGCATCTCGCCCCGCATCATCTAGATATCATCATATCAGCATGCACGAGCTCGACCAAGACAAGATAGCGTTCATCACCGACCATGGCCTGTACTGCTACACACGCATGCCATTCGGATTAAAAAACACAAGAGCAACCTACCAATATCTTGTCAACCACATGTTTGATGCCCAGATCAGTCACAATATGGAGGTTTACATTGATGACATGCTCGTCAAGAGCCTCCGAGCAGCCGAGCACCTGGAAGACCTGGTAGAAACGTTTGCAACGCTCAGGAAATACAATATGAAGCTTAATCCAAACAAGTGCGCGTTCGGTGTAAAATCTGGCAAGTTTGTTGGCTTCCTTGTTATCCATAGTGGAATAGAGGCGAACCCTGATCAGATCAGAGCGATACTGGAGATGAAGCGACCAGCACGAGTAAGGGACGTACAGTGCCTCACCGGCCACATCGTTGCCTTGACTTGGTTCCTGTCCCAAGTAGCTGAGAGATGCCTTCCCTTCTTCCGACTCATCAAGCAAGCCAACAAAGCATCAGAGAAGAAAGGGCAGATCGAATGGGACCAGGAATGTGAGTAGGCATTTGAAGAATTGTAGCACTACATGGCGACTCCTCTCGTACTTTCCAAGCCACAAAAGGGAGAACAACTACTCCTATATCTGTCAGTGACATCGAGCACGATGAGCGCCATGCTCGCCCGTGAGGAAGTTAGCATCATGAAGCCCATCTACTACGTAAGCGGGGCGTTACGAGGGATGAAATTTTGGTACTCGCAGACTGAGAAGTTTGCTTCAGCCCTAATCACGGTCGCTCGCAAGCTGTGACCGTATTTTCTGGCTCACCCAATCACCGTCTGATCAACCTCTACGACAAATCCTCCAGAGCCGTGACACATCAGGAAGGTTGGTCAAGTGGGACATCGAGCTGGGCGAGTTTGACATCAAGTTCCGCTCGAGGACTATGATCAAGGCTCAGGCCATCGTCGACTTCATGGCTGAATGCACGCTACCAGCGAAAGACTTGCCCGAGCAGTCCTCGGGACCAGCATGGGAGCTGTGCGCTGATGGATCGTCCTGTGCAATCGATAGTGGAGCAAGACTAATCCTAATGTGACCAGAGGGGATAGAACTTCAATACAACCCCCGCTTCAACTTCCCAACCATGAACAGCGTGGCCGAATATGAAGTGCTTCTCTCGGGTCTACAAATGTCAAAACACCTGGGGGTGACCAGTGTGCGAGTATATAGTGACTCCATGCTCATTGCTAGGCAAGTTAAGAGAGAATTCAAGGCATACGACATGATCAAGTATCTGGAGAAGGCCAAGGCCATGGCAAAGGAATTCTCCCACTTCGAGATGGTCCCCTAGGGAGTAGAACATCCGAGCAGATGCTCTGTCTCACCTTGCATCAGCAACCACGGTCTCCAACTCTAGATCCATCCTGATCGAGGAGTTATCAGCACCAAGCATAGAAGAACCAGTGCCCCAGGTAAATGCCATCAACTATGAACCCTCGTGGATGGACCCCTCCTGGATTTTCTACTACGATAACAACTCTCGAGCGGCCGCGTTGAGGCTCGCTGCACGCGAGCATGAGCGGCGCACTTCACGGTGATCGATGGTCATCTGTATCATCGATCTCTATCAGCTCCACTGCTGAAGTGCTTGTTTCCCACGGAAGCCAAGTAGGCTATTCAAGAGGTCCACGAAGGACTATGTGGAAGTCATGTAGGTGGGTGAGCACTTGTGCGGACGCTGTTCCGGCAAGGATATTGGTGGCCTACTCTACAGTAGGACTGCCTCGAGTATGCCTGGAGGTGCCCTCAATGCCAGAAGTTCTCCAACCTGCACCACCAACTGGATACGCAGTTACATACCCTGATGGAGCCTCACCCATTTGCTCAGTGGGGGATAGATATACTAGGTCCTTTCCCCGAAGCTCAAGGGAGGAAAAAGTTCCTCATGGTCACTATCGACTATTTCACCAAACGAGTCGAGGCAGAACCATTGAGAAAAATCACGAGTGAAGCAACCTGGAACTTTGTGCTATGGAGTATCATCTACCTGTTTGGGATCCCGCGAGTACTCATAACTGATAATGGCAGACAATTCGCAAGCACGGCCTTCCAGAAAAAGTGCACAGAGTTGGGGATCTGGAACCACTATACCTCGGTGGGACATCCCCAGGCCAACAGATTGGTGGAAAATGCCAACAGGATGCTCCTCCACGGCATCAAGACTCGACTGGAACAAGCAAGAGACTCATGAATAGATTCCATCCCGGGCATCCTATGGGCACACCGGACTACTACTAGAGCTGCCACGGGCGAAACACCCTTCCATCTCACAAACGGAGAGAAGGCAGTGGTTCTAGTAGAAATCTCTAACCCCTCGCTACAGGTGAGACATTTTGATGAGGTCAGAAACAACCAAGCAATGCAAGAAAACTTGGACCTGCTCGAGGAAGATAGAGTGCGCACCTAAGTAAGACTCGTGGCTTATCAACATAAACTGACCCGGTACTACAATGCTCGCATGAAAGAATGACACTTCCTCCCCGGAGATCTGGTGCTGTGGCGAGCGAGCGTGGCAGACCCTAGAGCTGCCATGGAAAAGCTTGCACCCAATTGGGAAGGCACGTATCGGGTAGCTGAAGCACTCGGTAGAGGGGCATACAGGCTGAAGACACTGGAGGGGCGTGAGATACCCAGGACATGGAATTCTGTAAATCTCAGGAAATTTTATCAATAAAGCTTCCCTTTAGCAGTCCAACAGAGCGCCACTAGCCGTATTCGACAGAGGTAGCTTACGAGCTTCCTAGAGGCGAGCAATGCTCCCCTTGAAAATGAGGAGGCAGCCTACGGGCTTCCTAGAGGTGAGCACCACTCCCCTCAAAAATGAAGGTGACTTAAAGCTTCCTCGGGGCATATGAGCCCCCAAGAGGAGAGCACTGCTCCCTCGGAAAATAAGAAGGTAGTCTACGGGCTCTCTAGAGGCGAGCACCGCTCCCCTTAAAATGAGAAGGTAGCCTATGGGCTTCCAGCTTCCTAGAGGCAATCATCGCTCCCCTTGAAAATGAGGAGGCAGCCTACGGGCTTCCTAGAGGCCAGCACCACTCTCCTTAAAAATGAAGGTGGCTTACGAGCTTCCTAGGGACATATGAGCCCCCAAGGGGAGAGCACTACTCCCTCGGAAAGGAGAAGGTAGACTTCGGGCTCCCTAGAGGTGAGCACCGCTCCCCTTGAAAAAGAGAAAGTAGTCTACAGATTTCCTAGAGGCGAGCATTGCTCTCCTTGAAAATAAGAAGGTAGCCTATGGGCTCCCTAGAGACGAGCACCACTCCCCTTGGAAACGAGAAGTTGGATTACAAGCTTCCTAGCGGTTGATGAGCCCCCAATAGGAGAGCACCGCTCCCTCGAAAATCATGGTGACTTCAAAGTCTCCAAGAGGTGGGCACTCATGCCCCCTCGACAACAATGGCAATAGTCAAAAGACCTAAGGGAAGACGCACACTCCCCCTAGAAAAGCAACTGCGCTACCCCATGGGCTTAAGGAGATAAGCGCATGCACACAAAAAAGGGAAATTGAAGATAGTAGAATCACCCACTATCGCAAACTCACTATGCAAGAGTCTCCCATCAGGAGGTACACATCAACATAGATCCAAACTAGAGAATTTTATTTCCTTAGTCAAAATACAAGCTGTCAAGTTCCAGAAAGCTATGCTCATGCGACCAACATACAAGCATGCGAAAAAACAAGACAGCCTAATTCTACAGTGGTATGACAACCGGTCCAGTCTATGCCCGGGTGAACGACTCGATTTGCCTGCAACGGGGTTCCGCAGGATTTGCCAGAAACCAGGTCGGGAATCGAAAAAACATGCGAAAAAGCCGCAGAACACCTCCGGGCCTCCGAAACGACCCCGGATCGTGCCGATCCGAACACAAAAGATGTCTGAAACGTAATTTCAGACACAACGGAGCCAGACACTCCGAGAAAATAGATCCGAGACCCGAAAACAAAGATCTGAAAGGTCTGGGATATTACAAGACCCATGGGCCCCAAAAGAGCTTAATACCCTCTGTTACCCGAGAGTCTTCCCGATATATTCAACGCCCTTATGGCTGCCAACCTGCTCACTTTGCCAAAAGAAAGGATAGCCTGGCCTCCCCATGTGGATACCTCTCGGTATTGCGTCTTCCATCGACAGCCCGATCACAACATAGATCATTGCTTTCACTTCAAATATTATATATATGATCTGAATGATCAGAGTGGTATTAATTGGGATGAGATGAGGTACTTCATTGCAACTCTCAAAACATGAAGACCTCCTCGGCAGTAGCAGGCTCAGCAGCCACCTCAGCAGCAAGTGCAACAACCTCCTCCGCCACAACAAGCTCCAGCACCACAACCGGGCATGGGGATTGTCCACAATCCACTACCCGAGCACCCTGTGCCTAATCAACAGCTAAACCCTGTCACCACCTTCCAGGAAGTGGAGACAGGGCAAGGGTGGCATGAAGAAAGCGCCTCTGTCGGGGCCATAAACCAAACTTCAAATCAACCTCTATGCTTATTAAGAACAACTTCCCCACCAACGCCTTTCCCTCAACCTTCATGTCCCCTCTTACGCACTACTAACCAAGTTCCATCCGCCATCACCAACCCACCATCATCTCGGCCACTCCTCATTCGCCTTTCACCTTCCCATGTATTACCACAAACCCCTCCTCCTTCTACAAACCCCTTGCCGTCTAGGCCACTCCTCATCCGCCCCTCACCGGCACCCGCCCCTCCTACCACTACCATTAATCCTTTGCCGGCAAGGCCCCTTTTGCTTCGACCCTCACCATCACCTCCCACAAACCTGGCGCCTCCACCTAGGCCCCTTCTCATTCGGCCTACAACTACTCCAACCGCCCAGGCACCGCCTACCCCTTCCAGTCCCTCTCCCATTGGACCTGCACTACCCACCACCCTAGTTTCCACCAATCCTCAGCCAGCAAGGCCCCTCATTCAGATTCCCTCTTCAGTCACTCCTCCTCCAACACCTGGCAACCCTGATATCCCTTCCACATCTACCTAAAACCCGACAGAGGTGCGAATGTCACAAACAATGGTGCTCTGTAGTGGGCGGATATTCCACCATGTATTTCCACAAAGGGAGCAAGAGCCCGCACAAGGGCAGGAAGAACAGGAACAAGAACAAGAATTCATACCGGGTACCCAATATGATTTGTTAAAGCATCTGGACAAGACCCCGACAAGGATTTCTATTTTGGAGATAATTAAGAGATCCACCACTCACCAACAAGCCTTAAAGCAGTATCTACAAAAGGTGATGGTTAATGAAGATATTCCAGTTGAACAGATTACGTCAGTTTTGACACCGGCAGGTGACCAACCAGCTATTATTTTCTATGAACATGAACTAGCTCCTCAGCCGACCAGAAAATATGCTTTGTGCATTACGGTGGATATTAATAAAGTGGCCATCAGTTAATGTCTGATAGATACTAGTGCATCTATCAATGTATTACCACCCAGCACTTTAAAAATGTGTGGCATTCCGGACAATGAAATATGACTGTCTACCATTACGGTTACTGCTTATGACAACACAAAGAAGCCTCCCATGGGCATGATCACTCTGAAGGTTGGGCTGGGTCCTATGACAGTTACAACAAATTTTCATATCTTAGACATGGACCCAACCTTTAATGGTATTATGGGTCATCCATACATTCAAGTGCTTGATGCCGTACCCTCCACAAATCATCAATGCATAAAGTTCCCGCATAAAGGGTGCATCATCAAAGTCACTAGTATGCCCATCTTGCCATCAGTTGACATACACTCTGCCACATCGGTACCCTCAATATGGCCGACTAATAGGCCCTTGTTTTCTGTGTTGGACCTTGCCAATGACTCATTAACCTAGATACATGACTCAAATAAAAAGAAAATTACAATGATAAGACTCAAATAAAATATAAAAATTACACGACTCGACTCAAAAAAATATGACAGACATAATGGAGCCATGCTGGCGAGCAACCGGGGTCTTGAAAAAATATGAAGGGTGAGAGATGCCCACCTCAGGGTCCTATAGAACCCTACCACAAAACAACGGTGGTAAAGAAAAGCAATGCTAATGGAACAGCAACAATAATGGGAGTAGCAACAGCAATAGTAATGGCGGAAGAAATAGCTATGCACGAATCTCTAAACACGATAGCCAGGAAAACATGGTTCTAGAAGCTACTCCTAATAGTACAGAAAATACGTCCTGATCTCATAGTCGGGGGACTACCGAATAGACGGAAAACCCTAGCTAGACCGCCAGATGAAATGTCATGGCAGCTCTATCGTGGAGGCCCGTCCTCACAGACCATGACTACATGGTCTAGGGAAAAGAGTCACGATCTCACAATCGCGAACCCTATACCGCCTAGGGAAAACCCTCGGTAACCCTTACCAAAAATCCTAGACTTGTACGTCGGGAAAACGTGAAGAAACTTCTCAAAAATCACGTCTCCCGGATGGGAAATGGAAACTTGAGTCACAAGAATATCACATCACATGATGGGAGTACCTGCCCACCAGAAGCAAGACTTGATGCATCCACTGACGGCTTAGTCTATGCCCAGAGGTCTCCCTCACCCCAGGGGACACTGAGACACCGTACAAGTAACACAGGAGAAGGGTCTAGTCGGGGTCATGCTCGTCAACACGCGTCAGAAGTCCCCAACCACGTGTAAACACACTGACTGATTGCGCTACGTCAGGCCCTCTAGATGGTTTTCCCCCCGGCCCAGACTCGAGCTGCCACAGTGGGAGGTCCTACGACAACCAACCAAAAATCATCTATCCTGGGTGTAGCTCTCCACCTACTCCTTGGTAGGCCGGCACGCAATAGCCTAGGCAACTACGACTAGTGGGGGATCACTAAACGTGAACACCGAAAGCCATGCATACACCCATTGCGAGTAACATGGAGTACCAGGTGGCTTAGAGCCACCAGACTCTAGATAATCAACTAGACCTACTAACTCAACGGTCCTTGAGTCACAAAACTCGGGTCAAAACCGTTGTACAGGATGGCTCCATGCCATCAATCTGCCCTAAACCTAGGGTTAGAAATCACGGTAAAAATAATTTATAAGGTGGCACATGGCTGTTGAGTTTAATTCCTTTTCCAAAGGGAGGCTAAGAACCCCCAGCCTTAGGTTGGGTCATGAAGAGGTGAGATCTCATGCTGAAGCCTGAGCCGTACGATGCCTGGTCGCTACCATGATGGATGAGGAATCTGTAACGTGGGAAAACGGATCAGGGGAACCCAAGGTAAAGACTGTAGGGATAACCCTCCAATGCTTAAGTCTGTTAGACGATAGAGCTTTATGCAGAGACAAAAGGAATTAATTAGGAGATGGGCACGAGATTGCTCTCCACCAATATGGGTGGCTAAGAGGGCTCATGATTGCTTACTTTTCTGGAGGGTTTCTCTTAGTTTATATAGTGGTTCATTGTTTTTCGGGAGTAGGGGGAGAGAGAGTGATCGGGGGGCGTTATCTGCTTTAACGTGAGTTTTCTCCTTTCCTAAGATGTTTACCATTTTTATCTCTCAACTCTTGAACTTCTCTTAGTCGGTTATACTTACATGTCGTTTGGGCTTATCCTCGAGTGACCATTACTCTGACATGTCGGGCCCGGAGGCCACCTAGGGCATATCATTATGATCAAATTGAACTTATGACAAGTGGGCCTGTTAATGGGGCTGGCACCTGTTGAACTTTGTGAGTTCAATTAAGCCGCATTGGGCCACACATCTTTTGAGTCTCTAATTTACCCCTCTCCAAAGGTTAAGCATAGAGACATACTAATCTCAACAGCTGAAACTAATATATGATGGTAGTTAACATCATTTTGATAATAGATTAGAATAAGTTAACTTTTTAAATGCAAGATGAGTAATTCTTAAGTTCTTAAAATTTTAATTTGATATCTATCTCATTTGAGATTTAATAATTCATATAATAGAGATAGAATTGGTCAGGATGCACCTGACTACACCCAACTGTACGTCATCCTGATACTGGGTACCAGGGACGTCAACCTGCTCACCCTACAACAACTCATCAAAAAACTCCTCAACCAAATCTTGGTCTGGCTCATAACTAACTAGCACCAACTCGGGCGTGAGGTCACGGGCTGACGTGTCTATAATAACAAGTGATTCCTGAGTGGGACACTTTCTTGCAAAATGGCCAACTCCACCACAACTATAACAACAGTCTCACGTCCCAGTGCCCTGAGAAGTTTCACCGATCATCGGCCCCTTATCCTTGTCCTCCCGACGGATTGGGGGTGTTGGAAGCAGGGGTCGAGTTGGTACAATGGGCTGATGAGGTCTAGGGGCAGGGATGGGTGCCGACTGATGAGGGGGAGGGTCCTTCAGAAGGAGAGTGCGGGGCCTAGGAGTAATGGGGTCCTGGCGAGGGGGTTCTAGGGGACGAGCCACCGAAAACCAACTATAAGAGCTGGGAGTGGTATGAGAGTCAGTCCCACGCTGATAGGTGACCCCCGATCGCTGGACGGGAGCAAGCTCTGCCTCAAATTGCTCCAACTCAAGAGCAACCAGATATGCATCTTCTAAGGTGGTCACATTATGGCGAAATAATCCATATTGATAGTGGGGCCGCAGACCACGATAGAAGTGAGAAACAGGCATGGTGCTCTCCTCCGTGACACCACATCATAAGAAATATTCATCAAACTCCGCGATGTAGTCAGATACTGACCGATCCCCTTGGCTGAGATTCTGCCACCTATCAATGAGCCTTTGACGATACGTGGCAGGAAGGTACTTACGCCTAAGCTTATCCTTCATCTCATCGCAAGAATCTACCTGGGGCTCCTGACGCTGAAACAGCAAGCTCTCCATATTTCTCCAGTAAGTTTGTGCTTGCCTTAATAGCTTCATTTTGGCATACTTGACTCTCCGATGGTCCATCATCTCAAACCACTCGAAGTACCGGTCCATGCTGGCCTCCCAATCTAGATAGACCTTCGGTTCCAAAGCCATGGATCTGTCAAACGTGGGAGGGTCCGCATGAATGGTCTTGAGGATCCGCTCATCCTCGTCATCCCTACGTGGTTGGTGACCACGTCGACATCGGCCATTTCCCTCATTATCATTGTCAGACTCGTAGTCCTTAAAATGGAGGGCACGTGGCCGTCGCTCCTCAGCCCTTGGTGGGGCGGGTTGGGCAGTAGGCGCCTGAGGGGCCGGAAAAATTTCGGTTGGTCCCGGTGGGGGGTTTTCTCCACACTCTCTAACCTCCCAACTAGACCTTGGACAGATCGGTCGAAAGTCTCAGCGCGGTCCTCCATGGCCTTTAGTTGGCTCGCCATGCGGTCGGTATGCTCCCTAAGAGTTTGCTCGGACCTATCCATGCGCTCCATGAGTAGAGCTATCATGTCCTCCAGAAAATGGCCTCCCTGGGTGGCACCTTGGGGTTCACCCATAATGTCACGGTGATGGTACTGAGTACCTCCACGAGTGGGCATGCAAGGGGACCTAAAGGGAGCTAAGGCTATGACCTATCTAGATGGACTAATGCAAAATGATGAACCTAGACTTAACCAATATCCGACACATGGCGGAGGTAGAAATCTCACGCAAGGGGCTACCTTCCAAATAGATGTAACCTATCTTTCCAGTAACGTCTTTTGATACCAGGTACTGGGATGAAATGCAAACCTACGACAAGACAATCTAGACTCAAGACTTTTTTTTTAGGCAAAGACTACCCGAGACTCAACCATGCTCTGATACCAATTTGATGCGGGACGAGAATGAGACTTGACTTGAACCTGGGACTCTAGGCGACGACCCGACCCAAAGACGATGTGACTAGTGATGACACTAGTGGCTCGGCACCTAACGTGGTTCTTGAAGAGGTAAGCATGCCCCAAACAAGAAGTACTCGCTCACGATTGTCCCCAGCGAGGGAAACGTGCCGATCTGTACGGTTGAGAAATCGGCATTGAGTCTCGGGTGGTCAGCTCACTCTCGTACTCAGAATGAGTCACGGGATGGGTCTCGCACTCACAACTGACAGCGGTGATTAAATTTAACTAGCTAGGAATTAAATTACTCACATGTAGCGGCATCTGCATCATTGTTTTCTCTCTGTTCTCTCAATTAAATCTTGTGATTTCAAATCTAATGCATGCACAACACACACACCTATCTTTTACACCCTCCCACAGGGGTTAAAAACTTCCCCCCGGTGCCTTCTCCCTCAATTTCTACCCTTATTTTATCACTACAGGATTGATGCTACACATGCATATTCTAATGGTGTTTTTATCCTTGTTTTGGCTTTGTTTTGCAGGAGAAGCAAGATACAACATGAGGCCTTCTTCTTCTAGCCGGCTGGAAGGAGAAGAGGTTTGATTTCACAAATTTTCAGCATCTCATTCTTAAACGCGATCATGTCGTCATCTTTCCAAGGTACACGGCATCCTTTCCTTTATCTCTTCATCCTTGTGGTGTTGTTGTAACTTTGGTGGCGATCACGGTATGTTTCCATGTCTATTTGAACCCTTTTGATTCATACTTTCATGCCGGTTCATGCTTGTTCATGTTCATGTTTCATGCTTCATGCATAGACTAGTATAGTTAGTTAAAAGGGTCAGGGTACATTAATCTATCTGCAGGGACTTCACAAGGTGGTCGTGGTCGAGCTTTAATGGAGTTTCTCTTGTTCCACCCACCTCAATATGAAGGGCAGCCTGATCCGGATGCAGCAACGGCATGGCTGGATGCTACCGAGTGAGTTTTCACTCCATGGAGTGCGCTGAAGATGAAAAGGTAGTGTTGACTACTTTTTAGTTGCAAGGGGCAGTGCTTGCTTGCTAGACTTCTAAATGGGAAACAGCATATCAATCTTGTAGTCTTCGATTTATTAGCTGGCGGGAGTTCGTCTCTTCTTTTGAGCGTACTTACAGTCTGACTTATCTCAAAATGGACAAGATGTATCAGTCCATGGCATTAGCCTAAGGTGATATGACAGTCTTACAGTGCCGCACTAAATTTGTGGAATTGGGTCGACATGCTCCATATATCATGGCAGATGAAGGACTGAAGACTCAGTAATTTCTACGTGGATTGAGGCTAGAATTGAGGAAACCTCTTATTGTGACTAGTATGGTATGGCAAGAACTCAAGGGCGGACCCTAGTAGGGCCAATTCAGCAAGGTCGGCAACAACAGTAGTTTGGTGGTCAGTCGAGTGTGCCAGGGGCACCTTTTTCTGGTCCTTCTACTAGTGATTCGTCTTCTTTGAGGTCTAAGTTTAGGTGGATGTTTAGGAGGCAAAAGAAGCGGCAAGATCGACAATCTTCAACTAGTAGTGTGCAGCAACCTGCACATTCTCAGTGGCAGTGATCGACAGGGAATTAGCCTCGAGCGTGCCTTAGATGTGGCGAAAGCCATGCGGGCAGACAGTGTATGTTGCCAGTGGTTTGTTATCATTGTGATCAGGTAGGACATGTGGCCCGCAAGTGTCCAACAAGGCCTAAGCAGCATGTTCAGATTTCATAGCCACAACAGTTCTGACCTCCACCACCTCAGCAGTTACAGTTGTTTTCTCGGGCATAGGCATCATCACAACAATCTACTACAGGCGGGAAGAAATCTCGTGGAAGAGTCATGCAGATGACTCGTTCTGAGGCGGCTGCAGTTCATTTAGTAGAAGGTACTATTATGATTTATTGTCAAGCTGCACGTGTTTTATTTGATTCTGGCGCTTCTCATTCATTTATTTCTAAGGATTTTGTTGCTTGTATTGAGGAGCCGACTTCAAAATTATCTTGTGAGTTGATTGTGGAATTGCCTACGGGAGAATTAATGTTTACTCTCTTCTGTCTTGATAAGGCCCAGTGATGATTGGGAATCAGCAGTTGTCTGCTAGATTGTATGCCTTGCAGTTGGTAGATTATGATGTCATTTTGGGCATGGCTTGGCTAGAGGATTATGTCGCAGTGGTTGATTGCAAAGCTAAGAAATTTACTTTCAGCCATATGGGGGATCAGCATTCTATTTCCAAGGTATTTGATCTTGTTCTTCTCGCTTGTTTGTTTCTGTTATTCAAGCACGTAGGCTACTTGATGCTGGTTGCTAGGGATTTCTTGCTTCAGTGGTTGTTGTTGAGACACCACGCAGGACATTGATAATATTCATGTAGTTTGTGAATTTTTTGATATTTTTTTGATGAGTTACCAGGCTTACCCCCACTCTTGCGGTCTTGGCGTTGGAAAGATGATGACCACCTCTTCAGCTGGCCTTTCTTCTCTTCTTGGTACTACTTTATGTCACTTTCTTGTCGGCGCATTGCACCGAGAGCTTCTTCCATCGTACGGTGGTTGAAAGCAACCAATTTCATCCTTAATGTCTGTCGAAGACCCGATACAAACTTATTCACCTTCCTCCGCTCATCCACTACAATATGAGGTGCATAACGCGCCAACTCCGTAAAGCGACCTTCATACTCTAGCACTCTCATAGACCCCTTGGTCAAAGTGAGGAACTCCTGCTCTATTTGATCTTGAACATGCTCAAAGATGTATTTCGCTTGGAACAAGTGAACAAAATCTCCCCATGACACCTCTCCAGCTCTGTCCTTGAATTCATTTCGTAGAATTAAAGACCACCAAACATCAGCACGCTCCTCTAACATGAATGTTGCCAAGTTAACCTTCTCGTCCTCATCGCAACAGATGCTTCAGAAAATCTTCTCCATCGCTCGCAACCAATGCTCTGCAACTAGGAGCTGACTCTCCCCCTTAAAAGAAGGCGGGTTCATCCTCCGGAACTTCTCCTTAGCTGACAGCCCTTCAGCCATCCTCGGCACTACCTCTGGATGCGGTTGAGCCTGGCCTTGAGCTTGGACCCGAGCATGCAATGCCGCATGTGCATTCGCCTGTGCCTGCATCACACGTTCTAAGGGACTTGGCTTAGCTTAGGCTAACCCCTAAGGGCCTAGTATTCCCAACTTCATAGGGGGGCCGGCACGCCGGGGGCGTGGGTTTTGGTGGCACTCACTCACTTTTCGCGGTGGGCATAGTAGAAGTGGTGTGCAAGTCCGGGCTCTCGGCTCACCGTCCGATGGGCATTCAAGACGATACTAAATCAGCAAAGCATGTAACCAGCCAAGGGTATCAGTCACTCACCTAATCGGTGTGAAAACACCAATCCCGATCGGAGACGAGGGTGAGCAGGGAGGCGTGGGTACCCACCCGCACGCCGCGACGGTGGCGCTTGACCTGAAAATAAAATAGTTACAGCACTACACCTCACACAATAGGGGGTTCTTGGGGTGGGGGTTAAGGGTTTACAACCAAAACTACTTCCACACAGGGAGGGGCCTTCAGCCGGGCAAGCGAGGGGAGGGGACGGAGCTAGAAACTTGATGTGCCGGGCTCCTCGTCGATGCTTCCAGCTTCTGGAATCACTAGACAGTCAGTCGAAGTGGGCGCCACCACGGACACTCCTGAACTCCAAATGAACTGAGACTAGTGCCAAAACTCTCCGACTTGGCCCAGGAAGACGCTCAAATTTTCTGGATTAATCCTAAGATGGTCGCTGGCTGGTGTAGGTCTTGGAACAGTGCCGGACAGTACTGGTGCTGGCCGCTCACAGGGTAGTACTGCTGGAAGATGGAGGCGCCACGGATAGTCCTAAACTCGGATGGAGGTGGGGCTGGTGCCATTACGACTGCGGACAAGCCTTCTTTCAGATGGTACTGACGGCAACCTCAGATGATGTTGGGGTTGATCGCACTGGCTAGAATGGTGGAGGTGGGTCCGCTCAGGAACAGGGGAATCAACCTAGCGCACTTCAGGGGGAAAATTCAGAACTCTTACTGCCAAGGTCCAAACGTCACTCCGCTTCTTGGGGATGACAGAGGACTGGTAGAAGGTGCCTTCAGCCAATTGGGATGCCCAGATCTGCAAGAGAGTGGCCGTGGTGGAAACTTTCCTAGGGCTCTAGTTCGCTGCCTGAGAGTTCTTGCGTAGTTGGGGAAGAATCGCTCTCACGGACAGCTCGGAGCTTAGATGAAGATGAAATTACCACACTTGGAAAGCTCTCTGGATGACCTTTCCATTGGTATAAGATTTGCCACCAGATGAGTTGGGGAAGTGCCAGAGAAGCTACTGCTTCCAGGACCCTTGTTGTCTGTCTGTGACCTGCCATTGGAGCTGCAACTTTGTGTTGGCCAAGGGAGTAAAAAAGGGGGGCTGCAATGCAAGGGGATGATGGCTAATGGTTTGGGAGTGGGGAGGACATGGCTGGGGCCTCTTGGGGGGCTGAGGGGGCAGAGGTGGAGGGGGTGGGGTGAGCTAGAGTTGTTGGAAAGAAGGGCGAAAGCATAAAAAATGAAAGGGGTCGTGAAGAAAGGATGAAAGGAGAAATGGACACACTTGTTCACAAGCTGTGATTGGGTCCTCTCACTAAGGTGCCCTTCGATATCGGAGAGCCTCCTAGAACTACCATTGGATGTACTCCTCTTCGAGGAGCGGGAAGACTCACCTTCCATCCTGAAACTAGACTCACCCTCCATCCTGAAAATTAAAAATCTTTCCCTTTCTTAAATAAAATTTCACTCTTCTAATCAGCCTTCGCTGCTTTGAGTCTTTTGGGAGAACAAGAAGGGGCTATTTATAGGATTGGAAGAGGTCTGATCCAAAACTGCAACCACTACCTCTAGCAGTGGCATTTGTAACGAGGCACCCATCTTTCACTTCCATATGGTACTTCCCTATTCACGCGAGGTAAATGAGGTTGGTGGTGTAACATGTTGATTCGTACCCTATGCCTAAGGTTACCTATGCTCATCACCATCTGAACGACTCATCCACATGGGAAAGGACGATTAGAGGACGGCGCCATTAAGTTTGGTGGTAGACTCATCTACACAATAATGACGACCAAAGGATGGTGTCTTAAAATTTGGGATGAGCTCTACACAGGAAAAGATGACCAGAGGTCGGTGATATTAAATTTTGTGATGGATTCTCCCGAAAAGAACATGCAATAAGTCTATGACACGATCGGTTATTTCAGGGTGTGATTCTGCCAAACACGTCACGTGGGAGCATCATTGGGGAAAAGAGGCATAGAAGGGAAGGAACACATAAAGAAACAGAACGAGTGATAGGAAACAAAGCAGTCCATTCACATGTCTATATAAGCTGTCAGGTACATCACAAGTGAGGGGTAAGCGTGAGACCAGCTCACTAACTCTGACTACCATCTTCCCGATCATCTCTCCTATCCCCTGGGAGGCTTCATGAAGGTTTGCAAGGTGGTTCTAGCCTCATCTCGCACTGCCCGATCAGCCTCAGTAGCATGGCACTCCCCCTGCTGAGGAAATGAAGAGGCTACCAACAGAGAAGGAGCTAGGCTGCCGGAGGCATGTCGCACTCCCTCGTCTCCTCCGGTGGCACTCCTCCTTGTCCTCCAGCCTCTACTTTGCGACCCCAAGGATCAACCGGAGCTCCATCGCCTGGGCCTCTAGTGCCCTTCTCTTGTCCCAACCTCGATGCCACTCCTCTCTCCTCTCCCTCTCTCTCCCCACTCTCTCCCGCACTGCCTCTCTCCTCGCCATCTAAAAAAAAAATCCTCAATTCCAGAATGTCTCGGGACAACTCCTCGTGACGTCGCTCCTCCTCCTCCAGCTTCGCTATCTGGGCACCGCGCTCTGCCATCTGACCAACACACTCCTCCCCAACCTGTACCGTGTGAGTCAGGGCGTCTCGGATCTCCACTACTGGCCAAAGCCGACCATTTTATGATGTCAAAAAAAAGAGAGAAAAAAAAAAGAGAAGAAACAGGGAGGAAGGGTGAAAATCACACGCAATAGCATCAAAAGTCCGTGTTTATTTGAAACAAAAGGGCACATTAAGGGTTGGGCACTGTGGGCCTCAATTTCTTTAATTCAGTTACATATACTTTTCACAACTCTCGATCTTCCTCTATATGAACCATCGCCATTCGTGGAATGCTTATCTTCCATGATGCTTTGATAGCTTTCACATCCTTTACGTCACCTTCAGTGGTCAGCACCCTTTCCTTAATCAAAGGAAGGTCGGAAGGCATAAGAAAAGAATGGCGAGAGAGGCCAATTTGAGGATAACACCGGTACATATTATAAAGGACAAATTCGGTTGCACCAATGAGTTGGAGTTCTATAGCAAGAGACGATCTTGCGAGAAGCTCGTGCGAGAGTAAACATGTCAGCGCGATAGTAAACATATCTCGCGCCATGGTATTGAAATGAGTACGCCAATCTCCATGGGTCTTTAGCCGAGGAATGCGATTGACCACACTCCCACCAAAACCCAACACATCGGCCATGTAATAAAGGGGGCTTTGCTGGAAGATTTTGGAAGTAGTTCGCACCTCCTCGCAGCGATCAAATTTGAAATGAAGATCAATCCAGCAATTAAGAAGAAGCATGCACCCATAAGGAGGCCGGCCCATGCTGGAAGTTCGGGTTAGTATTCGATTGGTTGGCAGAGCCCACCCTTCATACCGAACCCCGAACACCGAAAACTGAACACTGACGTGTACGACAAATGTCTGCCGTCAGGCAGGCGAGGCCCGAGTCAGGCAGCACCGCAATTCGCGCAGAGGCATGTCGACGGCCGTCGGATCTGTAAATCCGTTTCCCAAGGTCGATGGAACGGCAAAATCCAAGCCAAAAGCTGCCCAGATTGCGCAGTTCCGCTTCCGAACAGCAATTTATCAACCTTGTTCGAGATCAATTCGCGCAGCTTCTCCGTGGCCGCTGCCCGCAGCACGTTCCATCCGGCGACCTTGTGTATGATTTTTCGAAACACCGCCCCCTTGCCGCGGACTGGTAACTGGCCCAGCCCGAGCCGGTTCTTCAATCCACTGTTGGTGGACTCGATTCCGGACCGCCGGGCATAGCGTTCCTTGTAGGCAGGCGTGTCCTGTTCCCGGCGACGGCTTTCCCTCCGCATCTGCTCGTCGGTGAACTCGACGGTCATCTCTTGCTGGCGATTGGTTTTGACCGGGCAATGCTTGAAGAACGAGCACCCCTGGCAGACTTCCGGAGCCATGTGGACCACCGTGAGGGAGCCGGTCACATGGCCTTCATCGTCTTGAGTCGTGTGATATTCCACGCTCTCCGGTACGTGTCCGGCCGGGCAGCACTCGACCTCGTTCGTACGTTCATCGATTGCGAAGTCGTCGATCGACAGGCTTTCCGGGACGGCTTCGGTCGGCGGACGTCCCGCCAGAGGACCCACCAGTTCGACATCGTATTTGGCAGCCAGTTGAACATTCCCGTCACTGGCATAATGCCCATCGGCCAGCAGCGCTTCGGGCAGCCGATCCGTTTCCTGCAGTTGGTCGAGAATCGGTTGCAGGGCATCACCATCATACTCACAGGCCGTCTGCGGAAGGACCGCCGTAATGAGTTGCACTTCGTTGTCATCGCTGCAGGTTTCGGCAATCTGCGTCTGATAGCCGGAGCCTTTATGACCGTCATAAGTGGCATCGGGATCGGAAGGATTCTGGATGCGATTCCCTCCTGTTTTTTTGCGAACCTGGACGGCACCTTCGACGATCTCGCACTGCTCGCCAAAGATCCGAACCAGCATTTTATAGGTCGACCGGTTGGAAACCGCCGGAGTATCTGCAAACCGCTCGATCAACAGCAGCAGATCATCGGCCACCTGCTGCCGTGCGAGGTTGCGGGCTTCAGCGTCGCAGGCCCCCGAGAACAGTCGTGCCTGAGAAGGTTCATACCGATTGCGAAAGTCTTCGGGCAGCAAGTCGTAGTCGCCGGGAGCATACCGCTTGAGTTGCGTGAGAAACCGCTTGTTGGCAACCGCCATCAGTTTTGTGCGGCCGAAATTCGCCATGTGACTCAAGACGTGCGTCGAATCCAGCCGCTGCCGCGAAATATCGAGATCCAGCAGTTCGGTCAACTTCCCGGTGACATTCTGAAATACCTCCTGGGCCAGGTTGTCGTCCTGGAACAGCTTCTGGTAACGCTGGATGGTCCGCTCCGAGATCTCGGCACCCGGTTCGACATTCAGAACGAACTGAACATCGGTGCGGAACATGTATGCTTCCGCGGTTTCAAAGGCGGTCCAGCCCAGAAAGTCTGCCAGAAAAACCAGCCCGGCCATGGCATGCAGCTCTTTGGTCGGGGCTCCCATCGTCTCGTGAAAATGACTGGCCATCTGCCGCACTGGCATCAATTCCAGCAACACGGCCCGAAACGGTGCCTGCCAGCCGGATTTCAGCATATTGATTGCCTGAGGTGGAAACAGCCCATGATAGGGGTCAAACAGGCGATTTTGTTGAGGATCGACGATATGCCGCATCGGAGCAGAAACTCCCGGGAAAATAGGCACAAATCAGGTACTGGACCATAGCGCCCTGCCAGCCGGTCGTCAACGAAAATGCCTGGAAAATGCGGGATTTTTTGCAAATCGCTTCCAGCCGACATTTGTCGTACACGTCAGTTTTCAGTTTTCAGTTTTCAGTTTTCAGTTTTCAGTTTTCAGTTTTCAGTTTTCAGTGTTCGGTCCCGCTGTTCATAAGTCTTGGTGTCTTGGTGTCTTTGTGGTTCAAATTCTTCTCCAAGGTCTTCAGCTTCCACCGCGTTCACCAATTCCTGCATATCACTGCTATGGTGGAGTCGGTGACCCCTATGTGTACTTAAAGGAGTTCATTTATGAGTCGGCCCAATTCTAACATGACCAACACTTGATGGTCTATCTTTGGAAGGCTCGACTCGGGATTAGTTCTTTGCATTGCCGCAAGATCAAGTGGTGAATTTTCAAGCCGTTCAAAAGAAATTTCTTCAACAGTTTCAAGATCAGGTTGGGCCCAAGTATTCCATGGTTGATCTGGCCCACGAGAAGATGAAGCCCGATGAGGAGTTCTCGACCTTCACCGACCGCTGGCGTCGATTTGCTGCTCAAGTCCCGGGACATATTCCGGAGGGAGAGCAAATCAAAATACTCATTTCTAATGCAATGCCTGAGTATCAGTGCATCTTAGCCTTGAATGACATCACCTCCTCGCAACAACTTTATAGCAGAGCCCGCTTCATCCACCAACCACTTCTAAGTTCTCTTGACCCCGAGTCTCCTGCACCTTCTACACCCACATACGCCTCCTATCCATCATCTTGATGTGACACCACCTTGGAGTGATAGTCACAAGACCGATGCACCATGGGCCTTATCAAGCAAGCACACTTAGCAAGAGGAACGGACCGATATCGGCGGCCACTCACCTGACACTCACCCAAAACCTGGGGTAACTCGGTGATGCCGAGGTGAGGTTGTGGGGGATGGGACCTTACTGGTAGAGGGATAGCAAGGCCAAGGATCTTCCCAAGGTTAGGGAGGCCCAATTCAAAGGGGCCGATCGAGTGCCGAGGGCACAGGTTACGCTCTCTCCCCATGGCGGTCACTCGAAAGCAAAGGTGCTCATGGGACCGGGTGCTCACTCTCCTCCCAGCGGAACTATAGATGAATATTGGGCAAACAAGCACTAAATGAGGGCAAGGAGTAGAGCACTTACTCAAACAGTTTGAAAAAACCGGTCCCATTCAGAGACGTGGGCGAGCGAGGAAGCGTGGGTTCCCCACACGCTGCACCGGTGAAGCTTCAATCCTGCTTAAGAAATTACACCACTACTCCCCCTGCAAGGGGGTTGAACAAGGGGAGGGGAGGTCAAAATTACATCCAAACACTACCTCCTACAGGGAGGGGCTGTAAGCCAGCCAGGCGGGAGGGGGAAGCTAAACTAAAAACTAATTGTTAGGAGACCGTTGGTTCTGTCCACTCTCTGGAACAATGGATAGACAATCGGTGTTGATGCCTCTTTGAACTCCCACGAACTCTGTTGGCGATGAAACCAGTGGCAAATCCTCCTGGGTTGGCCCAGGAGGGCGTTCAAATTTTTGGGGAATTTTTAGTTGACGACGAAGGTCGGGGCAGAGTCGTGAGCAGGGTTGCTGTCTTCTGGTTCTGGTAGCTTTTGAATCACTACTGCAAGAAGGCGACGCCACACGGATGCTCCTGATCTATGATTCAGGCGTGTCTGGGGTCGATGGATTTGTGGTTGAACCCTCTTCGAATGGAGACCTACGGGGACGCTAGAGGAGGTTGGAGTAGATGGCGAGGACCCGAATAGTGACAGGGTGTCAGGCCAGTTCCAGAGGGAACTGACTAGTGCACCCTAGGGAGGAAATTGGGAACTCACAGCTCAGGAACCCGAATGGAGTGCCGCTTCTTGGTGGTCACAGGAGACTTGTAGTAGAAGGTCTCAACTGAGCCCCACTTCAAGAACTTCAGGAGAATGGCTGTGGATGCCTCTGCAAGTTATGACTGGGTGTTTACTAGGGAGGAAGTGCGCAGTCAGACACTGAAGGCTCCTCCAAGCAGCCACGAGATCAGACGAAGGAGAGACCTCCACTGTTGAAAAGAGGACTTGGATCCGCTTCCAATGGTACCTCTTGTGCTTCTAGGGGCTCCAGGATGAGGATGTGGCCAGCTCTGCAAGCCGCTGATTCTCTGCAGGTGATCAGCTGTGAGCAGGTTCACCGGTGCAGCTTCGAGAGAAACTGAAATGGTGATGGAGGGCTATTGGGGATGGAAGATGGGGGAAGGGGAATGGTGGTATGGTGGATGGGGATGTGAGGAAGGCAGAGGAGGAGAGCTTGGGTGGATCTGGAGGTGCTTGGAGAGGAGAGACGATGGGTTGACAATGGTGCAACACAAGGATTCAAAGTGGGGGGTGAATGAATCCCCCCCCAAAAAACTAGGTCAATCTAAATTATAAACTACTGACTTTAAACTCATGCGGAATTTAAGCTCTGCATCCTATGAAAACCAATGACGCATTTAGTCGAACAGATGAACTGCAGAATTGGAGACTCCTAAGCAAGTCTATCCAATTGTCAGAGCAATATAAAGCATACGTGCATATTGACTCCATTCAGTTTGAATTAAAGATAGGAATGCGCCTAACATACATCTACTAGTTGACAGATTGGAAATCAAACCACAGTACACAAGATCTTTTTAGGTGGTTCGGTCCTCAGGACCTACATCCACCCCACACTCTAACCAGAGTGTGGATTCCACTGCCAAACAGCTTGAATAGCTGGGCCTCATAGCTTGCCAACAACAGCTGAGCCTCACAGCTTGCTTAGCCACTGACTAATAGCTTGATCCGCTGGGTAATATAGCTTCGCCACCGCTGGGCATTATAGCTTAGCCATCACTGCCTAACAACTTGATCTATTGGGCCTTACAGCTTAGCCTCCGCTGATACACAGCTTAGAAGAAGTATGAGAAATGAAAACGAAAAACCAAGATGTTAAGCATTCAGAAAGCTAACAATAAAGGTAAAATAAAATGCTCACGCAGGAGCGCTGTGTCTTGGATTTGATCCAAAGGACACAGTAAAGATAGATCTTCAGATCTCTTGAATCTTCTTCTTGCTTCACTCACAAACCTTTCAAACCCTATGCATCTCTCTCTGCCACTCTTTCTTTCATCTTCTTCCTTTGCTCTAGACTTCACCTTCTATTTCACTATTCTCTCTTAGAAATACGAAACTCTATTTCTTCTTAGAACACACTCTCGCTCTTCTCCTCTTTCTCTATCAGTTCTTCTTCAAATCTTGTTCGTCTATATCACTATTACTCTCTTTTTCCAGAAATCCTTCCTTTTATGTCAGGGACAAAGATAGGGTGGACCCCAATTGATTCGCCCTTGGAGCGTGGAGGGAAGATTCCCACCAAAGCTTCTCATCTGACAGATGACCTTTATGTGTCAGATCTGGTGGATGGAAGAAAGACACGTGGCTAGGTGAACTTGGATAGCAAGAATCTTCGGATCACGTGCTTCAATCATGGAGACTTAGAACACGTGCCTTACTTAGGGTTCAGCCAATAGGTGAAAAGCCAATTCGTCAAACAACTGTCAGATTAGAATTCACACTTAGGTAAAATTAAGAAGAGCGTTGACTTGAAAGCATGCACTGACTTGAGTGTTAACAAGTCAAAATGAGCGCAGACCTATACGTGCTATATGCAGAGCATGCACTGACCTATATGTGTTCTTTGCGAAACATGCACTGACCTTCATGTGTTATATGTGAAGCATGCACGAACCTCGTATTGCACAAGGCAAAGGATGCACTGACTTTTAATTGCATTGAAGCAAAGAAGATGCACCGACTTCAATTGTGCAGGATGCATGTGTGCACTGACCTAGTCTGTGCACAAAGCAGATGTGCGCGGACTTGCCACAATGTATGCACCAACCTAATTCAGCCTAATGAGGAATGTGCAGCGACCGTGCTTTGCCTAATGAGGAATGTGCACTGACCTTGTTTAGCACAAGGCAAATGCGCACTGACTAGTGTATGCAATCAACAAAAACTACACAAACCTTATATGCAAAGGAAAAATGCATCGACCCATGTAGGCATTTGTACGAAGACAGGCACTGACCTATGTCTTGCACAGATTGGATGTGCACCGACCTTGGTATGCACAGATGGGATGTGCATCGACATTTGGTCTTGCACAGATGGGATGTGCACCGACTTTGGTCTTGCATAGATGGGATGTTCACCGACCTTGGTCTTGCACAGATGGGATGTGCACTGACCATGGTCTTTTATGTGCATGAATATGCACTGACCCTACACTTAGACGTACAAACTATGCATTGACCTATATGCATCATTATCAATCAAGCACTGACCTTGTATATCACACATACTTAGACAAACACAACCAGACTTGATTGAAGAATTTATGCATTACAGTTATCATACATGATTCATAGTGCGTCATTATCAAAACCAATTCTTTTTGGAAAGGAATATAAGAAGGGCTTAATATATATGTGCAATAATATGTAAGGATACATATGCAATATTAGTTCTTAGGGGCTCTTTTGGAAAGGGCCCAACCATTATAAATATGCATCCTACGTAGGAAGAGAAGCCTCTTCTCTTCTTTAGCCAAGCATTACAGAAAGGAAAGGCTTCTCTCCTCCCCTCTTCTGCCTCTTGCTCTCTCTCTCTCTCTCCCTTGTTGGTCTCTCTCTCTCCATCTCAAGGGAGAAAGGCCTAAGGAAGAAGAAGGGGATTTTAAGCACCGGTGGTTCGTGTGAGGGGAAAAGAACGGGTGGACATCGTCACCGCGCAAGGATCCGTGTGGATCAGCTCTAGAGGCCGTACATCTATACCGCTCGGCGTTCGTGAAAATCGACATCGGGCGTTGCGGACAACGTCGTTCCGCACAAGGTATAGATCTACAACCCGCAGTTAGGGGTTGGGTAATTTTATTGCATCAATTGGAGCACGGTTCTAGGATTCTAAAAGGGTCTGGGTTCGGGAGAAAAACTTTTATTATCCACTGCATTGCCCGATCCGGGCTGACTGAATCCTTACAGGTAAATCCGGCTCAGCCCATAACGGGCTCATCTGTAACGAGCCCAATTCGACCCAGGGTCTACAACGCAACCAAGAGCGCCTGACGACCGCGGCCCGTAAAGGCACGGCCCATTACGACTCGACATCAGATTTGACAGCGTAAGAAGGGCTTCGGCCCAAGCGCAATGACCGCCAGATGACTCTCCGGCAACCGACGGTTACCCCCCACGACGTTGGCTTCGACCCGTAACAGGCTAGCACGTCCCACGAGCACCGTAAGACTCGCCTTGGGATCGAACGACTCTGGGATAATCGCCCCTCAACGGGAAACCCCAGTCACGATCGCAGGGAACGTTACTCCACTACTTACGCCCTTCCCTGCTAAGGGATAGGCCTCAACGTCAGGACAACCCCCTATAAAAGGGACCTTGACAAAGAAGAGAAGGGGCCAGTGAAATTTCTGCTAAAAGTTACACACAGAGAATAGAGCTACTAGTCTTGCTACCTCGAAAGAGAGGTCATGCCCTGAGAGAGAACCCCTCCTGCACGACCTTCCCACCCAGCGAGCACTCTCTAAGTGACCACTAGGAGCGGCAAGCACTCATTTGGAGGATCTACACGTCTCTCAGATCTTCTACAACGGTCTCCATCCTTCTCTCTCCCCTGCTCTTCTCTACTCTTTTCTTATACCATTGCTGACTTAAGCATCAGAGGGTTGTCCTTTGGGGTAACGCCCAGGACTCCTTATGATGCCCTTTGCTTCTGGTGTTTGTAGGCTTCCACGGGTGCCGGATGACTTTCCCAACAAACAAATAAAGAAGGTGGTACGTGACATAGAAACCAGATTTCTGTCTCTACAGTACCTATAAATTAATCATAATTTTCTTCATATATTGAGTTTTGCACTTAGTATTCAAGTTACTAATATAAAATTTTACAACATTTGCAGATCATCATGGACAGACGACGTCACCCTACATGGGAGCATGAGTATACTGTTGAGGGTGATCGACATGTACACTGTAGATATTGCGGACATCACGTCACTGACATATACAGATTTGCAGAGCATCTTGCACGAGTGGGACAGGATTGCCGTGTATGCTCCTTAGTTCTAGAGAATGTCCGAGATTACTTTCAGACACAGTTACGGGAGGGATATGTTTCTCGTAACAGAGCCGGGACATCGTCTTCTACGTTCAAGGTACCCCCACCACCAACACCCGGCGGATCAGGATCTTTCTCCATGTCTAGAGTTTGAGCAGCACCAGCACCAATTGCACCAGTAGTAGATGATAGACTTGAATGTATAGATGTAGTTAGAAATTTTTTTAGAGAATTTCATGTACCCTCCACCGCTGCATATGACCCATTATTTGTGCATATGGTTACATATTTTCAGGCTCACCCACATACACGTCCACCCACTAGGATAGAGTTAGATTATACAGGTCATGAGTCTCATGTATCTGGTTCTGATTGGGATTCAGGATTCAGAGTTGAGTCATATGAGTGAGTTTTGGCATTTTGTATTTTATGAGTGGAGTTGAATAAACACGAAGGATTTAATTCAATGAGTGAGTTAACTCCCTTTTTCAATAATATCTTCATTGATACACTCCTTTGGATTCCAAGTATGAGCCATGGATTTTTGTTTCTACAAACCAACATAAATATAACATTAGTTCCTTAAGCACCACGGGTTCATATGACTTTCAAGAACTTTTCCCTACCCTCTGCATAGGGGTTTAAAGGGCAACACCCAACAGGTGTGCTCAACTTCATGCTCTTCACATTACATTATACTTGGGAATTGATACTGTACACTTGATTTCTAATCAATATCTCTCTTTATTGGTGTTGTTTCTTTTTTTTTTGCAAGGGTAATCTAAAGAAGACTCTCTCCATCGACCGACTGATTGGAAGAGAAGGAGAACACCCATATCTCCCACACTTTTTAGGTATTTATCACGATCTCTCCATGTTTCTTATTGTTTATATCTTTTGAGGCCCGCGTGTCTCTGGCGATCACCCTCCATATTGGCATCCACGTATGCTCCCTCTCCTTTTCCCCTTACTTTTCTTATTTATCTTTTATTATTATTTCTCCTTATTTAAAAGTGAATTTTAATAGATCTACAGTGGAGTGCTACTTTGACATCGACGAGGCTCTCCGCTTGATAGACGAGACCAACCCCATTGCCAAGAGGTTCCCTGACTTTGAGTCATGGAAGGCCTCCAAGGATGTCTGGCCAGGTAAGGTCTTCTAGGACTGGATGTGCTCTGCTCATGGCTGTGCTTGCTTTTAGAGACTGACATGGCCACGTGTTTCATGCAGAGATGGCTGGGACACCGGGGGCCATGGCCCCTCCCAAGGTGGAAGGTGAGATGCCCTCCCGGGGGAGGAGCAAGAACTGGCAGCGATCTGAGACGGCTCGGGTAAGTGTCGAATCATTATAAGGAGGGTTGCCCTCCATTTGTCTGGCATTTGATAGGCTGAGGTTGTTGACTGTGTTTATGATTTTGAGTTGCCATGTAAGGACCCGATTGCTACCTTGGAGATGATCCAAGAGTTAGCTAGTACTAGACTGTCGGTGATGCTCCCCTCTTTCGAGGACAAGCCAGGAGTGGCGGGTAGCCTGGTCACCCTTGCTACTGGGGACACGTCTGAATCGCTACCACAGCTATTGGCAGAGATGCCCCTCTCTCCTTTGCCAGCTGTTGTCTCCACTTGCATGGTGGGGCTGGTTGGGTCTTCCACCATGGGACCCTCAGGTACGTGACTGGGAACTTAGCCACTTGTGGTGGGCTTTTTGTATCATCTGGTAGTGCTAAGCTTCTTTTGGTGTTGGTCACAGGTACTTCATCCCCTTTGGAGGAGGGTGAGCTTCCTCGTGACACTGTTGGAGCCGCAGAGGGAGAGCCTGCAGCGACGACTCCGACTGGAGAGGGTGAAGAGATCATCGACAAAGAGGGGATCTCTGAGGGGAGTGCCCCGGCTGGTGAGCTTCTTGTTCGAACCCTTGACTGGGTGGCTTTCTTTATATGAGGCCAGACTATACGCTGACCCTGTTGTTTTATTGATCTGCATGGGCTTCTAGTTCCACCACCTCCAGACGTTCGTCGGAGACTTCGTCAGGCTCCTCAAGTAGCGGTAGCTTCGTCATGGAGACGGAGGAGAGTTCGAGCTCTTCCTCTTTTTGGGCATCCTCTGCTGAGGGGGCTGAGATGAAGGCTATTTCTGGAGATGCGTGGGGGTCTTTCCTTCCCCTCTTTAGCACTGGTTTATGCTTTCTGGCAGAGTACTGATGCTTCTGTATTGTGTGCAGTGGTGGAGTCGGGGGAGGAGCGCGCGCCGGCTCCTGATGTGGGCGGCAGGCGGCGGGGAGGAGCTTCTCGCTCCACCTATAGTTGTTGGAGGGGATCGGGCTATAGTGGAGGGCTCCTTGGTTGTGGAGGAGTCATTGGCTTCCCCGACCCTGGCGAGTGACGCCGTAGGCGTGGAGTGGCTTGCACTGGGTAAGGGTCGGAAGTTTTATCAGGTTTTCCACCTTATTTTTCATGGAAAGTTTCACACGTATTTCTCACTTTCTCTTTGTTCTTTCTGATATGGTGCAGCCTCTACTGATGTGCTAGCGGAGATAGGCGACTCCTCTCTGAGCTTGGAGGTCGAGTGGCCTACTTTCGCCCCACCGCCGGAGCCGTTGGTGGACGCGAGTGTAGGTGCCTCCTTGCTTCAGCGAGCACGAGGCTACCTCCAGAGTGACCCCCTCCTTTCTCCGGAGGCCTTGCGACAGCGTCTGACGGAGTGTACCCGAGGCTACCACATTCTCGGCTTCCCGCGGGAGCCTTGGATGTCCGAGTTGGCTGGGATATGGGCGGAGTACGTGTGGCTTTGTCAGGCGTAGGAGCAGAGGGCTCAGAGGCTAGCGGCCATCTGGGAGGAGCGAGGGCGACTGGCCCAGCTCGTGACAGTTGTAACCGAGCAGGGGGGCCACGTCAAGGCGACTGAGTCATTCTTTCGATGTCGGGCTGTTCAGCTAGAAGAGGCCGAGAGCAGGACTGAAGCCTTGAGGAAGGCCTTAGAGGAGCAGTTGTCGGCTACGAAGCGCGCCAGGGCTGAGTGGCGAGAGGCCGGGAGCATGGTAGAGGCCGGTACTCAGCTCTTATCCACTCTTGGGGCGGAGCTTGTGGCTGCTCAGTCTCGTCTGCCGGCCTTGGAGGGGAGCGAGCTTGCGATTTGATTGTATCTCTTTCCCCTTCTTATTTTGTTATGTGCCCTGGTTGTATGTATTTTGTTACCCCAGGGGCATGTCTTGGGCTCTCTTTATGAAGTATAAATGATAAGCTCCCGGATTTCTCTTGCCATTCCTTGAGTCGTCCCACCTCTTTTCTTGTGGAACATTGCTGTGTGCATGAGCTGGCAACCACTTATTGTTAGTCGTGGTTGATTCTTCTACTATATGTTGGCACAGGTGACAGGGGACTGGGTACCTGAATTCGGGTGTTGGAGCTGGGGACTGAGTATTGGATGGTGAAGATTGGATGCTGGGTATTGGAAGCTGAGTGCTGGGTATTGGGAAAGGGTACTGGGTATTGGAGGCTGAGTACTGGGAACTGGGGGGGTTGGGTGCTGAGGGCTTGCCCAACTAGGGTATGTTGCTTGGAGCTGATTAAGGGCTGGGGGGTTAGGAAATAATAGGCACAGATTCAGTAGTTCGGAGAACTAGGGGTTGGGAACTGGTGGCTGGGGCTAACCCCTCAGGGGTGTTGGCCTATGTTACTGGGGGGCGGGGTCAACCCATAAGGGTGTGACGGCTTGTACTGTCAGGGTTGATGGCTGATTCTGGAGTGTGTCGGTTACATGTCGAGTACCGGCCCACCGGCTGCTGGCATGTTGTTAGCTGGAAATGTAATTCACTTTGGTCTGGAGAATTGGAGTTGGGCTAGCCGGCTGGCCATGGAAGGCATTGTAGCCGGGAACTGGGACTGGAACAGGAACTGGGGTTGGAACTGGAGCTGGAGTTGGGACTGGAGCTGGCACTGGAACTGGAGTTGGCCGGCTAACCGCTTAGGTGTTGTAGCCGGAGTCTGGGACTAGAACTGGAACTGGAATTGGAGCTAGCCGGCTAACTGCTGAGGTGTTGTAGGAACTGGAACTGGAATTGGAGCTGGCCGGCTAACTGCTGAGGTGTTGTAGCCGGAGTTTGGGACTGGAATTGAAATTGGAGCTGGAACTAGCACTGGAACTGGAGCTGACTGGCTAACCGTGGAGGTGTTGTAATCGGAGTCTGGGATTGGAATTGGAGTTGGAACTAGCATTGGAACTGGAACTGGAACTGGAGCTGGCCGGTTAACCGCTGAAGTGTTGTAGCCAGAGACTGGGATTGGAATTGGAACTGGTACTGGAACTGGAGCTGGCCGGCGAACCGCTGAGGTGTTGTAGTCGGAGACTGGAATTGGAGCTGGAACTGGCACTGGAACTGGAACTGGAGCTGGCCGGCTAACCGCTGAGGTGTTGTAGTCGGAGACTGGAATTGGAGCTGGAATTGGCACTGGAACTGGAACTGGAGCTGGCCGGCTAACCGCTAAGGTGTTGTAGTCGGAGACTGGAATTGGAGCTGGAACTGGAGCTGGCCGGCTAACCACTGAGGTGTTGTAGCCGGAGACTGGAACTAGAGCTGGAGCTGGCTGGCTAACCGCTGAGGTGTTGTAGCCGGAGACTGGAACTAGAGCTGGAACTGGAGCTGGCCGGCTAACCGCTGAGGTGTTGTAGCCGGAGACTGGAACTAGAGCTGGAACTAGAGCTGGCCGGCTAACCACTGAGGTGTTGTAGCCGGAGACTGGAATTGGAGCTGGAACTGGCACTGGAACTGGAGCTGGCCGACTAACCACTGAGGTGTTGTAGCTGGAGACTGGAACTGGAGCTGGCACTGGAACTGGAGTTGGCCAGCTAACCGCTGAGGTGTTGTAGCCGGAGACTGGAACTGGAGCTGGAGTTGGCCGGCTAACCACTGAGGTGTAGTAGCCGGGAGACTGGGGTTGGGACTAGAACTGGAGCTGGAATTGGCATTGGAACTAGAATTGGAGCTGGCCGGCTAACCGCTAAGGGGTAGTAGCCGGAAGACTGGGGCTGGTTGGCTGACCGTTGAGATGTGTAGCCGAATTCTGGGACTGGGGACTGGGGATGACCGACCCTGGGGGGTGTAGCGGCCACTATTGTTGTGTAGTGATGCTGAGCTCACCGTCGGCGGGATGTCACGGTTGACGATTTTCGCCAGTGAGGAGTAGAGAAGAAGATGATTTTTTTTTATGCTCTTTACCAACTCTACCGCTAAATTTCTTTGCATCGATATAAACCCAATATCGATGATGAGACCAACCATTGATCGATTGGCACCTTGCCCGATCAATGATGAAACCTATCTAGTTTAGACCTTACGTCTAAAACTAATGAAACTTATAAATTCCTTTGCATCGATATAAACCCAATATCGATGATTAAACCTACAATTGATCGATTGGCACCTCACCCGATCAATGATGAAACCCAACCGGTTCAGACCTTACGCCTGTTTCGATGAAACCTACGTGTATCCTTTCACGTCCCACCTGCGATGATGACAACTGAAGCCTACCCAGACCAGACCTTACGCCTATTCTGATGAGACCTACAGACATTATGTTGCATCGATATGAACCTGATATCGATGATGAAACCTTCCATTGGTCAAGCGGCACTTTGCCCTAACCAGTCTGCAGTCCATCAGAAACAACCACCTGTGTGTCCTAAACAAACATTCTGTAACGCCCATTCGCGGCACACTTGGTCGAAATCCCAGTTTGAGCACCCTTCTGGGTACCGTTACGCGGTGGAGCGAGTTCCCTGCCCCTTCTCTGAAAGGGCGGACGCTCTCCTGCTAAACGCGAGTTATCCGCGATAGGATGTGCCAAACTGCTACTAACCCCATATGAGAACACGAAGAGACACATGATACCATATGAAAAGAAAAGTATCATTTTCACTATGAGAAGAAAAGTTACAAAAGCAGCCCTCGAGGGAGGCGTGTAGAAGAAAAGACGTCTACGGACGCTGAAAAATATCTGCAAAATCCAGGAGGCCTACGTATGGAGTAGATACTAATTCATGAAGGTGAGACTCCTCCTCGTGGAGTCGGACAGATTCATCCTTCAGAGATGCCATCTGCCCCTCCAACAGTGCTACTTCTTCAGCAAGTTGTGGCCAGGCAGTCCTTAACCGTGGCAGCTCATCTCGGAGTTCATTCAGCTCCGCTTCTAAAATCACGATCCGGTCCTGAATGGATCGCTCTCGCTCAGTCAGAGCCTCCAGCTGGCCCTGGCGCTCCTGCAGAGAAGAACTGATCTTCCCCAGCTCAGACTTACATTCTGCCTTCTGCATCTTTAAGGCCACCAGCTTGTCTGATGAAACACGCGCCAGGAAATCCCAGCGATGTACGAATTTCAGCAACAATAATACATGCTGAGCCCATATTTCTAGGGGACAGTCCATTGCTTGCAAGCCGGCAGTAAAGCGGTTGGCGATCTCTTTAAGCTGCAGATAGGTCAATCTGGGCTGAGATTCGACCAGCTGACGCAGCATGTCTAGGTTCTGCCATACAAAGCTCTCAGAAGAAGCAAAGCCAAGAGAGCTGGACGGGGCCACTTCGAAAGTCACCTCTCCGTCGATATCTGCCCATAGTGCAACATCTGACTGGGAAGAAGAGGACGGAAGAGCTGCTGGAAGGTCTGACTGAGCTTCTTTTGTGACTTCCTCTAGGACTGAAGATTCCTCCACCGCCTCCTCCTCAAGGGTTGCTGCTTGAATGCTTGTAAGAGGAGAGCTAGTGATTACTGGAGCTATTTCTTCATGAGAATCTGCTTCAGAGTTGACTGCCGGTGATGAACTAATTGCTGTAATGACTACCTCCCACTCAGCCACTTCTTCGGCAGCAGCTATATCTTTTAACAATGAAGTCCCGGCGGCCGTGATTGGGGTCGGCAGAGGCTCAGTTTCCATAAAAGATACTGCAGGGACTGCAGATTCGGGTGCAATGGTCATTACTGCAGCTGGCAAAAATGCTGAACCTCTAGCTGGGTCTACTTCGGCCCTCAGATCTGAAACCTTGATAGGAGCAGAGCTATCTCCTGAAGCACTCAAGTCCATCGATGCCAGGTCTGTAGGAAATTGTATTCTCACTGGCACGGGATGAATGAGCTCGGCGGTCCCCACACAAACTATTGACAATGCAGCATTGGTAGTCAGGGCTTCGGATGAAATAGCCTCAAAAGTGACAATTGTTGGCAGGCTGGTAATGGCGGTCTCCTGTAAATAGACCAGGGCAGCATCAAGCAATGAAAGAAGAAAAATGTTGTGCCCCTGTGATCATTGGTCATTTGTATATCATGGTTTTGATACTGGCTAACACTATAAGTCATTGCTATTTGGTGTTAGCCCAAATATACTCAACAAAGAAATCTTCATATAACAAGTAATTAGTGAACTACTACATTTTTTGGGTGTCTACTATATTTTGGGGAGTCTATATATTGTTGGACTATTTTTGGACTACCACCTTGGAAAAAAGCTCATCACTCTCTTCTCCCATGGATATAGGTTGTGGCCTATGATGGCCTTGGACCAAACCATGTAAATTCTTCTCTTGTGCATCTATTTCTTTCATTTTTTACATGGTCTTAGAGAGGTGATTTATGAGAGGGTTGTGGGTGTGCCTCATGTTTTTTTTCCTTCTGCATCGAGAGTGGTGGGCCAAGATTCCCCTTGCACAGAATGAGCCTATTTTTCTTCCATCTGCTCTATCCCATTCACGATGCCACTAGCCTCTTATTTTTAGGTTATTTTGAAGGGTGAAGCAAGAGATCATCTACTGGAGCATGCTTAGCATCAGCTAGTAGCTGCAATTCACTTCTAGGTTGACCTTCCATTGAGTTGTGGGGTGGCAGCCTACTCTTTAGGAAGGCTCAGATTTTTTGTGCATTGGGAAATCTCTACAACATGATACGTGAAAAATCTATTCGAGTCCTTGCCCCTTGTTCTGGTGTTTATGTTCTGTGCGCCACCCCGTAGCCTATGCTCTCTTTTGCACAGTGAGGTTATCGATGCTATTCAAGTCTTCACCACAAATATTATGAGCGTATTTCATTCGTAGTCTGTAGACTGCTGTGAGCTGAAGGTGTTTTGAATGTGTGTTTTGTAGTGTGTTTTGAATGATTGACAATAGTGGAGTTGACCAAGTTGACTAAGAATGTTGACTTGGGTGACATCATATTGACCATGGTTATCTTGTGTATTTTGATGGTTCTTTATTTGTCAGATTTTCACATACAGTAGTATTTACCTCATAAGTTTTATGCATGCATCAGCTAATTGTAGCCAAAGTCTATGCATAGTCCGTGCTAATGCTCACAAGGTCCATGCATATGTTCGTTCAGCATATTATGAGTCTGTGCATATATTCGCCTTTGTTGATACCAAGGCCTGTGCAAGTTCCCATGGAACTGCACATTTAGTCAGTGCATATCATGTTCACTCAGACTATAAGGTCCGTGCATATAGGCCATCCAGCATATAGAAGGTCAGTGCATTGTTTGCCTTGTGCATTTTATCTTGGTGCAAGTTTAGTCATGGTTCGTGCACATTTTACTTAATTGCATATAAGTCTGTGCATATGCTCATAATGTCTGTGCATTGTTGGTTCATGCATAACCATGTCGGTGCACGTTTATGCAAGGCGCATATGGAAGTCAGTGCAGATTTCTGTCTCACACACTTCAGCTTTGTGCACTTTTTACCTTATGCCAAAACACGATCAGTGCACGTTCTTCGTAAGGCAAAACAAAGTCTGTGATTTGTTGGCTCGTGCATAACCAAGTCAGTGCATTAATGTACATATCATGAGTAAGGTCCATGCATATTAGGTTTATGGCACATAAGGTCTGTGCATACTTTGCATCATGCATACACGAAGTCCGTGCATCTCTCAACCCTATAGCCATATTAGGTCGGTGCATGGTTTCACATCTAAGCATACTTGCCATACAACACTATAAAGTCTGACCAAGTTTGCCTTGCGGATATGTTAAGTCCGTGCACATTTGTTATAACACTCTATCAAGTCTGTGCAATTCTCATATTCGTCTGACTGTCTTATGCTGACTAAGTGTTTGACATAATGACAGGGACTTTTCTTTAAAAGGCTCCAGAGAACCAGGAGAAATGTTCATGAACTTTAATGAGGGCACATGATCCGAGGTGGAAAGTCAAGTGATGTTCGTGACACGTGGAAAGCCATCAGGTTCATATGCTGCCATGTGGCCCTAGCAAACTCAGATATGGATGAAAGTTTGGGCGGGAAACGTGGTTTCCACATGCCCATCTCTCTGCTACCTATAAGTAGAGGAAGATTCACAGAGAGAAGAGATTGATCGCAACAAAGAACATAAGGAAGCTGCAGCCAGAAAGTGCAAGTGCGATCAATCTGAGTTAGAGCTAGTAAGACATCAGAGAGCTATGAGAGTTTTGTGAGAAGAGCAGTTGACAGTCTATTTTCGTTTGGCGGGTTCCACATCTTTTCAAATATCTCCTTCTGGCTGGAGGGTTGATAAAGAGGAATCCTTTATTTTCTGACCACCTCAGTCGCACGGTCAGTCATGTAGGGAAGCCCCGAAATTGGGACGTGCGGGTCATGAAGGTCATCAGGGAGTCGACAATCATCATCTCCTCTGACTGGCTATTCTTCGGCCACATAAAAAATGGTGGGCGGACCTTCAGGATTCGGCACCTCGAAGGTCCTCAGCTGCTCGTCTGCTTGGCAGTCGAGCTCCGTTATTGGCTTAATAATTCCTGGTGGGACTCTAACATTCTCTAGTAGGTCTTCAAGGCAAGGTGCCCCCGGTGTGGGATAGATGGCGAGGGGAAGTGCCCTAAATATCCCTTCTTCTTCTATAATGAATGGCACATGTGGAGGAGCCACGTAGCCTGGGGGTGGCAGAGGAAACCAGCTCTCCGATTTTATCTTCTTCTTCCCTTTGTCTCGGATAGCTTTAGGAGCCTACATTGTGTCTTCCAGGTATAGATTAGCATCTGACAGGTGACACTCGAACACCTCAAACGGGTGGAGATCAGTGAAGATTCTGACTTCTTTTCCCTCACATGGGTACTTGATGCATTGGTGCAAGGTACACGGCACCACTCTGTTCTGGTGCAGCCAAGGCCGGCCAAGTAACACCTTGTAGGAGGTGTTGGAGTTGATTATAAGGAACTGGACCTTAGTGGTGAAGTCACTGAAGGCTAGGGCAAATTCTGCAACCCCTATGGGCACCTCGCACTTCTGGTTAAAATCAACGATCTTGATGTTCCTTACTTCGACCAAATGCACATCGAAGTAGTGCTTCTGGTACACACGGTAGGGGAGTATGTTGACTGCCGCTCCTAGGTCAATCAGGACCCTGTTGATAGGCTATCCATTCAGTTGCCCTTTCATGTAGCGCGACCTGTTATGACTACAGGTGGGCAAGAGCATGTCATCTTCTGTGAAGGCTACGGCCACCTCCGGGGACATCTCCGCCAAGTAGGCTTCAAGGTGTGCTGACATCTGGAGTGCGGCAATGATGGCTTGCCATGTTTCTTCATCTAGGGATAGCATCTCCCATATGGTGAATCAGGTCGGGATCTTCTTGAGATGCCTGACTATTCGGTCGGCAGCCCAAACCTTGAGCAGCTTCATCTCTTCGGCCTTGCCACATCTGCCCCTAGCCTGGGCCTGGGGCGCTAGGTTGGAAGGTGACTCCTCCGCTGGATCTGGTGTTGCCACCTGAGTGAACGGGGCCTGCTGGGCTTCCTCCTTTTCCTTCATGAATTCGGCAAGGTTAGGGATGCCATCAAATTCTTCGGCCGACTGGGGCGAGACCTCCACTGGTAGAGCCGGAGGATTGTTGGCGGGCGGGGCCGGGAGGCTGTTGGCTCCCTTGGTTGTTCGGGGTCCTTGCGGGCGCATCTGCTTTTCTGTGTGGGCCCGAAGGAACTCGGCGAATGAAGGAGTGCCCTGACTCTTCGGCTTCTCGGGATAAAGACTCGATGGTGGGGTGATCTCTGTACCTCGAACCTTGGGTTCGGGGACTTGGTATGGCTGCTCGCCCCTTAGCATGATGTTGCAGTTGTGCTGAGGAGGGCGTACCCATTTCTTCCCTGACCGGGTGGCATACTGGGAGGTGGATGTTTCAGCCTGATTCGCCTCTGACGGGTCACAGGATGCTTCTTCTTCTTCTTCCTCCAGAGAGAGGGCAGTGTCAAATAGCGCCGAGAGGGTGTTACAGGTGATGATGACCTCATTTTTCTTCTTACCTCTGGGTCTTCTCTTTTTCTTCTTCTTTTCTGCAGCAACTGGTGGCTGCTCTTGAGGGAATTCGCCCCACAAGGGAGACTCTTGTTCTGCTTGGGCTTCCGCTTCGGGGACCAGCTCGAGGGACTCGAACTCCTCCCAGGGGACATATTCTTTTAGCTCAATGGGCCGGATCTCGGGCTGTTCATAATCTTCAAGCCCATTAATGATGGCCTGGAGTCTCTCGACTGCCAGACTGACCTCTTTGTGCATCCGCGCCGGGATATGTTCTTTCTTGTTGTAGGTAGGCCGCCTCATGACCAGTCGAGGGGCCGTATCATGCCATACAGGGTTCACCCGCAAAAAGAATCGCCACCTTTCTAACAACTACAAGTACATTGGTCAAATTGTGCTAAAGGCAGTAAGGGACAGTCAATTCAGCATTTACTATTACCACCTTCGTATACCCAAGGAAAAGTTTTTACATGGCCATACTAAAGAAAGGAAAGGGAAAAGTAAAAAATCTACATTAAGCCTTGGGCCCACCATGAAGCTCGGTAAAGGAAGGATCCTCAACACCAGCCGACCTACCCCCTGCACCCTCGGTGACGGCTGGTCCAGACACTGACCCCACCTGTGTGGGAACTATCTTGATCGCGTGCCCTCCAGAGGCTGCTGGAGTTGGTGGTCACTCGGACGAAACAGAGGCACCCCGACTTCCACCCTCGCTCGATGACGAGAAGGAAGAATCTGTAGTATCCTCGTCTGAGTCATAGCGTTGCCCAGAAGGAAAATCGAGCCCTCTGGGCACCTGTTCATAGGCCAGAGAGGTCGCTCGGCGGTAGCCTTGGGAAAAGCCCTTCCGTAGGCCCCGACGGTAACCCAGCTCATAGTAAGCAAAGATAGCCTACTGGAGCACCGCATGATAACCCTCCGAGCGTTTGTATTGCTTGAGCACCTCCAATCTAGCCAGTGCCACCTTCTCCTTGAGCTCGGCCGCCCTCTGCTCTACCTCAGACTGCCTCCTCTTAGTTTTCACTCGTACGTCCTCAGCTTCCGTCCAGTGTTGCTCGGCCTCTCGAACCCGGCCCTCAAGCGCCTCACGCTCGGCCTTCCACTGCTCGGCACGTTCGACCAACACTTTACGCTCCACGTCCAAGACCCTATCTTTCAGCTCAACCATATAACAGGCCTGAACTAGCTGCTCGGTCGACTCCTGAGCCTCTTCCTAGCTCGACTATGCTTGCACCCTGAGCGAGGCTACCTCTGGCTGAAGGTCTTCAAGGTCAAGGGTCAGGCACTCGATCTTCCGGTCAGATGCACCATAGGCCCAGGCCAGGGACTCCCTCTCCAAGTTGACCCGAGCGAACAGATCAGTCATTTCGGCCCCCAGTTGGGCCACGATCAAGCAACCCTCCATGACTCGCTCGAGGAGCACAGAAGGAGGACTACACTTAAGACCTCCCCGGATTGCCTCCGAGGTCACAGAGCGGCACCTGCAGTACAAGGAGGCTTGGACGGCAAAGGTGCCTACCGCGGGAGAGGCGGCCCTCTCCGTAACATCTGGGATCGGAGAATCCCCCCCGGGTACTCACGCTCCCGGAGGCCCACCGGCTCGCTCTGGCTGGCCTGCTTCCCCCTGCGCCTCTATAGCCTCGGTCAGCTGGGATTGGGTCGCCTCGCCTTGCGACCCCTCGGCCTCGATCGGCTCAGATCGGGTCCCATCGCTCTGTTCCCCCTCGACCCCGATAGGCGACCCAGCACTAGCCACCTCTGCTCGGGATGCATCCACCTTGTCCACGACTCCTCCAATGGCGGCAGCCCCCTCTGATTCGCCAGACGAGAGAGCCAGCCGCGTGCCCCCCTCGACTGAGCGAGCAGCCTCCGCCCTCCTCTCCCTTTTCCTCTTAGCAGTCACGGCCTTCATCGAGGATCAGAGCATCTTCTCCACGAGATCCTTGCGCTTGGCCCCGCGACGCTCGGAAGCTCCATCCCGAGCAAGCCGCTTGCCCTTGTCCCGGGCACGGGAAGAACTCCCGGACGCTTGAAGTCTGCCGGGGGCAGGCGCCTCCTCCTCGTCGAGGATCACCACCTCGGTCAGCGACGCCCCTTCATCAGCCACTCGTCTCGAGTCTGAGCAAACAAAAGAGTACCATCAGAAAGAAACTTGCTAATTCGACCCAACATCAATACAAGGCCCTAAAGCCCTTACCTGGAGGCATCACCGTCCGAGAGGGATACTCCTCAATGTTGGCCTCAGTCATCAACTCGGTGGTGGATCGGCGATTCTCCTGAAGAAGGGCAGCCTTCTTCTCCACCTCCGAGGAAATCACAGCTGGCTTTGGAGAAATGTTTGGGTGAAAATTGGGCACCAATGAGAAGTTCCAGGACCCGCTGTCCAAAGCTGCGCCCACCCAGAAATACTAGGTCTTCCAGCCCTTGTGGGAAGAATCTCTGGGAGAGAGGGTCACGCAGCTCCTTCCCGAGCCGACGAGGGTTTCAAGACGTTTTCTTCGTGGGTCGACATCCACGGCGCGTCGTTTCTTCGGTGGAGGGAGGGGGATGGATCCCTAACCTCTGTACTTTCTTTCCCTCGAGTTTCGTAGGTCACGGTCAGCCGAGTGGGCTATTCGGAGTATTTTGGGGAAAAAACTACATTTTGGGGTGTGAGCTGAATTTCCCATTTTACGGTATTTTTGGCCGATCCAGGGGTTTAGATGCATGCCTAGGGTCTTGGGGAAGGTTTCCCCTTTTGTTTCCCCTTCACCTGGGGGTGATTGGGACATGGAATGTATTTTCCCATGTTTTTCGCCATTTTCAGGTGCGGACTGAGAACACGACCATCACGGTGGCCGCGCTCTTCATAGAAGGTGCCGATCGAGGCGCCACGTTCATCGAGGAAGATGAACAGTATGGCGGTTGGGGTCGCGGTGGTGGGACCGACCGTGACCAAGATCGCGCTCATTGATCCTGCTGCGTCAACGCGTTGACCCGCCCACGGGACTAGCCATGTTCTGTAGGGTCGCACCTCTCATGATGGGTGCGTTCTTCTCTGATCGCGCTCGGGCTGGAGGCCGCGTTCATGAACGCGCCCAGAGAGGGTGGCGTGTTCATGAGGGCGATCAAGTTCTGTGGGTTAGAGGGTGGAAGGGCAGCCTGGCATGCCTTCCTTGGCCCGTGTGCATCCCGGGACACCCCGTGAGTACCGTGACCGTGCTTCTGGGGGTCCAGAGGTGTCGCTTTACCTCGAATAGTGTTCCCGTGGACTTGAGAGTCCGGGTGTGGACGTGTAAAATCGCACGTCCATATGTCCCTACCAGTCCCACAGTAATAACAATTTCAACCGAAGAGACCGTGGAGAACATGTCCCGCCCGGACTCTCCGAACAAACAATACACTGTCGTAAAGCCATTCTTGGATTCACGGCAACGAAGAGAAACCAACTCTTGGGAGACTCACTACTTGTGGGCTTCCCGAAGAGAACCAGGTGGATCGTCAACCTGGCCCGAAACGGGCCCAAAATCCACCTTTAGTCACACTATATGCCCCTTCAAGGGCATGCCTCGCATAGCCTTCAATGGTACGCCAAGTGCATTTCCCCACACGCCTGGCGGAAGCTTCGCCGGCACACTCCAATCGCCCCTTCAATGGCACGCTACAAAGGCCCTTCAGCGGCACAGTCGAGCGTCCCTTCAATGGCATGCTATCAAGGCCCTTCAGCGGCACAGTCAAGCGCCCCTTCAACGGCACGCTTCAACCACCCCTTCAGCGGCACACTTCACCTGCCCTTTCAACGGCACAACTGTCAGAGCCTTTTCAGTGGCACGGTCCGCTTCTTCAACGGCACACCTTTAACGGCGCAGACCAAATCTCATGGCCATGTCCTACAGATCTTTGGCGCGCAGTGGCCCATCCGAGGTGTCAAGCGGAGAGCATGGCACGCTGCCTACTCCCCTATCATCAAGGACAACCAAAGTCAAATCCTCATTAATAACCCACGTTCCCACGTCTCCCATCGGTGTTCGAAGACCCCAAGCGCTGGGAGTATAAGAGGGGCTCTCCACTGGCGAACAAAACACACACAAGATGGACACACAGAGAGATAGAAGGAAAATACACATCCATCCGCACAGAAGAGACGCCCAGAGAAGAAAAGAGGAGGAGAAGAAGGATAGGGGCTACCTCTGGTAGTCCTCACAAGAAGAGAGTAAGAGAGAGAGAGGGAGAGGAATGTAATAGGGAGAGAGGAAGAGCAGGGAGCCAGCGCCCTTGCTCAACCTCTGCCCCCCTTTCTTTGTCTTCTTTTCCTTCCCCTCTCTTCGTGTTAATGCTTTGACCTCCGATGTATTTGGCCCCTGTTCATCACGAATGAGAGGAAATCCTTCGTTCTTGTTCTCTCTTCTGCCCACATTCTCTCGTGTGACTCTTCGTTAGTTTGGGTCCTTCCGTGTACGCCCCCCCCACTGGCTCTCTCCTCCCTCAGTGCACCCCCTAGGCAGCTTCAGGGAGCCTTCCCCTCCGTTGTTTTCATCCGGGTGTTCCGATGGTTTACTAAAGGTGCTGCCGTCTCCGGACGCCCACCTCCAATAGTCGGGTTCCGCCACTCCCTGTTATTTATTTTATTATAATTATACTGTTATATTATTAATTAGCATTGTTAGACAGAAAGAAGAATAAGTTTTGAAGTTTTGGAGCCAATAAGTCAGATAAGCCAAAATCAAGCGTGAAGGCTAATACCACATAGTGGTGACAAATAGTCATCAGTGATGAGAAATAGGTTTCAAGGCTGACAAATATCTCCTAAGAGTGATAAATGGATAACAGAAGTAAAAGATATGTTTTAACGAGAAACAAAGGCGACGGCTAGCGAGCGATAAGGGTGACAAATAGCTCGTTGTGAGTGACAAATAGCCGTTAGTAGTGACAAATAACTCTGTAACGGTGATAAATAGCTCATGGCGGTGAAACTTGAAGAAACTCAAGTTCGTTTTAAGGGTTTAACCGTGTATGGGTTTCCTAACTCTACTAACACAGATCTGAAGCTTTCCTAGTCATCAAACGACACTAACTAAACTCATGTAAGATCAAGAAATGAGATTTATCTCCAATTCTACTAATTTACGGTGGGATCAAGCTAAGTAGTTGACAATGAGTAAAATGTCCAATGTATTGTTTTCCTACGCAGACTAAGCTAGCGTAGTATACTTTCTTACCTACAACAACAGTAATAACAAAGCAACTAATATGAAGAGGAGTAAGACTACTATAGTACATAATAGAATAACAACAGTACAAGGCACCTTTGACATTTGTGTAGTCTACTGGCGTAGTGCCTAGTTCCTTGAATCATAGTCAGGGCTGGGCCTTTCCTGTAGTTGAGGATGATCAACATATGTATGGCTGCTATTGGCAACCCCATTTATAGCTACATGTGCTTCCTCTACCGAGTGAAAACCCTTATAACGAGCTCCAGGGTATCCATTCACTTGGACAAAGTATTCGGGCCAACTATAATATACACCGACTTCGTGACCAACCCACACTACATAGCATTTATATCTTCCCATTTTCTGAACCTCAATTCCCTACATAGCAAATTTAATATGAAGTCCAATGCATAAGAGCAAGTTTGTAGATCAGAAAGCATGTATTTAACAACATGGTGGAATAAAATTTGAACATATTTACATGCTTTCCTAGCAAGTAATAACAATATGGAAGTCCATTTCCGTGTGCTCTTATCAAAGCAAGGTAGATGTTAGGCCCAACGAAAAATAATGCATGTGCAGAGGTTAAGAACAAAACAACCACTACATCCATTTAATATGAAGCTACCCAGAGCATATCATATACGAACATATGAAAGGCCTGTAAAATGCATAAACATGGAAGAGGATTTAAAAAAAGGAAGAGGGCATCTGCAACAGGAACCAGTGACGGCGATGGACCGAGAGGAGGATGCAGAGGAGATAGGCTCGTATGTTGGGGAAGCCACCATTAAGCACACTGATGAAGGGGATGACATTTTGGAGGAGCCTTAAGAACTTAAAATAGAAGAGCGGTTGTCTTTGTAGGGACACGAGCGGGATCAGTATGTTGATTTAACACATCGCTGTAAATAGTGGTGGTAACACAGCCCCTCGGGAGCAAAAAAAAGGGGGACGTCAGGAACCCTAGTCAAATGATCATCGCTCAATCGGAGCATATTGTAGAGGTGATTGGATAAGGGAGGGTGTAGGCGTAATTAGGTTCCCCAACCACCCTTCTGACATTGCAATCTACCGTGACGGTCGCCGTTGACGTTAGCCCCAGGAACGCACATCTACTGTGACAGTGAAGGCAACAAGCTACACCAAGACTGGCGCAGTGAAGCGGCAGTGAGAGTGCAATGGCAAAGCACGACGTCGAGGGTTTCACGAGTGGAGAAAGGAGGATAAGGGTGTTACGTAACTCACATGGGGTACCTCGGTTTATACCGCGGTTTGACGACATGTCAGTGGCGACGGAGAGTATAAGGGTGACAATAGTTGCCTAGCGCTGACAAATGCTCGATAGTAGTGACAAATAGCTACCTAAGTCTAAAAAATAGCTTGCAGTGTTAAAATTACAAAAATCTGAGAACGTCGATGCATGAAGCAAAGGCAGTGGTTAAATGTGCAAATACCCTATTAGTGGCGACAATTAGATTTGCAGAGTAGACAAATACACTGGTAAGGGTGAAAAATAGATTCTAGAGCTCTACCATGTTTACATAGTCACATGTTATTCATGATGTTCACTTGATTGGCACATTATGTCATCACTTATACACATATGCTTGTTCATGTGACTTGGGGCGCCACGTTCTACATTTCTACACCCACACCCACGATGTCGCCGCCCTCGAGGTTGAGGCTAGAGCTGCTCGTTCACGTCTGGTAGTACTGGAGGAGAGCAAGTCGTGACCTAGTGGCGTTACGTCTTCTTTTGTTCTTTGTTAGTACTATCCCTTTCATGTTTTGTATAGCCTTCTTGTACAGACCTTTTTGTCACCACAAGGGCATGTCTCGGGCTCTTTGTAGAAATGAATGACAAATCGTTGAATTTTATTGTCATTATTCTCTATGTCCCATCACCTTTTTCTCCTGGAGTGATGTCTAATATAATTGCTGGCAATCGATTGCTACTGTCGTGGTTGATTTTTTTATCATATGATGGAGTATTATTGTGATGGTCCACGAGAACGTAGCTTGGCGCTTATTGTAGTGCTTGCTGGAACTCAAAGCTGGAGACTACTGCTGGCGACCAGATACTGGATACCAGTGACTAAATATTAGAGCGTGTCTTGATGTGGCATACTTGCTTGTTCTTGGAGACTGGAGACTGAATACTGGAGGCTTGCTTGAGTAAGGCGTGCTAGTCTGTTGCTGGAAGCTAGATATCCAGGACTGAGGACTAGATACTGGAGGCCAGCCTAGGTGAGGCATGCAAGGTTATTGTTGAAATGAGCCCTCCAATGAGGGACTTTGATTTGTTCATGTGGTTGCTATTGTTATAAACTTGTTTACGGGGCAAAGTCGCCTAGTGCCATTATTGAAAAGAGCCCCGTAAGATGTTGCCTGAAGGCGGCGTTCTTAGTCTATTATTAGAGGCTGGAGATTGAAGACTGGAAACCTGCCTAGGTTTGGCATACTGGCCTACTGCTAGAAATGGGAACTAGAACTGGATGGTAAGAGCTGGCTACTGGGTACTAGATACTGGATATTGGGCTGTAACAAGTTATTTGCTGAGAGTGGCTGGAGGCTGGAGATGGGTACTAGAAACAAGGCACTGGTAGCTAAGATTAGATACTGGATACTAGGCACCAGAGGCTAAAGCTAGATACTAGACACCAGAAATTGGATATTGTATACTAGATGCTGGATATTAGGTACTGGAGACTGGACTGGGTGTTGTATATTGGGTCCTAGGACTAGAGACTGGAAGCTGATTGCTGGAGGCCTACCTAGATGAGGTGTGCTAGCCTGTTACTGGAAACTGTGGCTAGAGGTTGGGAACTAAAAATTGGATGCTCGAAACTAGATACTGAGACTGGAGACTGGAGACTAGAGTAGGATGCTGGATATTGAGTACTAGATACTAGGGTTGGGTACTGAATACTGGATGCTGGATATTGAGTATTGGATATTGGGGCTTGATATTGGATATTGAATCATGGATACTAAGTACTAGATATTGGGGCTGGATACTGGATAATGGAGCTGGAATTGGCTGGTTGACTACTGAGGTGTTGCTGCTGGAAGACTGGAACTAGAATTGGCGACGATCAATCCTTAGGGATACATTAGCCACCAGTAGTGCTATATAGTTGTTTACGCGTGCGGGGAAATCCCTTCTATTTTTTCTCGTAGCAGGGACGCACAATCGCCTTTTACGGAAGGTCGAGATAGGTTGACTTGGCATGTGAGAATTTCGGGGGTATTGAAAGGAGGGTGAAAATAACGACAGGAATACACAGGAAAGAATGTCGTATGGTTAATAATTCTAGAAGACTGGGACAGAGATGGTTGGATGGAATGCAGGTGTGCCATTTGATTTCTCGATGATCACCAGCAGAACCAAGTGTTTGACTGAGGATGTGCCACCAGGGCACACCACATGAGCACAAAATGTTATGTGTCACATGGAGAGAAGGAGGTTCCACTGGTATGAGTGCAGGCAATTGTGGGAGCTCGTGTACTGGACGTCTTTGTAACGCAACAAGATCTGGATACCAGAAATAACTCGATACCATTCGAACCCTAGACCGCCGCCCATGAGTCAGAGGGCTCGGAAGGGCTAAAAGGATAGGTGTGGTAGACATAGAAATAAGAAATAAAGCATGACAAACCAGCGCCCCACATAGCCCTAACCCTAGCCACCCCCTCTCCAGCCCCCTCATGCCCCAGCCCTCTTCCAGCCACCTCCCACTGTGTTCCTCACCTCCAGCAACACTCAAGCTTGCTCCCAGCTGCCCGGAGTCCGCCGCGTCATCTTCCTCGGCCTTGCGTTGGAGCTACGGTGACCCTGCTGCTTGCAGTCTCAAACTGAACCTGAGGTCCAGTTTGTATGCTCTTCCACACCCCAGACGATGTGAACCAGTGTCTACACTCTTCAAAGACATCGTGCTGCTTTGAGACAACTTCGCTCCAGAAGTGGTCCCGCCCCGTTTCGACTTCGGCACTGATCGCGTCGACCGTTTTCGTGCAACTGCGCTAGATTCGCACCTACACCTGAGTACCCTTTGGTAGCAGCTACACCGTCTTCTACGGCACAAGTCATCCCAAACTCTATTCATAAGAGTTCTTCCTCTTCGAGTCTCCGTCAATCCAGAGGTGGTCCCGTCCATTTTTGACGTCAGCACAGCCCAAGGCATCCGTTCTCCTACGACTGCGCCTGACTGGTGCGACCCAGTCCGCCCAGAACCTGCAGCAGACTCGTCAGCCTTGGCACACCTTCCTATACTAGTTTTCGGCCTAAGGAGTCTTCACCAAAGTTGTGCCCCTCGATGACACGAAACCAAACTAGGTGGTTTCATCCCGTTCCAACTTCGGCACCGGAAATTCCACTATGGCCATCGTCGACCTATCTGGTTGTTTGCCCAGGAACCAAAAGCCGACCATTTCAGCAACCACAATCGGCACGGCAGTCTGACGGTATCCAGATTTTGAGGGACCGTAGTGCCTTCTGTCTGCTACGCCCACGAGTTGGTCCCGTCACTTTTGGAGTTCTACAGCGAGCGTACCTGTCGACGCATCACGACCGCGCCATCCAGTCCTGCAAGGCAGAACTGTGCAGGCCATCGGCTGCGACCTCCTCCACCTTCCAGTGACATTGGCTCAACGTCGAACTTTCAGGCGTCCTTCGGCATCCCCCAGACTTCGTCCAGGCGTTGACAGCACCACCATTGGACGTTGGAGCTAGGCGTACGCTACGGAACAAGCAAGCGCAGATTGATAGTTTGGTTTCCCCTCCCCTTGTTCCCCCCTCCTGCGCGAGGGTAGTGCATGTAATGGTTTGCCCATCGCCGTGATCCCCTCCCTGCGTGGAGTGTAGTAATTGTAATAGTAGGGATCATCGTCGAGCTTCCTCGACGCAGTGTGTCCTTCGGGCGCGCACGCTCCCCGGTTGGCCCTCGTCTCCGACTGGAGCCGGTCCTTCGGACTGGCTAGGTACGTGCGGCTGCCACTCTAATTTACTTGCTTAGTATTAGTTCCAACTACAGTGCCCGTGAGAAGAGTGCCCGATCCAAACTCCTACTTTTTCGAGAGTACTTGCTACCAGTGAGAGAGCGACCATTTGAACCAACCCCCTCGGTATCGGTCCGCCCGGTTGAATTCGGTGCCCAAGACCTTGTTCCCCGGGTGGTTCACCACCACTCTCCTCGCTGCTCGGACCTTGTCCGGCCTCCTCGCGAGCCACACCTCCCCGAACCATCACTACGAGTCCCGTGGAGTCCGCTACTCGCGTGAGTGTTTGCCTTGTCGCTTAGGCGATCTGTGCTCATTGTTTGCTGGCTTAGGTCCCAGTGTCTCGACCGGGTTCGTCCCGCGTCACCAGGGGCCTAGGCACATGAGCATCCGTCGGGGATATTCCTCCAACCTTAGGGTGACTCGGTAAAATTACCTGTAGGCATTTGGCGAAAACGGGGAGGCCTATCGGTCGGTCGACCGAGCTAAGGCTCGATGCGTTATGCAAGCCTTGGGCGAGCGGGGCCTTATGGTAAGTGGGCCCTGTAAGGGTTGACACTTGTTGGGCCTAGAAGGCTTCAATGAGCTATTTGAGCCGCGTACATAGTGGGTTGTGAATCTTCCTCTCTCTAGTCTTTAATTAAGGAATGTGATTGGCTAGAAAAAAGTTAGAAGCAACTGATTAGTTGATGTGGTAGAAATTAATTAAATTCTGCACTTTCTTGAACATTTATAGATTTTAACAATATATTAGACAGATCTCCTCAGTACTCACTAACTTAATAAGGAACTGCACGGGGTTTCCTAGTGAAAAAGGTGCACGAAGTATGAACCCCAGATGTGCAAGACTTGCACGGAGTATATGTTCTGGTTAAGAGGCTGTACGAAGACAAGCTACTGTTCATACACGGGGTTAGGTTCTAAAATGTGCTTGGGTTATAAAATCTGCATGAAGTATGAAATGCTAAGAACCAAGTACCTGCACGAAGACAACCAAAACTGCACGAAGTACATTCCACTCAGCTAAAAGATATTCGGTCAAAAATATGCTCAGACTTAACAGTGCAACAGGCAAAAACACACACAGACGTATACATGCTCGGACTTACCTGAGCAACAGCCAAAACATGCTCGGACTTGAATAGTTTGAACTGTTCATGTTCGAGTGCAGAACCTGCTCGGACTCAGAACATGTTTGGACTTAGCGTTGAAAGCAAGACCTGTTCGGACTTCAAAGAAAGCATTCAGACTTTAAATGGAAAAGATGGAACATGCTCGAGCTTTAGAAAAGATTGGACTATGAAAACCTACTCGAACTAACAGTGTGCTCGAATGAGGTCTTCATGCTGAAAACGTGCTCGGACTTGAGCACTCATAATTGTATGAGACGCAAGTTGAGACGCAGGTTCTCACTGAGATGCTAAGTGAGACAGAAAACGCTAAGAACTGCTCAAACTTGAGTTTCATGCTAAAAACGTGAGACACTAAGTGAGACGCTAGAAAATCTGCTCGGACTTAGCATGTGCTCGAATGCATAGCCTGCATGGACTATAAGCTTAAAGACAATGTACTATATGAGCAGACTAGTAAGATATGCATGCGTGCACAAAGTGTATGAACTATTAAAAACACAGAACTTGCATGAGCTGTGGAGTGTAAGGACACACATGCACACACTAAAGACATTGTGATGCCAATGTGTACGAGGTATGAGAAACTACTAGAAATTGCACTCGTGCACAGTTGTGCCCTTGTGCCCTTGAACAAGTATGCGTGCTCTCAACACTTTGTTGCTATCATCAAAACAAAATACACATGCTTGTGCCTAGGGGGGCACAATAAACCCTTGGCATGTTGGAATTCGTTCCCTACCAGCTTTACTGTATTTGGTTGAGAATCGAGGTCGGTATGAGCCTAGCTGTCCATGTGGGTCATTTTGAGTGGATTCATGGGAATCTCCCATTTCTTGTAGTTTTGTGCATGGTTGGATCCCTTCTATCTTGTGGAAGGTGGATATCAATGTTAAGAATGTTTCCCCATCGTTTAAACGTGATTGGGACGTGAAAAGATCGGGTTTTGGGTAGTCCCATGATTTTCCCATCGGAACGGTTTGGCGGCCCTACAAGTGACCGTTATTTGTGTTTAATGGCCCTCTAGAGACCACTAGGTGGAGTCCCCTTGTCGGTTTGGTTTAGTAGTCTCGCGATCGACTGCAAGGCTGGTTTAGTGGCCCTTGGGCGACCGCTATTCGACATTTAAGTTGGTTAATCAGTTTTAAGTAGGTTCGGGCTAGTGGTCTAGCTCTCGACCGCATGGGGTCTTTGGCAGCCCTAGGGTGACCACCATTCCATAGAAATGGTTCCAGGGAGACCGTTATGTGTTTAAGCCAATTCCTAATAGCAGCCTTGCGGTTGACCGTCTTTTAAAGTAACGGTCAGGCAAATGACCTCCACTAGGATGGCTATTTCGAGAAGATTTCAAGGCAGTTTGGGTTTGACAGTCTAGCCGTGACCGCCAATCAAGATAAATGGCCATAAGAGGACCGTCATTCCCAATAAACGACCTTGAGCAAACCATTTTTCTACATGTTCAATTGTGCGAATAGTGGCCCTGATAAGACCGCCAAAGTGAGCGGCCAGGGAGAAGACCACCATTGCCAGTGTGTTTCTTTTGTCGGTTTGTGTTGAGTGTGTGATTTTGATGATTACAAAATGTTGTTATTGTGATTTTATCATGTGGATGCATTTGTGACTTTGGGTGGCCGTCTATATATGTTGTGTGGCTCTCTACATATGTGTTTCCACATGGACTATTTTGTCAATGGTTTTTGGTTCCCTTGTGATGGACTGATGCTTATTTGATTGTGAGTTATTAATTCATCGTGAGCTTTAATGAAATAATCATTCATATTATCCGATGCATCAGAGAAGTATTAATAAGAAAAAAAGGACTTGCGTTTGATCTATATTGCTTATATGTGTGCTTTTGGAGAGAGGCTCAAAAATAAAATTTGCATAGTGTTGTCGCATTCCATGTTCGAGGGATGGGCGTTCCTTCCATGGTGGCTAGTCGGTACGCCCCTTTCCCGAGCATCTCGACCACTCAGTAGGGGCCTTCCCAGTTAGGGGCTAGCTTGCCCACCACTTCCAGTGGTCGAGAGGCTTCGACTTTTCTTAGGATGAAGTCTCCTGGCTAGAAGTGTCTATCTCAAACTCTGGCGTTGTAATACTGGGTGAGGCATCGCTAGTATTCCGTGGCTCGGATGCTTGCAATCTCTCGGATCTCGCTCGCCAGATCAAGGTTCTCCAGTGATTTTTGCTCGTTCACCTCAGGCGAGAAGTTGGTGATTCAGAGAGAGGGGTTGCAGATCTCCAACGGGATCACAGCTTCAGTGCCATACACCAGTTGAAAGGGGGTTTCACTGGTGGCCGTTCTTGGAGTAGTTTGGTGTGACCATAATATGCTTGGTAATTCCTCTAGCCAGCTGCCCTTGGCCTTGTCGAGCCTGGTTTTTATGCCTTTTAATATAGCCCTGTTGGCATTTTCAACCAGTTTGTTGGCCTAAGGGTGGGCCACCGAAGTGAAGTGGTTTCAAATATTGAGGTCGGCACATTTGTCTCTAAAATAGTGAGAATCAAATTACCGACCGTTATCGCTTACAATCACTCAGGGGATACAAAAATGACAGATGATCGACTTCCACACAAAACTCCAAACGACCGATTCAGTGATCCTGGCAGTGGCCTCAGCTTCAATCCACTTTGTAAAGTAGTCAGTGGCAACGATGACAAACTTCTTCTGGGCCTGAGCCAGAGGGAATGGCCCCAGAATGTCGATTCCCCACCGAGCGAAGGGATATGGCTCGGTAAGAGTAACGAGCTCTGAGGCAGGCTGATGGACCAGATGGTCGAAGCGTTGACATCAGTTGCACCTCTACACGTAGGTCGAACAGTCGCGCTGAAGGGTAGGCCATCAGTAGCCTCGCTGAAGCAGGATCCTGGCAAGTGATCTTCCTCCCTAGTGCGCACCGTAGATTCCTTCGTCGACGCTAAGGCACTTAAGGAGGGGACCGAGGAAAGACCTTCAGTACAAAGCATCGTCCAAGATGACGAAGTGTCGGGCTTGTTACTTCAATCTCCGAGCTTCCTAAGGGTCAAAAGGCTCCTGGGAGTCCCAGAGATAGGAGACGTAAGGGGTCCTCCAGTCGCTCAGGGTAGTCGGGTCAATGATCATGAGCTCGGCATCGATGCTTGGTCGTGCTAACTCTTCGAGGAAGACCGAATGGGTACCTTCCGGGCCAAGGGAGATGAACCTTTTCTGGTGCCCCCAAGAGGTATTGTCCCCGCCACGCTGAAAGGTGGCTAGGGTTTTATCCTTGTAAAAGGGCCCTCTTGGGTAAAGAGGTGAAGACCTTCTTTATAAGCACTCGGTTGCTCTCTTAACATCCGATGTGGGACTAATCTCGTGACCCTAGGTCCTCTACAAAAAGATTTTCAACAGTTGGTGTTAGAAGCGTGTCACATCACACCTTGATATCTACTTTTCAGTTCATTCTCGCTTCGTTTCGCTCCATTCTATTATGCTTCATTTCGCCTCACTCCCCTGCAAAGTAGATGCCAAGGCACAGCAGTTGTTAACATGCTAAATTTGACGCTAAATTGAGTAAATCTCATGTCGTAATGGAATTCCCCAAAGTGGATGTCATTATAAGCTCACTAGGGAGGTTTTTCTATTTTTCGAGATTTATTATAAATTTCGCGTCCAGTTGCTTGGACACCAACTTTTATGGGCGACCGCCGGTTAAGACGCCAATTCCTGGGCTATTTATCAAATTTTCAAAAATGGCGACTTCCATGATAGACGCTAATTCATTGTTTATTAATAATTACTTCAAGAATGAGCGACCACTTCGGTGGATGCTAATTAATTAACGTCTGTTATAGGAGACGCCCATTCTTTTGGAATGTTCAGAATTGCTAAATTAATCCCACGAATAAGCATTCGAACTAGTGGACGCCCATTGAATTGGCAATGATTATTATGGACACCCATTTTTTCTTGTATCTTCGTCATGATCTGGGCTCCTTCCCCTGGTTCTTTATTGTCCGTTTTGATCCCTCCGCTTCTTGGGGAAGTCTATCCCCTTCCTTGCTTAGGATCCTTCCTGAGCTAAGACTCCTCCCCTATGAATTTGGGTTCCTTTGTGCCCGCGCGAGGAGGATGAAGGGGGAATACACAGAGGGAATATACAGAGAGTAGAGATAGAGATACAGAGAAGGGATTTCTACTCAGTGGTTTGCTCTTTTTGGATCCAGTGGAAAGGCTTCTTCTCACTGTTCGTCTTCTTCTTTGCAGTGTCATCTGAGTGGAGGACCTCCTCCATTTCCTCCCTGATACTCCTTTCTCTTATTTATTTATGTTGCATGTTGTATCATTTCATCACTCACACACGTTACATCTAGCCTTCGCTAGATCCTTGTGCACTTCACTGCATGGCATTCATACTCCCACCCTTACACTTAAGGGGTTTAAAAACACACAAGGTGTGTTCGCTTCCTTTATGCATATGTTTATTCTGGTTGAGAATTGATACTGCACGACCTGTGTCTAATTTAGTGCTTCTTTGCTTATCTGTGTTTGTTTCAGGGTAATCAAAAGAAAAGACCCTCTTTCGTCGACTGGCCAGTTGAAGACGAAAGCAGAACCCATGGTTTAAGGTGGTGAAGCAGATGCTTCAATCGAGAGATGTGCTCAGGTGAGCGGACTATCTTCCTAGTGAGGTGCTAGTTGTTGAGCTTGATTTTCTTGTTGTGCTCTGTGGCAACGGAGATGACATTCGAGTCCCAATTATTCTTGCGGGTTTTGAGGCATGATTGGGTAGAGTTGTCCCAGTGAGTTCTAAGTCCTACACTTCTGTGCGTGATTGAATACGTCGTGTGAGGTGGCAGATGAGATGTGAAGCTTCCGCAGTGTATTTGGGATTGGAGGATGGGCATTAGCAGGTGCCGATCGTGGTTCGCATTGTGGCTCTTAGTGTGGTGCTCCACGCGGCGGCAGCTCAAAAGATGGATTAGTGTTAGCAAAGGACATATTCGAGGAAATTATGTCCGGTGGCTAGAAGTGTAGTAGGCTTTGAGCCTAGTGTCTTTTATGGATTTTTCTTCACTCCTTGGTATGTGTTTTGGCGTGTTAATGGTTCTGGGATTAGAGGCAGGCGTAGGAAGGGAGCATGTGGTAGCGGCTAGCTCAATCGCAGTGGCAGAGTGCGGCTAGTGAGTAGCAGAGCCAGTGCTCGAGGCGTGGTGAATCACTGTCTAGTGAGTTACTGTGGTGCATCAAGAGATGTTGTGAATGTAGTCTGACGAGACACTTGGCGAGTGTTGTCGGAAGAGCTGACTTGATAGTAGTAATGGTTTTTCTGGTGTTGGAAGGTGTGGTTCCCAGTGTGCGCTAGGTTTAAGGTCAGGTCAAGCATGGAGACCTCCTGTTTTGATGGAGTTATGTTGGTTTCTCCTTGGTCAGAGAGGATCACGTTTTGCTAAGTTTCATCGTCTTGCATTGTGTGTTCGGATTGCTTGGCCTCTTTTATGCGCCATGAAGTCCATGCGAGACGTGCTCTGTATTTTGGCAATGTGGCTGCCTGTGAGAAGCAAGGCCCATTCCCTTGACGCGTAAGGGTGCATTGGCATCATTTCGGGAGGATGAGTGTCAGTTGGGCTGTGCTAGCAAGGATTCGTGGTTGGTGTTGTAATTTTTGATGCGTTGTGAATCATAGCCTGCGGAGTTGCAGGGGGATTGCCAGATCAAGAGAGGGAATCTGTGCTTTGGGTTTAAGGTAGCGGAGCTTTCCTCACCCTGTTGTTGGAATTTGCCAACCAAGTTGAGGATTGTCGGGATGGTGGATCTTGAGTTGTTATGATGATTGTGCGAGTGGATCAGTGTGCACAGTGGAAGCCTGGTGGGCCCATAACCCACAAGTCCAGGATCGTAGTAATGGTTGCTACGGGCAGATTCCCAAGGATTTTTGGAGCATTAGAGGATTGGTTCCTCGATGTGAGATTGTCTCTGACTATGTGAGACATGTCAATTACCGTGCCATTGCTTGAAGCATTGTGGTTGGTAGCATCGGTAGGATGGAGAGTTGGGGAAATATGATGGCAAGTTTGTCACATGAGTACTCTGTTCAATTGCTGGAAGCAGTGTCGGGTGTTTGGTGCTAGACCCGGTTGGGGGTTGCTAAGAAATAGCTAGACAGTGGACGAGGTCAGTAGCTGTGTGCTCGACTTGTGTTGGAAGCTATGTCCTTGGATGGGATCGTGGCCCTAGAGATGGGTGCCGTGATTTGCTAAGATTGTGTCCTGTGGCTCTATGGTGAGAGCGGAGCGGAGGATTGGAAGGTGTCCATTTGGAATAATTATGATGAAGATGGGATGACATTGTGTAATGGATGATGCTTGTGTACGGAGGTCCCTGAAGGGATGTCGTTGGATGAGAGCCTTGGTCTCAGGACTAGCATGGGAGGATTTCCCTGTAAGCCTAAGTCTAGTGTTGTTGTGGACCGAGGATTATGGAATCTTGTCATTTGATTTCGCCGTGCTCCCCTGAGAGGGTAGAGTTTGTTGTGCATCCCTTGGTTTTGATGATGACAATAAAAATATGTTACTTTCGTGAACAGGAAGGTAGACGCAGCAATGTTCCTCGCACATGAAGTAAAGCTCTTCACGCGAATGGACCTAATCAAATACTTGCTGGAAAAGCCCGCACTACCTGATCGTTTGGTGAGATGGCAAAGTTTTCTCAACCAATATGATATCACCTACGTCAGTCTGAATGTGGTCAAGGGGCACACCATCACCGAGCACCTTGCCCATCATCCACTCCCGATGTTCTCCCTTGTCGATGAGAGTTTCCCAGATAAAGAGTTAGGAGCCATTATAGATGGTGAACCTTCGTGGATTCTCTACATTGACGGTGCATTCAATTCCAAGGGTTGCGGAGTCAGAGCTATTCTCCAAACCTCGAAAGGTGTTATTATTCCCCGTGCTTGTCAGTTAACCTTCCCTGCTACAAATAACGTGGCAGAATATGAGGCACTCCTCATGGGCTTAAGAATGGCATTGGCACTCAGAGTTAAGGAGCTCCGGATCTTTGGAGATTCCCAGCTCATACTCTGACAATCCCTCAGCAAGTATCAAACTCGGGACCCGAAGCTGAAACCCTATCAAGACCTGGTTGGCAGGGTAGTTCGGCGGTTGAGGAAGCTCACCCTTGTACACACCCCTAGGGCTTAGAACCTTCTAGCTGACACTTTGGCATCTTTGGCACCTTCTCTTCTGATCCCTGGCGAAAAGCCATCAGCCACTGTCATGGTGCAAAGCATGCACGTTCCTTTGCATTCACATCCCTTGTTCCAACGGTTCTCCGAGCCTTCTCAACAACTCCGATCTATCTCTCATGAGCCTAAAATTGACCTCGAGGATGGTAATCCCTAGTTCTTTGATATCGAGAATTATCTCCAGGATCGTTCCTTCCCCGATTATGCTACCGCTTCTGATCGGCGTGCCATTTGCCGAGCCGCAGAGCGCTTTGTCATTTTAGGTGGTCTCTTGCATCGTAAATCCCTCCACGGAGTTTACCTCCGCTACCTCGATGAGACCGAATCTTGTGCAGTTGTCGAAGCTGATCACTCCAGCGAATGTGGTGGCCATGTAAATGGTCACATGCTTGCTCAAAAACTCCTTCGGTAATATTATTGGCCTACCATGAACGAGGATTGTGCCCATTATGTCCGCCATTGCATTAAGTGTCAACTTCATGCGGACAAGGTCCACGCTCCCTCGTCCTTACTCGACCCCCTTATAGCTCCCTGACCTTTCGCCATGTGGGCATTGGACGTAGTTGGCCCTCTGGAGGATAGAACCAGAGAAATCTGAAGAAAATTCTTCATCCTCACCGCTACGAAATATTTCACGAAATGGGCAGAAGCTGAGGCATTCACAGAAGTCAAGGTGTCAACAGTGGTGAAATTCATCAAGCGCAACATCCTTGCAAGGTTTGGCATTCCTTGTTACATCATCACCGACAATGGGCCGCAGTTCACATCCCAGGAACTCCGCGACATCTGTGGTAAATATGGCATCAACTTGCATCATTCATCTCCGTACTACCCACAAGGGAATGGACAAGCTGAAGCTACAAAGAAAACTCTCATAAGAATCATCAAGAAAACTTGAAAATGTCACCATTATTCAAACTGGCCAGATCGCCTCATTGAGGCCCTCTGGGCTTACTGCACCTCTGTCTGTACTCCCATGGGTCAAACCCCATACACGCTTACCTTTGGGACAAATGCGGTACTCCCTTATGAAATTTTTGTTCCCTCACTAAGACTGCAACTGGATCCCGAGCTCGATCCCGAGCAATAGAGGGAAAACCTCTTTGCCAAACTTGAACTATTAGATGAGAAACGAATGATCGCGGCCGATGACGCACAGGTATACCGCAAGAGAATTGCACGTTATTATGCCAAGAAAGTTCTAGAGAGAAAATTCAGGGTAGGTGAATTGGTTTTAAAGAGGAAGTTAACTAAAGCCACTGGTCTCAAAGCAAAGCTCCAAGAGAATTGGGAAGGCCCGTTCATTGTCAAAGAAGTCTACTCAGGTAACGCTTACAAATTAGTGGACTCCCAAGGAGAAGAGCTCACCCATCCGTGGAGTGGGGTGTACCTCAAGAAATTTTATTGATGAGACCTTGTACATAGCTATTCAAAAACAAAACAAAAATTCAAAAAAAATTCAAAATCTTAAAAAAAGTGTGTCTTTTTAAGTCCATAAACAATATAAATGACATGAATTATGATGGGAAAATATACACTTATCAGAAGGGCCCACGGCCCTCGATACCTCTGCCACCCCTACACAGTACGAACGGCTACGTTAGTAACTGAGACCAGGCAAAGTCACAGTCGACATATGTCCAATGTCAGAAGCACTCACCTGAACGTGCTTCTTCTGAAGCCTTCCACGACTCGAAGTCAGGGAATGTCTCGATGTTAGGAGCAATTTCATCCATCACGCGAAGGAACCCCTCCACGTCTATCTCGCACTCAACCTCGTCATCAGGTAGAGGGTCGATCTCCTGAGGGGGCAAGAAGGTCGCCTCTACGTCGGTCTCCAATGGGGCTACAAGAAACAAATCCAGCAAGATAGGGTTAGTCAGTCGTCATGGCTAAACCATCAAGAAGCAAAGAGGTGAATGTGATGCTTGCTTAAAGTCGGCTCTACCTCGACCTGCTCCCCAGCCTCGAGTCCCCTAAAGGACTCGCCAACTCCAGCTGCCTCAGCATCCAATCGAGGGCGCTTCTATCTAGGCTGTAGGCCCCCGTCTCTACTCCCTGAGGAAGTCTCCGTGGAGGGTTGATCACCCTCTGCCACTGAGCCTGTCAATAAGCACAACAATATCCAACACCTCAGTTACGTACCCTAGAAACTAATGAAGCTGAGACAACACACAAAGTAAAGAATTTTACCTGAGGCCCCGAAAGGGGTCAACGGGAGAGGAAGCAGCTGCCCCGGCTTCAGCCCCAACACCCAGGCAGCCTTCGTGACTACCTCTCGAACGTCCCTCAGAGTGTGGGCACACTCGATATGGGACACAAACTCTATGGGTCCGGCCGACCCGATCGCGTGGCCGATATGTCGCCTCTAGTCATCGGCCGTTGTATCAGTAAAGCTCCCTACAGGGAGCACCCGGTCTAGCGAGCCCTTCTTCCCGAAGCCGCAATCGGCTAGGAATTGGGCCCACCAAGTCTTTGGTGCCCTCGATCGAGACGCCCCAGCTCCAATGCCTACAGTCACTGCCTGCACCTGCCTCAGGGGCTTTAGTGCCCCGTTGTCACCTCGACCCGTAGATAACGAACCCCGACCGCTCTGGGGCCACTGTTGGGCTATCCGCTCCACTTCCCAGTGGATCCGGGCAACACGAGTCCTCAAGTACCCATCGTCTAGTGGGATGGGAGGCAAGTCCTCCCTCAGAAGATGACCTTCCTTAGCTCTCCTAATCACTGAGGCCTTCTACCGATACAGGTGCCTATGCTCGAACCACCACTTGGCGTAATGGACGTCGAACCACCCTCAGTGCCCCAGTCCCCATGTCGGTAGTCGCTCTGCCTCCCTGTGGCAGTAGAAATCCCACCATGCTACAGCCAGCAAGTGGGTGTCCCTGCCTCTGTACTGTCGGCTCGTCAAAGGAAACTCTCGATTCGGCGGGATCCCCTGGTCGTAGCTGAAGTTCCTCGCAAACCTGTGCAGGTAGTACGGCTCCAAGGAACTCGTCGTAGATCGATGCAGCACCAACATCGCCAGTCGGGTGCTCATCACCCACTCTGTGTATAGTGACACATCTGGCTCACTTTGGTAGGGGAGGGCACTAGTCGCCCCTCCACTCGATGGCACTAGAACCAGGCGGGAATCCCTCGTGGTGCAGTCAAAAGGCAGCCCCTCCTCACCCCTCCCGGGCAGGTAACACAGGGCCCTCCTAGCCCCCTCCAGCTATGCCTCAGTGTCCCCATTTGGCTGGACGGTGAAGCTGAATAGCAAAGGTGCCACCGGGTTCGCCACGGTCCCCCGAGTCACCAGCCCTGGAAACAACTGGTCGGCCCACGCATTGAGGTAGTGGGTCGACAGAAGCAAGCTCCTCTCTCATGGCATCGGATACGTCACCAATACTCCTAGCCCTTGGTACATAGCAACCAACGCTACAGGATCCAGGGCCAGTCATCGTCACTCCGCCAGCAAGCACGCAGGCCACAGTAGCTTGACCCTCAGCAGGTGACTCATGGGAAAACGCACGTCGTTAATACGCCCATTTATAAAAGTTATATTATACCGAACTCGACCACTTAAAAAGATTTGAAATTTAAGTAAAGTGGTGAATTACGGGTCGATCCATGTGCCAAAGCGGATGGGAACTTGACAGGTTTCCGCTACGGGGATAGAGGTGTTATCAACCCAAGCTACCCGGTATGATTTTGGGTGTTTGACGGTGGGTAGGCCAAGATGGGTGACAAACTCGGCAGAGATGGCATTAATGTAGCTGCCATTGTCAAGAATGATCTTACATGGGTGTTTTCCAATTTGTATGTAGGTTTGAAAAATGGTCATTCTTCTCCAATCCTCGTCAACAGATTGAGCAAGGACACAATGAACAACTCCTAGCCTATGGGGGTCTCGGTCCTCGAGGCGAGGATCAGTCATGGCAGGCCAATTGGGGAGTGTGGCATTGGGGAGACCAACCTGTTGGACAGACCGAGTGGACGGGTTGGTGGGGAATGACATGATGGGTATGGGATGGCAGGTGAAACAAACTCCCAAGCAAGGATGGCCAAGGCCTAGGACTCGACTAGCAAGGACAAGTCAAAAAACTTGCTCTGATACCAAATCTGACACGGGACGAACCCGGTCTAGACGCGGGACCTTAAGCCAGCAATCAACAAGCACCAGTCATCTAGCGACAAAGCAAACAAGCGTGCACGTTGCGAACTTCACTCGGGCTCGTAGTGAGGGATCGGTGAGCTGTGGCTCACAAGGGGATCAAACGCGTTCCGAGTAGCGGGGAGGGTGGGGATGAACCACCTAGGGGACAAGTCGTGGAGACTGATTTAAACCGGGCAGACCGATGCTGAGGGGATCGGTTCAGATGTGTACTCGCTCACCGGCAGCAAGAACTCACATATAATGGCGGAATTATGGACCGGGCACTCCTCACTCGGCGCGGCGGTCAGAACTAATACTAGGCAAGCAAAGAGAAGAGGCAACTGCACATACTTATCCAGCCGAAGGATCGGCTCCGGTCGAAGACATGGGTACACCGGGGAGCGTGCGCACTCGGCGGACACGCTGTGTCGAGGAAGCTTGGTGACATCCCTGCTAATACATGCACTACGCTCCACGCAGGGAGGGGGGTTCACGGGGGTGGGGACGACAAATTACACACACTACCCTCACGCAGGAGGGGGGATCGCAGGGAGGGGAAACAAACTATCGACCGTATGCCAAGCACGGACGTCCGATCGAGGTGCAGACAACTCCTGGATGATGATAGAGGGATGCCGAAGGATGCTTGAAGGTCTGGCGCCGAGCTGCTGTCATTGGATGGAGACAGCGGCCGCAGCTGTGGGCCTGTGCAGTTCTACCGTGCAGGACAGATTGGAGCAGTGGTGGTGCGTTGGATGGTATGGGTGCTGTGGAACTCCAATCATGATAGGACCAAGTCGCGGACACTGATGACAGGGAATTCTACAAACTCTCAGAAGATGGCGGCCATCTGATCACCTTGCTGGACGTGATCGTGGGAACGGCTGGCTTGGGCAAATAGTTGGACCAGTCGCAGGTATCCATGGGGAACTCCTAGTAATGACATCAGATCAGGGCAAGACCACTTGATTTAGTTCCATATAATCAAAGGTTGCAACTTTACTGAAGACCGTCTGACCTGAAACGAAAAGGAAGAGGGGGTATTGGGACCAACTTGGCAGCAACCTATCTTGGGTGAATAGGGGACTCCGGGTCAGGTGCGATTGAGGGAGAATGGCCACCCTAGATGGAGACAATGTCAAAACCAGGCGGGACCACCTCTGGTGCGTCGGTGCTTTGGAGGAGCAGAACTCTTGTGAAGAGAGATCTAGCTGAATCGCACAGGGGCGGGCGGTGGAGCTGCTACCAAATGGTGCTCAGGTTCAGACCCAAGTTTGGCGCAGTTGCACAAGAATGGGCGGCGGGAACGGTGCCGAGGTCGGATCGCCGTGAGATCACTTTGGAACAAAGTTGACTCGACGACGTACGACTCCACAGAAGAAAGCTTCAGCTAGTTTGCACCATGGACGCTGGGGTAGTCTCTGCAAGCTTGACCTTTGCTGTAGGTTGGTTACAGAGAGCAGCAGCGCGGTCTTCTCGATCCACGGGAGGGCGTAGCGATGACGGGGCGACTCCGGGATGCCGTGGATGCATGGAGTAGGGGAGGGCGGACCTGAGTTGCAGAGGGAGAGGGGGCTGGGGAGTGGGGAGTGGGATGCAGGGAAATAAACATGACTAAATGAAATGGGGTTTACCTGGAGGTTTTTAAACCCCTAGGGGCACCAAAAACATGGGGGGGGTGGGGGTGATGTGATGAATTGATGAAGAAGTGTGGAGAAGAAGCAAGAAAACAATGCATGCAATGATGAGAAAGACGGCGGGATTAGGCTAAACAACGACTCAAAACGCGTTACTCCCTGGAACCAGAGGCCTATGAGGATGTAGAAGGCCTCCCTCCCTATCCTGGGTCGCTCTAGAATCCGGCAGAGCTTCGTCGTCGACCAGAAATCTCCCCCTTTCAAAGCTTGGCCTTTAGGGTCTATTTATAGAGCCTTAAAAGGTAGCCTCGAAATTAGGGTTTGGAGTCATTTTTTAGGGCGAGATAATGAAAGAGAAAGTGAAGATAATCAAATTATCTCTCATCTGGAAGAAACGGCACGCCAAATAGTTCTTTATTCGCGGAGAAATGGTTAAAACAAGTTGGGAGAAAACCACGAATGGGGAGAGAAAAAGTCCTTAACAACTTCCTGGTTCGAAGCGATGAACGGGCATTCGATAGGCCGCATAGCTGGATGTGCGGCTAATCCAGGGCCGTCCATCCCTGTCGGTGGAAATTCAAATAAATAAGAAAATATAATTCAATATCCATCGAACCGGCCGAGTTGTTCGGCGTTGGACTCTGAGAGAAGAACGGCCAAATCCCAACCGCACATGCCTGTCGGTGATAAATCAGAATCACTTAGATAAATAGATAATTATCTGGAAAATCAACCAACGTTGGGACTCTGAGAGAAGAACGGCCATCCATAGCCCGCTCATCGGGTTTGAACGGCTATTATCTAGCCGTATATAAGCGAGTCGGTGAAAATTCAAATAATTAACTAAATATTCAATTAATATATGGATGGCTCATGACTAACCGCACACTTGGTTGTGCGGCTGAGATTGGACCGTACAAGTCTGGGCACTTGAAATTCTTAAAATGTGACGAACGTAACCCTTTCAAGGCCCATTAAGCCCTGAATTGAAATGGACCCAGCTAGGGAGGGAGGTTACCCATAAAATTGGCCCAAAGTATGTCCAAAAAATAGTCCAACGAGTAATGGACAACTCGAGACATCAATAACTGGGAGCAAAAGGAATGACTTAACTTATCGGCAAAAAACGGGTGTCAACAAGGGTCTTGAGTGAATGCATGAACCCCATAAAATCACCTGCACACATAACTAGTAACTCGTACTGCAAGGTCAACTTCTTAAACCGCCAAATGAACTTGTGCTTTTCTTACCATCTTTGTATGAGATTAGACGTGAAACTATTGCTTGAGTGCCGATGTAACAAAATTTGCATGCGTCTTTACTTTTTACTCTTGCCTGGAGCATGCTCGCATACATGGGCGTCCCCTTCGTCGGATCACAATGTGAAGATACAAACTGGATCATTTATGCATTGTGTGCCACCATGGAAAATGGATGCCGACTAGAAAAGCTGGATAGGACCCAGAATAGCTATCTCAATTGTCTAACATTTTTCTTGGATGCAAAGTCTGATATTTTCCTAATCGTAGGTTGCACCGGCGGAGATTGAAGCGCTGCTACTTTCCCATCCAGAGATATTAGATGCTGCTGTGATTCCGTAAGGAGAATCGTCACAAAATCTATATTCTCGTTCAACAGTCGGCAGGAATAGTGGCCGTCTTTCCCACTTTTATCCCTACCGTGGGAAAGCAAGTGAGAGAATTAATGGGCAGCTGCCAATTTATTCACAAATGTCACCACCCGCTTAAATGCATGTTTTAGCCAGCCTGGCAGTTTGCCATATTTCCACTTCGCCGTCATATTGATTGAGTGAAAATGTGTCTCGCAGGCTACCTGATCCGGAGGCTGGGGAGGTCCCTGGTGCTTATGTTGTCCGCAGCCCACCGAGCTCTTTGACCGAAGTGGAAGTGCAGAAATTCATTGCAGAGCAGGTACTGATTGGAAAGGAATTCACATGCACCTTCCCTTCAATAAGACCACTCCAGTCCGACCTACTAAATCTTTTTAGTCCCTCTTTGAGAGAGGGATAGATAATTGGAGGGATATCCGTCATGAGTTAATTTGTTTCGAAGTTTAACCTCATTTATTTTGGAGCGATTTTGGGCTCTTTGTGTTTTTTCAGAGTTCTTAGGTTTCGCCAAAAAATGGCGACGTTTATATGATCAGTGGGTGTCAAACGACTCCCTGGAATGTCAGCGTTCCATAGTCACTGATTTCGTGTCGATTGGCGGTCATTTGGGACCGTTAGGAGCCCGGGAAGTCCGGTGGTTCCATTTGGGTCAATTCCGTAGAATTACCCATTTCTTGCCATTTCTTAGCCGATTCGACTCCTATCGGAGTCTATGTGATGTGTATCGTCGATATGGTTGTATTCCCCTTCGTTCTGGAATGAATGGGGCATGGAAAGTCCACGATCGGGCTGATCCCACGAATCTCCCACCGTGACGCCTACACAGTTTAACAGAAACCATTTAGGGCTTGGTGCGGCCTGGGTGCGACCATTCAGTGTAGGTTGTTGGGCGTCTGCGCAATCGCGCGATAGACCACCCAGTGGATGGCACGGCTAGGTGTGAGCCGTCCAGTCCACTTGAGTGGCTGGTGCCCAGCTGTTCTGTTTTCCCCGTTGTTTTGAGCGGCTCCAGCCTAGCCGTTCTGGTTGTTGGACGGTCGGTAGATAACCATTCAGTGGCTTGAGGCGATTTGTGGGGCGGATTTCCCCCAACCGTTCTGTGTTTTTGAGCGATTTGGTCAAAATCATCTTGACCGTTGACTAGGTTTGACCAAGCTACTATAGTAGGTTAGTTCGACTGAGCGGCCTGTCCCAGACCGTTTAGTTCCCTTGGAACGGCCTTCTCCAGACCGTTCCTTCCCCTTTGAACGGCCTTGCCCTAGACTGTTCATCTCCCTGAGCGACCCCTTTGTGACCGCACTATAGGATAAGTTCGTAGTGTTGTTGGTTGACCCCGGTGGTTCAACCATTGTTCGTCTGTCTTAGGTCCGTGTCTTAGGATGGCCTCATCAGGGATCCCGCGGTCCCCCACCTCGCGCGAAAGAAACAAAGCGAAAGGCATGAACAAGCACGAAAGGTAACACTACCTAACAAGAGTATGGCAGAATTGACAAGCAATAATAAATAAACGGAAAAGCTCTCTATAACTAGTCGTACCGTAAAAACTAACCTCGGTCCGACAAAACATGAGTCCGTACCTGCCAGGAGACAGGAGCTCTACCCACAAGAAGCAAGACCGACTACGTCCCCTGACGTCTTACACCGCACCCAAGTGTCTCCCTAATCGCCCCAAGCGGAGACTGAGCACACGCAACAAGTACCATGAACAAAGACTAGTTGAGGTCGCACTCGTCAGTGCGGGTCCAACGCCCCCAACCACGTGTGTACACACAGACCAAGCGTCCTAGGCCAGGCCCTCTAGCCTGTTCTTCCCCCAAAGCCTAGACTCGGCTGCGCGTGGAGGCCCTATGGTAACCAGCCTAACAACCGTCTCTCCAAGTCACATTCTCCACCACTCCCAAGTGGGTCGGCATCCGCCTACACAGGAAAGCTACGACAAGAGGACAGGTCACTGGAGGTGAAACTCGACTCACGGAAATCACCAGTCGAAAGGAAACAGGATGGCAGTCCACTCAAGACTACCCCTGAGCCTAGCGGTCCTCTCTGGACCCCAAGGCGGGCCTAGCGGTCTCCTTTAGACCGCAAGGGTCAGCCAAACGATCAAGCCATGACCGCAAGGGCGCGAGCGGCCAGGGGCCAAACGATCTGTGGCCAGGCCGCTACCCCCAACCAAACGGTCCCCACCGGACCGCAAGGCAACAAGAAACGGCTGTGTCCCGACCGTTACCCAGCACGTGGCTCCAAACAGTCGAAAACACGCACCCCAAGGGTGCTCCGGTCAAACTGGAGAAACAGTCGTCCGACGGCCACTAATCCGAGGGTAGAGATCTATCGCGTGACCGCCACCCTGAGCCTAGCGGTCCCCAAAGGACCGTTAAGCCCTGCCAACATTCAAAGTTCCCTAGCAGTCCCCCTGGGGGCCGCAAGAGGGAGCCTAGCGGTCCCTGGAAGGGCCGCAAGGCTCACCCGAGCACGAAACCGGCGAGAAACACCAAAAAACCCGATTCACGCCCCGATCATCGCTTGATGATGGGGAAACAAAGGGGAATCCATCCCCAACCCTCCTAGCATGATTCTACACCCTTAGATAGATCTTGAAATTGCTTATGCAACTGCTATAAATTCTATAAATGCTATATGCTGACTCCTTTTGTAAAGCAATGCAGGTGTGGGCCTTCGTATACCTCCCCGGGATGGGGAGGATAGGAGACGCACCCTGACCGTCTGCCCATCGCGAGACGGTGGACAGAACCCCGCGAGGTGGGTTCCCTACGGCGTCAGGTCTGGGCAATCCAGGACGACCTCGACTCCCTACCTTATGCCTCGGTAAGGTCTAAACTTGAACTTGTTCAAAATGTGACTATATGTTGTATGCTAATGCAATTGCCTATTTGACAGATTCAATGGATGCCGTACTAGGGAGAGGGGTGCGAGGGCCAACCGTGGGTGGTGGCGGCCCTGGCATACGTGGGGAGAGATATCTGGCTTCACTGCATGAATGTGGTGGATCCTCTTCACTACTGGCTAGTCATGAGGACCATCAGCGTCCACCAGGCGGAGGTGGAGTTCCCGACTCGCGAGAAGCCAAAGGACCGCGTGGGACGGCATGCACAAGGCTTGGCGATAGAGATCGACTGGACCACACGAGTGACATAGCAGGTCCAGGACTGGACGGCACTTGGGCAAGTGGTACGCGCCCGTGCCGAGAGTGAAGAGGCCTACCAGACGGCCTAAACTACGGAGACCAGGTCTTCTGTGGCACTCAATGACCTGTACGACCCTAACCTTATGTTTCTTAATATGTTTATGATTATGATGTATTAACACTAGACTTTCTACATGCAACTTGACCCATAGGGACGGATCGTCGAGCTTTAGGGACTGCTCCACTCTACTGTCCAGGAGTGGGACGAGCTCCGGTGCTCCCTGGGTCTCCTGGTATATTCTACTCAACATCAGACTTAGAATGCTTATGTTATGCTTATGAACTAACTAACCTAAACTTCTAAATGTAGCATGCCGAGGGGGCCCAGCGTCAGGGAGCTGATGCGTCATCTTCTTCCTCCCAGCCCTCCGCAAATCGCGCTGAGCGAGATGCAGAATTTACCAGGATGGTAGCATGAGCTGAGGAGGCCGAGGCCGCACTCACCGAGAGGATAAATAGACAGTTAAACTTCCTCTGTCGATTATGATTATGCATGCAACTAGCTGATTATAATGTATGTATATGTAGACGACCAAGCTAACAGTAGCACTGAGTAAGGTTACCCAGCTAAGGGAGGAGGCAGAACGTTCCCGAGTTAAGGTGGAGCGTCATCGAACAGAGGCAGTTGAGTTGAGTAGCTTCCGGACTGAGTCTGAGCATGCCCGAGCCAAGGCAGAGCGCTGGCATACGTAGGTAGCAGTGGCTGGCCACTATCGAGTCGAGGTCGAGCGTGCTCGCATAGAGGCGACAGAGCTGAGAGGAGAGGTGTGGGCGTATGAGAGGATGAGTTAGAGGCCGGAGCGTAGCGGGGCTCCGAGTGGTATGCACAGCTCCTACCAAGGGTACTTCATGAGCTCCTTCGGCCCCTGGAGGAACGAGGAGGAGGAGGAGGAGGAGCGACGCCGACGTCACCGTGAGGAGGCAACCTCAGCGATGGCCCCGCCATCGAAGAGGCAAGAGGGGACGGGCGACAGTGGAGGCCCAGAGGGATAGGCCTAATGTACTATGCGACTCATGTACATATGGATGTTTTTGAATGTTGTGATATGACATGTTTTTGGTTCTACAAATGAATGTGCGTATGCTTGATGCTAACCGACTAACAACAAATCCCAGATTTCACGGGTGAGTACGAGAGAGAGAGATGAGGAGACTCGAGCAGAATTAGTACAAAAAAGGACAAAACTAAGATAGTAGGGAGAGAGACAGTCACCCAAACGACCGCTCCCAGTAGTAGACGGTCTCATTATAGACCGCTGAAAGTGATCCGGCCAAGGACCCAAAGACAGTTGTAAACGGTCCCCATTAGACTGTAAGGAATGTGAACGCAGTTGAACCTTGACCGCCTAAGTTAATTAACGGTCTCCCTAAGATCGTGCAGCTTGCCTGAGCAGCGAAGTGTGTAGAAATCACCCAAATGGTCTATTTAAGACCGCCTTTATGTGTCCGCGGTCGCCCGATAGACCGTGGTTTAGGAAACACTAGTAGCTCCGACAGGGACTATCCTGGAGAGCGTGAGTGCTATGCTAGCCCAGCTCGAACAACATCTTACGGCCCAAATTGAAGAATCTATAGGCCAATTGCGAGCGGAGCTAGATGAGAGGATCCGAGTCTTAGAGGATCGTGTGAGGAGAGAGGAAAGAAGATTGAATAGTCGTGGAGACCCCGTGGTCAGCCATAGGGAAGAGAGAGACCATGCCCGTCGGGATCAAGCTCCCCGAGGCAGGGAGCAAGATGGTCGTGCACCCTTGGGGAGAGACCACGACGATGAGGAGATCATCCTACAGAACGTCAAGATAGACGCTCCCAGTTTTGATGGGTCCCTCACTCCTGCCACATACCTTGATTGGGAGACCGGGATGGATCAATACTTTGACTGGCATCGCCGCATGACCCCTGCTACAAGGGTGAGATTTGCCAAAATGAAACTCTTAGGTCAAGCCAAGACTTATTGGTGCAATATTGAGAATCTCCTAGCAAGGAGACGAGAGGAACCCATAAACATGTGGGAAGAAATGAAGGAGAAACTAAGGGAGAAGTATCTACCACCCTCCTACCATCAGCGTCTTTTAGACCAATGGCAGAAACTCACCCAAAATGAAAAGTCTGTGGATGAGTACATCACGAAATTTGATGAATTCTTCCTTCGGAGTCAAGTCATGGAAGATGCCTCCATTACCCTTTCTCGATTTAGGACTGGCCTACACGAGAGCATCCAACGGGAACTATTCTTGCGAGAGGTTAACACCCTCGAGCACGCCTACCATGTTGCTCAAGATGTTGAGTGGTTTCAAAGGGTGGTCCCACTTCGGATTCCCACCTACCGCCAACTTGAACCTCGAAACCCCATGGTTCGCTACATTGAGAGAGCTGGTCCCTCCACTTCGTATGTCCCTACTACTACCCCACTTTGGGCCGTCGCTCCTGCTGCCCCTGTCATAAGGAACCCCTTACCTGCATCTGCTGCCGTGCCCAGGCTGGATTACACTCCGCCAACTGATAGGAGGGATGACAAGGGAAAGGGAGTCCTCCCTCGCACCTCCCAACCAGTCCCTGCCTCGAGAATTCGTTGCTTTAGGTGCCACAACCAAGGGCATGGTGCAACCAATTGCCCCACCTGTGCTTTGGTCATCACTGATCCCCAGCCTGTGGAGCTTCCACCTCAGGAAGAAGAAGACACTGAGAGATATATGGCCGATCCTGACCTCATCGTCTAATTTGAGGAAATGGATGTAAGATTTGATGGCAAGCATGTCGAGTACATACAAGTGGGAGATATTACTAAGAGTTCTAGACAGGGAAGATTGGGTGTAGTTCACTACATCTTGACACACCCCTAGGAGGACGACTAGCATCGAACCTCCATCTTCCAAACCTACATCATGGTAAAATCTCAACCCTGTAAGGTGACCTTTGACAACGGGAGTTGCATCAATGCAGTCTCTTTAGACTTTGTTTCCCGTCTAGGTCTATCTACGCACCCCCATCCTAAGTCATACAACGTGGCTTGGGTTGATGACACTTCTTTTCCAGTCACCACTACATGTGTCATTCCCATTCAATTCTAGTCCTACCAAGGACAGATCTTATGCGATGTAGTACCTATGAAGGTCGGGAGCATCATCTTAGGATGACCATGGATCTATGATGTAGACTTTACTACATTTGGTTGATCCAACTAGTGTTCCTTCTCCCATAACGGGAAGAAGATTCAGTTGTACCCGACACCCCCAAAGGTGACCCCAGGAAAGAGTTCCACTTCCACCCCCCACTGGAACCCCCAAGGTTCACGAGAATCCCCGAATTCCCAATGACGGGAAAGTTCTCATTCTCTCTTCTCCTACACCTATCATACCCATTCCTAAGGCCCCTAAGGTTGAGCATGACCCAGTTAGGCGCCTTAACTTCATAGGTGTTCGTGAGCTAAATAGAGAGGTTGCCGAGGGTGCCACTGTTTGGACTGTTGTTGTCACCATCACCCCTGAGGAATCCCAAGTCTCCATCCCACTTGAGGTCCAGGCAGTCCTACAGGACTTCCAAGACATCTTCCCGGAAGACTTACCTTCCACACTCCCTCCCATGCGTGATGTTCAACACGCCATTGACCTTGTCCCCGGGTCCACCCTCCCCAACCTTCCGACTTTTTAAAAAAGCGTTCATTAAATAGCACCCGCTTACAAGGGCGTTATTTACTTAGATTTAATTCCGAGTGGAAATTGGAGAGACACAGAAATAGTGCCCACACAAGCGGTCGTTCATTTATATGGGTCGACCTATAACAGGAACTGTGTCGACCTGTACCTTAAGGAAATAGCAACCTTCTACAATGACTTTATTTAAATGGTGCCCATATCATAGTCCCTATATTCAAATAAATCAGGAAAAATAGAAAAACCTACTTATTAAGCCAGTAATGAAGTCCACTTTGGGGCATTACGTTGTGACGTGAAATTTACTCAACATAACATCGATTTTGGCATGTCTACAATACTGGGTACCTAGGGCATCAACTTGCTCTTCCTCCATTATTTCGTCAAAGAACTCCTCCGCTAAGTCCTGATCAGCTTCGTAACTGATCGACACAAGCTCAGGTGTGGGGTCACCAGTAGAGGGATCAGAAATAACAAGCGACTCTCGAGTGGGACACTTGGCCGAATAGTGGCCAACTCCACCATACCTATAGCAACTGCCATGCGTCCTGGTCCCCGAGAATGTTCCACTGGCCATCGGCCCCATACCCTTGTCCACAAGACGGACCGGGGGTGTAGGAAGCAGGGGTCGAGTCGGCATGGTGGGCTGGAGAGGTCTAGGGGCAGGGACGGGTGCCTACTGGTGAGGGGGAGGATCCATCGGAGGGAGGAGCAGTGAGGTCCTGGTGTGGGTGTTTCTGTGGGTGGGCCATAGGCCATCGAGTGTAGGAACTGGGCGTGGTCCGAGGATCAGACACACGCAGATAGGTGACCCCTTGGCACGGGATAGGAGCAAACTCCGCCTCAAACTTCTCCACCTCCAGGGCAACCTAGTACATGTCCTCCAACTTGGTCACGTTGCGGCGAAAAAGCTCATACTGAAGGTGTGGCCGCAGACCACACCGAAAGCGGAAAACAGGCATGGAGCTTTCCTCCGTGACATCACATCGTAGAAAATACTCATCGAATTTGGCGATGTAATCGAAGACGGACCGATATCCTTGGGAGAGACTCTGCCATTTGTCTATGAGACACTGGTGGTATGTGGCAGGAAGGTACTTCTATTGGAGTTTGGTCCTCATCTCATCCCACGACTCAACCTAGGGTTCTTGACGATGGAACAATAAGCTCTCCATGTTCTTCCAAGAAGTCTGTGCTTGCCCGAGCAGCTTCATCTTCGCGAACTTGACTCTCCGGTGGTCCGTCATATCAAACCATTCAAAGTATTGGTCCATGTCAGCCTCCCAATTGAGATAGACCTTTGGGTCCAAGCACCCGTCCAAAGTGGGAGGGTCTGCTCACACTGTCCTAAGGATCCTCTCGTCCTCATCATCCCTCTGTGGTCGATGACCACGTCGGTGTCAGCCATGTCCCCCATAATCGTTGTCAGACTCGTAGTCCTTAAGGTCGGGGGCACGTGGCCATTGCTCCTCAGCCCTAGGTGGGGCGGGCTGGGCAGCAGGTGCTTGAGGGGCCTGAACAATCATGGGTTGGTCCTGACGGGGGACTCTCTCTACACTCTCTAGCCTTCCAACCAGACCTTGGACAGATCAGTGGAAAGCCTCAGCGCGGTCCTCCATGGACTTGAGTCGGCTCTCCATGCGGTTGGTATGCTCCCTAAGAGTTTGCTCAGACCTATCCATGCACTCTAGGAGTAGAGCCATCATGTCCTCCAGAGATCAGCCTCCCTAGGTGGCACCTCAGGGTTCACCTATAGTGTCAGGGCGATGGTACTGGGTACCTCCACGAGTGGGCATGCAATGAGACCAAAAGGGAGCTAAGGGGTGACTCACTATGACCTAACTAGATGGACCAATGCAAAATGATGAATCTAGACTTAACCAATATCTGGTGCGTGGCGGAGATGGGGATCCGAAGATCCTCTCACGCAAGGAGGCTACCTTCCAAATAGGCTTAACCTATCTCTCTAGTAATGCCTTTTGATATACTGGGTATTAGGATGAAATGTAAACCTAAGACAAGACAACCATAGACTCAAGATTTTTTTTTTTTTTTGAAAAAAAACCCAAAAAAAAACCCCCCCCCATGAACCAAATTTTAGCCGGGTTAAAAATGTTTCGGAACGAACGGGGCGTGGAAAGGCCACGATCGGGCCGATCACATGGTTTGTTCACCGTGACGCCTACACGGTTTAACAGTAATCGTGTAGGGCTCAGCGCGGCTGGTTTTCGACCGTTTAGTCTAGGTCGGTTGGGCATCTGTGCGGTCGCCCAACAGACCACCCAGTGGATGGCACGGCCAGGTGTGAGCCGTCCAGTCCACTTGCGCGATTGGTTCTCATCCGTGCTATTTTCCCGTTGTGTTGAGCGGCCAGGGCTTGACCGCTTACCATGGTTGACCTTGGGTCAATAGTTTTCTGGTGGTTTGTGGAGCAGTTTCCCTCTAACCGTGCCACTTCATGAGCGGTCCTTCTCTGACCGTTTTGACTGCCATTTGACCAGTTACTGTAGCAAGTCAACTGGAGTGAACGGCCTATTCTAGACCATTCTGTCCCACAGAGCATCCTCTAGGAGATTGCCCAGTTCACTGAGGGGCCCGATCGTGACTGCGCAGTGAGTTGGGTCCGTTGTGTTGTCAGTTGGCCTTGGTGGTCTAACCCTTGCCCATCTATCTATGTGTTTGTCCCGTTTGACTCGTGTCAAATGTTTAGGTTGATTAGGGTGGTGCCTCTAGGGGATCTGACTTAGACTGCTAGTGTGCGTAAGTCTGTCGGGTGGTCTAACTAGATAGGTCGGTTCAAGGTTGACTGAGTGTGGTCTACTCCTTGACTACTACAGTTCCTTAATGACCCAATCTAGGACTGCCAGTGTCATTGTCTCTGTGTGCGTAGCGGCTCTTCCTTGACTGCTTGGTTTGCCTAGCGGCCGAGTGGTGGATCGCTTATGCCTAGAGTGTCATTTTCCCATCGTTTCAGTTTTTGCTTGTCTTGGCTTGACCATGTGGTTTGCCCATGACCCATGGATGTCCGTTGGCATCCTATGAGGGCTGTGACCATAATGAGATGGCCAAGAGTGCTTGTGTATGTGTCGTTGTCGGGTTCTGGTCAACTTGGGGTGACCCAGTGGTTGACAGTTGACCTTGTGTGTGTCTCGGTTGTTCTGTCTAGCCTGATACAGTAGTTCTGGATGCCTCGAGGTATCGTCTCACCTTGATTTACGTGTCCAGGTGTGCTGAGGGTCTTAGTGTTCCCTCAGGTCTCCGTGAGTCATTTCTTACAGTTGAGTCATTTCCTCTGGCTTAGGATTAGACCGATTGGCAGCACGTCTCTGACGTTGCATGATGATCTTGCCTCCGGGTCGTGAGACTCAAGTATCGTACATTAGTAGGTCTAGTTGCCTTGTCCTGAGTCTGTTGGCAGCTGTTGTACTGCCTTAGTGCTTTGTAGTATGAGTGACAGTGCTTGTTTAGACTGTCTATACTCTGGCACTTATGTTTTGAAGTTTGTATCTAGTGAGCCTCCACGAGTCATAGCCTGGTGACACATTTCGACGTGTTAGCCCACCTGCGAGTGGTGGTGTGGCAGTTCCTGAGACACGATTTTTAAGCTAGTTTTCGTGGGCTCCCTTGCCTGAGAGTAGCATCCGCTGGGGGAGAAAACTACCTAGAGACCTAGCTCATGGCATTGAGCTTGTGTGTACACACATGGTTAGGGGCGTTTGGACGAGTGCCGATGGGCGTGACCCTGACTAGTCACTCGTTACTGTACTTCATATTCTGGTTCAGAGCGTACCTTGGTCTTCGCCATTCCAGGCATCCGTAGAGAGGTACTAGAGGCGTGGCATAACACGTTAGTGGACGCAGCTGCCTATTCTTCTAGTGAGGAGGTGCTTCCGTCATGTGACGCGTGACTCTCATGTTTCTCGTTCCAAGTTAGCCTGTTCTTGGTTCTATCCTAGGTCAGCTTCCCCTGCTGAGTTGGCCTGTGTCTGGCTTTGCCCAGGACCAGCTTGTTGTGGCGTGCACAATGCTCCAGTTGTATATGCGGTTGTGTTTAGGGGAGCGTGCACGGTGATGTAGTCATGCGAGATGTAGAGTCTGTCCTATCTATCTAGGTCTTCTTCTGGGCTTATTGTCTGGTCTTGTAGGCCTTTGTCTTAGGCCTCGCGCTTGTCGACAGATCGGTGACTCCTGACCTTCTGAGTTCAGGGTTGGCCTTTCTGTTGTGTTTGGAGTAGCTTGGGATGCCGAGTCTGGTTTTTATGCCTTTTAGTATAGCCCTGTTGGCATTTTCAACCAGCCCGTTGGCCTGAGGGTGGGCTACCGAAGTGAAGTGGTTGCGAATATTTAGGTCGGTACATCTGTCTTTGAAGTAATGAGAATCAAATTGCCGACCGTTATCGCTCACGATCACTCGGGGGATACCAAAGCGACAAATGATCGACTTCCACACGAAGCTCCAGACGACCGTCTCGGTGATTCTGGCAGTAGCCTCAACTTCGATCCATTTTGTGAAGTAGTCCATGGCGACGATGACGAATTTCTTCTAGGTCCGAGCCGTAGGAAATGGCCCCAGGATGTCGATTCCCCACCGAGCAAATGGGTATGGCTCGGTAAGAGTAACGAGCTCCGAGGCAGGTTGGTGGACCAGATGGTCGAAGCGTTGACATCGGTCGCACTTCTATACGTAGGTCGAACAGTCGCGTTGAAGAGTGGGCCACCTGTAACCTTGCCGAAGCAAGATCCTGGCGAGCGATCTTCCTCCCTGGTGCGTGCCGCAGAAGCCTTCGTGCACTTCTTGAATTGCCCGGCTGGCTTCGTCGGCGCTAAGCCACTTAAGGAGTGGTCCGGAGAAAGACCTTCGGTACAGGGCGTCGTCCAAGACGACGAAACGCCGGGCTTGATACTTCAATCTCCGAGCTTCCCGAGGGTCGGGGGGCTCCTGAGAGTCTCGTAGCCAGGATATGTAAGGGGTCCGCTAGTCGCTCGCGGTAGCCGGGTCAATGATCATGAGTTCAGACACAATGTTCGATTGTTCTAGCTCTTTGAGGAAGACCGATCGAGTACCTTCCGGGCTGAGGGAGGAGGCCAGGGAGAGAGGGCGTCTGCGCGGGAGTTTTCCTCCCGAGCTATCTGGACTACCTCAAAGCTCTCGAATAACTGGGCTAACCCTCAGACCATTTGAAGGTACTTAATCATCGGGGCTTCCTGAGCTTTGTAATCACTGTTGACCTGGCTAGTGACCAGCTGGGAGTCAGTATGGATTCTAACTCGCTCGGCCCCTGGTCGTCAGGCCATCTTGGTCCCCGAAATGAGGGCTTCATACTCGGAGGCGTTATTGGATGCCTGGAAGTTGAACTTCAAGGCATACTGTAACTCAGCTTCTTCGGGCAACTTGAGGAGGACACCAGCACCACTACCAGCTTAGTTGGATGATCCATCCATGAACAAGTCCTAGATGGACAAGTCCCAGATGGGTCCTCATGTGGATGAAGGTTCTTCCTCGAGCGGGACCGTGCTCTCTATGATGAAGTCCATCAGGGCCTCTCCCTTGATGGCCACACGGGGGTGATAAGAGATGTCGTAGGCCCCGAGCATGATGGCCCATTTGACGAGGCACCTCGAGACTTCGGGATGAGAGAGGATCTTCTTCAAGGGTTTGCCAGTCAATATGACAATGGAATGACCTAGGAAGTAAGGTTGGAGGTGCTTGGCTGAGGTAACCAGTGCTAGCATGAGTTTCTTGGTTGCAAGGTACCTCCTTTAAGCCACGTTGAGCACCATGCTGGTGTAATAGACCGGCCTCTTGATTCCTACGTCATTTCGGACTAAGACCGAACTTACGGTGGAAGGGGTCACTGAGAGATATAGGTGCAATGCTTCTCCCGGAACTGGCTTTGATAGTACCAGGGGTGAGGTCAGGAACTCTTTAAGCTCCTTAAAAGCCTTCTGACATTCCTCATCCCACGCGAACGTAGTAGATGCCACTTTGGGTCCCCTCAACAGCTTGAAGATGGGTAGGCATCGTTCGGCCGCCCGAGAGAGGAAGCAGTTGAGGGCGACGATGTGCCCAGTAAGACGCTGGACGTCTTTGACACAAGCGGGGTGGCCGCATGTCCAGGATGGCCTATACCTTGTCGGGGTTCACCTCAATCCTACGCTGAGTCACTAGGAAGCCTAGGAATTTCCCCGATCTGACTCCGAAGGCACACTTGGCGGGGTTGAGCTTAATGTTGTACTTGAGGAGGGTGCCGAAGGTCTCGGCCAGGTCGGTAAGATGATCCTCAGCCTTCGGCATCTTTACGAGCATGCTGTCGATATAGGCCTTGATATTTCGACCAAGCTATCCCTTGAGATTTGGTTGACCAGTCTCTGATATGTTGCCCTGACATTTTTTAACCTAAAAGGCATTCGGCTATAGTAGTGCACGCCAAAGTCGATGATGAAGGTGGTCTTCTCAATATCCTCTGGGTCCATCAGGATCTGATGGTAGCCAGAGTAAGCATCCAGGAACCTGAGCAGCTTGTTGCCAGAGGTTGAATCGATGAGCTGGTCGATGCTCGGCAACCGGTAACAGTTTTTCGGGGTGGCCTTCTTGAGATTGGTGAAGTCCACGCACATTCACCTTTTTCCCGAAGCTTTGGGTACCAGAATGACATTGGCGAGCCACGACGGGTAGAGGACTGGACGGAAGAGTCCGGTCTCCTTCCCCTTGGCGAGTTGCTCCTTGATGATCATCTATTTCTCCATGGCATGCTTTCTCCTGTGCTGTTAGATGGGGTTCACCGTGGGGTCGAGGTTGAGCTTGTGCATTATGATCTCTCCTAGAATTCCAGCAAGTTGCTCATCAGACTTCGTGATGACACGAATGTACTCAGAAAGGAAATTTTTATATTGTTCCTGAACATCAAATGAGAGATCAGGTCTGATCTTGACTCTAAAGGTAGGGTTATCCTTTAGGAAGATTGTTAGCAACTTGCCACTGGGCTCGGATATTGCTGGTCCTTCCTTAGTTCTCGTAATCACCTTGTTCTTCCCTTCCGATCTTATGGCTTTGACCGAGATATTATAGCACCATCTAGCCAGTGCCTGGTTACCTCGGACTTCCCCCACGCCATTTTTCGTGGGAAACTTCATTTTCTAGTGATAGGTGGAGGGCACCGCCTTCGTCCAGCTGAGGATACCTATGCCGAATATGGCATTGTATGCCATCATTCCCATGATCACGATGAAGTCTAGCATAACCATAACGATTTTAGGTAGGGTGCCGATGCTAACTGGTAGGCTTAGGGCTCCCTCAGGATAGGTTGCCAGGCCGTTGAACCCATAAAGCGGGGTTCGGATCAGGCGGAGTCTAGATGGATTCTCACCCATCATGAGGAAACAATTGTAGGAAAGTACATCAGCGGCACTACCATTGTTGACTAATATCCTGTCTATGTTACAATGGTTTATAGTAGCTGATACAACTAGGGCATCATCGTGCGGGGTTGTTAACCCTTCCAGGTCCTGATCGGAGAATACCAGGGCCTGCTATTCGCTTGCCTGCGGGGTTTTAGGGGGCTCGAAGGCCCAGCTTGCCTGCTTGGCGTGATGCTTCCTTCCTCGGCTGGTATCTCCAAATGATGCTACTCCTCCAGCGATGACGTTGATGTGGACCCCACGAGGGAAGTTGTCAATTTCCTCTAGGGTGCCACGGTCCTCCTTCTGCCCAGATACGGAGTGAGACAAGTGCCCCTGATGGACGAGACGCTCGATCTCATCTTGAAGCTGGTGGCAGTCATCGGTGTGGTACCCGTGGTAACTATAGAATAGGCAGTTCTTGCGGTGTTTGCGATGCTTTGCTTTCATAGGCTGGGGTTGTCGGGGGAGGCCCGAGCCTTTGAGGTCCTCGTAAATTTCATAGATAGGAGCGGTCAAAGGGGTATCCCGCTCGTACTTTCGAGAGGGTTCTTTGTGGTCCCCGTCCTGATTCCATCGCTTTCGTTGGCCCGAGCCTTACTCAGATTGTCACTTCTTGTCCCCCTCCTGACCCAAGCTCATCGTGCCTTGGCAGGCGGTGAGGACTTCCTCGCACACGATGTGGCGCAGGGCCAAAGTTACTAGCTCAGCATGGGAGGTGGGAGGGTGGAGGATGAGTTCGCGTCGGAGATTCTCGTCACATGTACCCCCGGTCAACGAGATTATGGCTGAGGCCACATCCAGGCGGGGGATCTGTAGGGCCTCTGACTTAAATCAGTTGATGTAGGCCCAAAGCTTCTCCCACTGTTCCTATTTGAGAGCCAACAGCCCCGCTACCGACCTGGGAGGACCACTGCCGGTGAAGTTCTCCTTGAAGACTAGCCCAAATTGCTTGAAGTCGCGGATGCTGCCTGGGGCGAGGGCTCTGAACCAAGCCTGAGCGCCTTGGACTAGAGTGGTCACGAACGCTCGGCACTTGATGGCATCGAAAGGCCCGTGAAGAGTTTTTAGGGCATCAAAACTATCATGGTGGTCAGTCGAGTCTCCCTAGCCGTCGTATGACTTGAAGGTCGGAAGTGAGATCCCGGGAGAGATCTCTGCCTTCAAGTCATGGTCGGAGAATGGGGATTGCTCTCGTCCTCCACGGTAGAGATCTTCTGCAAGGCGCGGAGGGCGCACTCTTGCTCTGCGAAATACCTCTTGAAGTCTCACAGTCAGAGGGACAACCCCGGTTGTCGATGGGTCGAGGGGCTGTGAGGGCGCTCCTGGATGCTGCCTCGACGCCCCTCGAAGGCCTCTATCTCCGGGGGGGTCAGCGCACTCTGAACTTCTCTCTCCTTGGGGTAGAAGTGGCTTCTTGCTCCGGGGGAGGGGCTTGCGATAGTCCACCTGACCGGTTGCAAATTATCTTCCATCCGCATAGGGTAAAATGGCCCCTGCGGTTTGTAGGGAAGCATCCCCATGGGGGGGGGCTCACCCGGGGAAGTCGCGAACGCTCCTCCCTGGCCGCCGGGGTCCTCATTAGATCAATGAGGCTATCCAGTTTTGTATTGAGGGTTTGGAGGGGGACTCCGTAGGGGTCCCGCGAAATCCCAACCGAGAAAATAACGGCAAAAAGAAAAGCTACACTAGCTAAGCAATAGCAATGACAGGAGTAGTACAACGACGAAGAAGGGGACAGTCGTACTAAACCGCGGAAGCCAATTACTCATGGCAGTAAGGCTACTCCTACCGGCGACAAAAAAAGGGGAAATTCCGATCTCACAATCGGGAAATAGACCACTCTAACACCAAACCTACCGAGGAAGCACTCACGGCAACCCTACCACGGAAGCCTGCCTACACAGGCATGACCAACTGGGACCGCACAGTCCCACATTGGCTCGGTCAGGCCTCGGTAATCCCTACCAAGCACCTCTGGCCACCACCTCGGGAAAACACACTAGAACTGTCCAGAAGCCACGTCTCACAGACGAGAAGTGGAACCTGAAAATAGGAGAGTCATGTCTCGCGTGACAGAAGTACCCCCCTACTAGAAGCAAGGCCGGACACGTCCACTGATGTCTTAGACCGCGCCTCAGGTGTCTCACTGCGGCGCCCCAGGTAGAGACAAAAGACACCGTACAATAACTAGTACCATGAATAAGAACTAGCTGGGGTCACGCTCGTCAGCGCGAGTCCAACTGCCCCCAACCACGTGTGCACACACTGACCATGCGTCTTAGGTCAGGCCTCTGATTGGTTTTCCCCTCAGCCGGACTCTGGTTGCAAGATGTGGGGCCCTACGGTAACCAGTCTAAAAATCATCTCTATTGGGTAAGCCTCGCCACCACTCCCTGGTGGGACCACACGCGTGTCAAAAGGCTACGACTAGTGGGGAGTCACTGATGTGACCACTCTCCGAGGAGCAACTCGAAGAACCACGCACGCACCATGCGCGAAAGTCACGAAGAACCAAGTTGCGCTAAGCTACTAGACTCTGGACAGTCCTCTAAACTCACTAAATCCAACGGTCCTTAAGTCATAAGACTCGAGGTCAAGACCGTTGCACCAAACGGTGCCATGCCGTCAACCTTCCCTACCCCTAGGTCAGAAACCTTGGCACGATGACTCACGAGGTAGTCCACAACTGCCAAGACCATTCCCTCAAAAAGGGAACTGAGAAACCTCTAGGTCCAGGCTGGGTGACTGGACTCGCAGTCCAAGGCCTTACGAATGGCCCACTCGAAAACCACTTTTCAGAGAACTCACGATGTGCGGGGGAACCCCCACCGCACTCACACTGATACATGGTGACTCGATCAAGCGTAACACGAAAGTTCGGAATACATGGAGTCACCTGGACTCTCAAACTCATGGGCACGATAATAGAGGTAATATGGTACCTCAAGACACCCCAAAACACAGACATGAAACCCATGTGGTGCCTGGGATACTTACAAGACTAAAGGTCGACCACTGGGTCACAACCGAGTCAACTGGGGTCCAACCCAATGCTTAAACGAGCACGGCAAACACTAAAGCCAAGAGGCGGTCCTCCCTGGGCCGTCCAAGAGCTTGGCGGTCTGGCTAGGACCGCATAGCCAAGCATGGCGGTCTAGCCTGGACCACATTTCCCCAGATGCCTCTAGAAACTCAGCGGTCGCCCCCAGACAGCAAAACTAAGCATGGCGGTCCATTGCCTGACCGTTGGGCGTCACCTAGCGGTCAGTCCCATGGCCGCTATGCTTCCAGACTTCACGTGACTCAAAACCAGGAAAATAGTCACGCCCTGACCGCACGAGGGATTGGCGATCTATCGCTAGACTGCCCGATGGTAGAAGCGGCCACCACAAGACTACCTCACCACGGGAGTAAGAGAAGGGATGAACGGTCACCTCCTGGCTGTTTCACCCTAAAATGGTCACTCTGGGACCACGAATGCAAATGAGGTAGTCACTCCATGACCGCTTGATCGGGAGGAAACTCATAATGGTCAAGACTCACCCTCGGGTGTCACACTGGCCCCATGAGGGAAACAGTCGGCCGCTTGGCCACCACTAGTGGTGGCGGTCAGTCACACGACCACAAAACCTGTCGACACTCCTTGCTCAGCTAGCGGTCACCAAGTGGGCTGCTAAACCTAAAAACGGTTCCTGTTAGGTCCATTTTCATTCCGAAAAATTGAGAACGGTGAAACACGGCAAAATTTGCCTCAACCATGCAAGTCATGCAACCATGCAGACTCATGTCCAGATGCAGTCAAACATACAGACTCATGTGGTGGCTTATGGTGTTGCTATCATCAAAACCACAGGGACACAATAATGTCTTCCTATCATGAGACAGTGTCGAGGTCAGGACAGTAGGGGTGCTGTAGGCACCATTGTGCTGGAGTAGTTGGGCGTCACCAAGGTCGAGGTGACCGAATGCCGTAGGCACCACTTGTCACTGGAGCGGCCGGGCGCTGTTGAGACTTGAGTGGCTGTACGGTGTGAGCATCGCCATGACTAGAGTGACCAAAAGCTATTGAGCTCAGGATTTTCGGGTGCCATGGGCACCGGTGGGACTGGAGTTGTTGAGCGATCGGGCACTGCGGCTCCCGATGTGATTGGAGTAGTTGGAAGTCAGGCATCGGGGGGGCCGCTATGACTGAGGAAGCTGAGTTGCGGGGCATAGCGGGCCCCGATGTAGCAAGCAGTCGAGTGCTGGGGGCACTATTGTGGCTGAGGTAGTTGGTAGTTGAGTGCCGGGGGCACCGTTGTGACTAGAGTAGCTAGTATTTGGGTGTCGGGGGCAACGTTATGACTGAGGTTGTTAAGTGGTCAGGTGCCGGGGGCCCCGATATGACTGGGATAGCTGGAAGTCGGGTGCCAGGGGAACCGTTATGACTAAGTGGCTGAGTGATCGGGTGTCGGGGGCCCCGATGTCACTGGAGTGACTGGCAGTCAGGTGCCGGGGGCACTGTTGTGACTGACTTGTTGAGCGATCTGGTGCCGGGGGCCCTGATGCGACTGGAGTGGCTAGTAGTCTGGTGCCGGGGGCACCGTTGTGACTGAATTGTTGAGCAATCAGATGTCGGGGGCCCCGATGTGACTGGAGTGGCTGGCAGTCGGGTGTCCGGGGCACCATTGTGACTGAATTATTGAGCGATCGGATGTTGGGTGCCCCCATGTGACTGAAGTGACTAGCAGTCGAGTGCCCGGGGCACCATTATGACTGAGTTGTTGAGTGGTCGGGCACCACGGGCCCCGATGTGACTGAAGTGACTAGTAGTCAGGTGCTGGGGGCACCGTTGTGGCTGAGTGAGCTGAGTGGTCAGGCGTCGCAGGACTTTGATGGTTGTGCTTGGGGCCCGTTGACAGAGGCAGGGGCCTAATGCTTCATCTTGCACACGGGACTTGTGAAGTATGCCCACTGTCCGAGTAACAACACTGAGGGCATGTTTATCGAGGTGACACCGAGGTGGCATATGATCATCGAGACGGGGAACCAGGCTGGGTGCTTCGTTTGAGCCATGTCTGATGGTACACGGTCATTAAAACAGAGACGGGGCAGAGTGCTCTCATCGAGTAAGGTCCGTGTCATGCATGAACGTCGAGGCTGGGACCAGGCAGGGTGCCTTGATCGAGCAACATTTGATGGTGCACGATCATTGAGGCAGGGACTGGGCAAGGCGCTCTCATAAAGTGGCATCTAGGTCATGCATGAATGTCGAGGTAGGGCCGAGTAGAGTGTTCCTGTCGAGCAACGTCTGGGGGTACATGACTATCGAGATAGGGCTCGGGTAGAGTGCTTTCACGAAGTGGCATCAGGCTCATGTACGAATATCGAGATAACAGTCGGGCAGAGTGCTTTCACCAAGCGGCATCTGTGGTCGTGCATGATTATCGCGACGACATACGTTCATCAAAATAGGGAGCCACCTTTTAAGAGGTTGGTGTTTGGGCTAGATGCCGTAGGAGGGATGATCATGTGACATGCCCTCGGGTAAGGCATGCTTATAGGCCCCCTGGGGATTAAAATCAGCAACAACTGGTGGCAATGCATATGTGTGTATCACAGATCGAACTGTACACCACAAGATGGTCTGTCTTGGGTCCCAGGATGATTATGAATCTTCGAATGTATCGGCGAAACTCAGAGAGTAGACTCAACAGTAGCATGGAATCCTGGAATCATGGCATCCCAGCCACTCCCAAAGCCCATACCCTACGAGTTGGAGTGACCAGATTCAATATCATTTCGATAAAAGGCAAGAAGGTAGCGGTAATGGCGAATGGCACTTCAATTAACACAAATTCGAAGCTACACTTCCATCCATATCTCAGATTATTCACCAGACACACGGAGGAAGCTTCACGTCGAATCTCTAGCCTACCCACGACTCTTCTTTCAACCCTAGCCTTATAAATCAATGCCCAACACTCACGAGAACTTCATTTGGCCGCGGCAAGACTTGGTGAGCGCGATCGAAGGCGTCATGTTTCAAGGAAGGAGGCATTTTCGTGTAGGGTTTCCGTCACCGTCCACTCTTTACGCGCGATTAAGGTAGGTTCTCCTAGGCCAAACGTCAATTAATTCATACCATCATGTTCTTTATTGAGCCCTCTTTCTTCTGCTATCGAAACGCCCAAATTCTATTGAGTATAGCGATCATGATTAGGGTTTTAGCTAAGCATGTTAAGATTTGGGTATCGATCATGCTCCCTTCTTGTCAATTGATCTAAAGTAGGATTCATGCAGGCTAAACCTTAATCAAATATATGAATGGTGTATGGTTTTCTATCCTCTTGCTATTGATACTAAAACGCCCAAATTTGGTAGAGTATACAATGTTTTATGGTGGCTTTTCATCAGGTCTATCATGATTTTACTAGTGGTCGGGGCTCGGGTCCAGACGCGGCCTACCAGTGACCGCGTATTGGAAGTCGCGGTCGTACGACCAACCGCATTTATCTGGCAGTATGGTATTTTTTAAAATGGGTCGAAGGGGCTAAACACGGTCATTGACCGACCACTACTATTCAGTACATAGCGGCCCTTCCCTGACTGTGTTTTTCCCTCTGATTTCAGACAAAGCACTATACTTTTACTGCGTTTCCAGTCGATTAGACAGCATGTTCTAGGTTAGAAACACACATAATATATAGGGATTATGAAACGACATTAAGTTAAAGTCTTTTGCTCATCATGATCCATGGATTGGCATTATTATCTCATGATTATACTTGCCAAACATGTAGATTGATGGAATCACGATTTGGCCGAAAGCTGGTTGTGCTATACTCGATGTTATTAGTTAATATTGCTAGGATTGTTTGAGGGTCATGCCATTCCGGTGGTATTGACTCACCGTATACTCCCGTTTTTCACATTTTTCACCTCTCAATCTTGTGATAGTCGGGACTCTCCACTGGATATTCTTTCTGTCAGACTAGGACCGCTATTACGAGACCTCCGTAAGACCCCGCGAGCTTGGGATTCCCACTAGGACGCCGGGCGAGTTGTACCACCAAAGCCTAAACCAATGACTAGATTGAAATTCATTTTGGGGCAGCCCAAGTCATTTTGCCCAGTCCTGTCCAGAACGCGGCCTTACCAAGACCACTACTATATAGTAGCGGTTAGGCCATGATCGTGTTCGTCTTCTTGCTTCGGCCTGCGCGCCAAGTTTGTCCAGTCGCATGGGCCTTGTTTCCAGGTTGCCTCGGCCCTGTTTAGGTCGACTTGTGTCACCTTAATTGACCACGGTTATGTAGATTGAGCTCTGTTCTTGTCCAGCCATGACCCGAGTGGACTATGGACCCTGACTAAGTCGACTCTGCAACTTGGTTTACTATCCTAGTAGCAGTCGTCTCTGGACCGCCACCATCCTGTAGTGGTTTCCTCTGGACCGCGTTATCCTGGGGTGTGCGTCGACTTGCTTGGCCGGATCGTTGACGTAGACCCTATGGCTGCCTTCCTGAAAGTGGTCCTGGCTAGCCACGACATCGGTAGCGGTCCTATTCTGGCTGCGACCTTATTCCAGATCTTACTTTTTGTGATTTCTTGTGTACTGTGGCAGCCTTGTCAAGGGTGGCCTTGGGTTGTAGATCTATCCTCCTTCATGATCTCTTTCCAAGAATTTTAACTTCCAAGTCATATTCCTATGACTTCTCATCCAATTTATTTATATTTACACTTGGTCTTAGAAATAAGTTACATAAACTCAATCTTGGAAATTATTGGCCGATTCCAATGAATGTCTAGATTTTACTTGGGATCTTGGATCCGCCAACCAATGCCAATGCATCATTAAGGGCCTGATCTGATCCTGGGAGGAGCGCTTGAAAGTACTTGTGTCCCGAGGAGTTTGTGTTATGTCCCCTAGGACACAAGTCAACATATTGCTTTATTTTGATGATAGCAACACAGTGACTGTGTATGAATCTGAATTTAATCACCATGAGCATTGAATCTTAATTTAGAGTAGGGAACAAGCTAAGGAAGAGGGGGAGGAAGAAGCCGTACCAGACAATGGCTACCGAACTAACCTCGGTACCCAAACTACTCCAAGCAAGGGCAGGAAGGCGACTCGGAGCTGACTGAGTCAGAAGTTGCCGAGCTGCCGACGCAAGGAACCTGTAAAATAGATAAAAGAAACCTAGGAAAGGGCTAGATAGATGACCGACACAGACGACGGACGACACGACAAGGACGTCGTGCAGGCGACAGACACTGACCTCGAGTACAGTCACAAAAGGGCTAACCCAAACGGTCACGACGCACGAGAAATGCAAAGAGAACTGCGAAGGGTCACGTGTCACGTGACTGGAGTGCCCCACACTAGAAGAACAGCTAGCTGCGTCCACTGACGTCTTATACTGCGCCTACAAGCGTCTCGTCTGCTATGCTTACAGCCAAGCAGAGACCAAGACACTGTTAAAATCAGAACAGTACCCAAGTCGCGAGTGACTAGACAGGGGAACGCCCGTCGGCGTCAGTCCAAAGTGCCTGGCCACGTGTGCACACACTGGCTTTTGCCTAAGCCATGTCTCTAGCTAGTTTTCTCCCACCGTAGGACGCAACGGTAACTGCGGGAGCCGACGGAAACTAGCTTAAAAATCGTGAACCGGAAGTACCCCGCTGTAAAAGCCATCACGTCGAAGCGTGCCGTAAGGCTACGACTAGTGAAGGCTCACAAGACACGGACTCCAAAGCACAAATATCGAAGTACACACAGGCAAGAGTGCCCCATAACACGTACTTCGAAGCACCAAAGGTAGCATAGGAGACTGTCAATAGACTCAGGACAAGACAACTAGACCTACAACTACAACGGTCCCCGAGTCCTACGACTTTGAGTCAAGATCATCGCACATAGCGGGACAAGCCGCCAATCGGTCTAATCCTAAGCCAGGAAAAATAACGCTCTGAGAAAATGACACACGGAGACCAGAGGAGACACCGAGAACCCTCAGTACACCTGGACACATAAATCGAGGTAAAATGGTACCTTAAGACATCGAGAACCAATGTCTCGAATTGGACAAGGCCGTCGAGACACAACAAGGCATCCTGTCAACCACAGGGTGACCCCGAGTTGACCGAAACCAGACACGACAACGACACACTAACACATCCACCGCCATAGCAGCACAAACAAATAGAACCAACAAGAACAAGAGCGGTGGATGACGACAACACTCTGGGCAGAGCAACCTGTCAGTCAACTACTAGGGGAAACCCAACAGTCAAGAGATAGCCGCTACGCAACCAAAGACACGGACAATGGCAGCTTCTAGATAAATCGTTAGGGTACTGTCGTAGTCTAAGAAAAGACCACAGCCAGTCACCTAAACCGACCAATCCAGACAACCAACGACAGACAGACACCACCCTAAACAAGGACCTAAGACAGACGGACACACAACACAAAACCAACCAACGGTCGTCACGGCAAACATGACTATAACGCACCAGCATAGGGGCGTTATACCCACATAATGCACCAAGAGAGGGGCGTTATGCCAACTAGACTTGAAATCACATGCGGATGATATAACGCACAAGCATAGGGGCGTAATATCAACATAACGCACCTGTATAGGGGCGTTATGTCCAACAGACCCAAAGTGAAGTATAATGGACCACTATAGGCACGTTATACTAGTATAACGCACAAGGGTAGGTGCATTACACCCAATAGACACAAAAACACGTCAACCACAGATCGAGGGCACATAACGGACCAAGACCCATCCGTCATAGCCACAAAATGCACAGGGTGAGGCGCGTTACATCAACCGCCATACCCCGCCAAACATCGGGCAATAGACCATAACAGATCTGCACCTGAGCGTTATATTGACCATAACACACGGGGAGGAGTCCGTTATGCCAACCGACTGACACGATCTTCGAGGTGAACACGATCATCGAGGGGACTGACATGACAGTCAGCCTCGAAAATAACACGACCATAACGCGCCTGGACAGGGGCGTCATGCTCCACATAACGGACCTGTCTTGGTCCATTATGCTCCAAGACCTCTGAAGATAAAAATCGATGAACGATGCATAACGGTCTATCGGGGGACCGTTATGCACATAACTCCCTTCATCTTTTCGCCAAAATAGAAGGACCATGGGGCCCTCACTTAACTATTTCAAATGCTAAATTATTCATTCATCTTGTTTCTCCTCTTTGTAGGTTGAAGTGATGGCGAGAGGACTATCTAGACTTATTTTCGGTCCCCAAATCGTGGCAGACCATGCTGCATACAGCTACCTTGCTGTACCCACTACCTTCGGCAACTTGCCCCCAGTCGTTGGCTTCCCCAACTTCTTGGGAGGTGCATTTGCGGATCTCCTAGACGTGGAGAGTTTTGAACCTGTGAAGCTGACGAACAACGAAGCTGCGGCCCGCCGAAGTGGGGGCCGAATTAAAAAAGCTCTGTTGAAGAGCCTGATGGTCGTAAGCTGCCATGTCCACCATACTATTTGCCCGATTGCGGCACATAAGAAGAAGCCCGTTGGAGGTAGCGAGATGAGCTCCAGAGGAAGAATTCTTGGTGCTCCCTGGGGCCGACTCTCGGCATCTGGAAAGTCCTTGTTGATCGGGGGCGTCCGGATCTACTTCAATGGCCGTAGCGCCAAAGTTCTGCCGGATCGGATCATCCCGATTGTGCCCACCCACAACTCCTTCCAAGTGCTAGCAGGCCGGAGGGTGGACCTTAATGACACCAAGCAAGGGAGGCCGACCCCGAACTTGCCAAAGTTCAAGCAAATCCAGTTTCCTAAGAGGATCCAAGGCCCTGCACTAGCTTCGCAAGGATTCAAAAGTTATGCTAAGACCCACAAGAGAGGGGGCAAAAAGGCTATACATGCAGAAGAGACCGTGGTTACAACTCCTCCACCTGTCATCGGGGACTCCGCAAGACAAGCCCACATCTCCAGACTATTAAGGAATTCTATTCTAGCTGCCAAATTAATATGGCTTTCACGTACGCCATCTACCCGAGTCCAAGTGCTGCCTCCTGCTATTTCTCTAGAGTGCAGTCAAGAAGACATGACAAAGATAGTCCAAGAATACTTCCATAGCCTCGGGAGTCCCATCATGGGCCGACAAAGGTCACTTCGTGTCATCAGGACTGAAGAGGAAGGAAAAGATAAAATATCACCATGGGGGCAAACGAAGAGGAGAAGCAAACTGGGGCTAGAAGCCTTGATAAGCCTCCACAAAACCAAAGGATGAGAAGAATTTCAGTATCTAAAGGGCTTACTCTCCCTATTTAGGCCCGAAGGGGAATCAAAAAGTACAAAAGAATGATGCAAGTTCTTACTTGCAATATGACAGGGGTGATGGGTAGACCTGCCCCCCTACCAAATGTACAAGAAGAGCCGACCGAGATTGCTAGAAGAACAGACCCAGTGACAAGACGGGGTAAAGGCAAAGCCGAGCTACTGTAAATTACAAAGGGCAAGCAACTTGCTGAAGAAAACACCACTACTGTCAGCGCCAGAATAGTGGCGTCTGATCAAGAAGGAGCACCTCTGCCTCCGTTAATTGAAGGTTCTTTGGGTGAAGCGCTCGAGGGCATTAGTACTGAAACAGCCGTAGACTCTGCCGTCCTGATGCTGTTGCAAGGATACCAGCAGGAGATAAAGCTATTGAAGAGAAAAGTAAGTGAAAAGACTAAGCACATTATGGCACCCGAGCAACTGGGGGCACAAGATGGGCCATTACAAGAAGGTTTTAACCCTGGGGGTGCTCCTTCACCGGTCATTCTACAAATTGCTGATCAAAATTGGGCCACTCCCCAAGATTATTCTCAATGGCTTTAGCCAACACGGCTAATGCCTCCCCAAATGCAGCGGCAAGCTCCCCTATTAGAGCCTTTGCCATCCAATGCTATGACTTCAGCCGCATTATCGATGTAGCCTTTTCACCTCCACACTCAATCAACGGAGCCAGCTATGGTGAATAAGTCGATGGTGGAGCAGATGATGGAGGCAAGGTTGGGAAAGAGGGTGGTGATGATTATGCCCCCTTCGACGTATATGAAGTGCCATATCCAGCCTACCATGCTGCTAGAAGACTGCCGCCCGGCATCAATAAACTCCCAAAGTTTGACAAATACAATAGAAAGGGCTCCCCGAAAGAGCATATTGCACATTATATGATAGTCATGGGTGACTTGGTGGTGGACGAGTCGTACCTGCTCAAGTTCTTTGGGTCGTCTCGCACCCGTGGAGGCCTGCAAACACTAAGAAATAGGAGGCATCAGAAGGAGTCCCGGGTGTTATCCCAGGGGACAACACTCTGATGCTTAAGTCAGCAACGGGAAAAAAGAGTACATAGAAGAGCAAGTGAGAAAGTGAGAGAGAGAGAGATCGTTACAGAAGGCTGAAGAGCCATAGAGATCTCCCAAACGAGTGCTCACCGGCCCCAGTGCTCACTCAGTGAGTGCTCGCTGGACGGTAGGGTCGCTGGGAGGGACCTTTCTCTGAGTGTGGACTGTCACTCTCTTCTTCTCTCTGTGTAGCAGGGAGAGTTGCTCTATCCTCTTGTGTAGTAGTTTTGACAGAATGAATCATCGTGTGTCTCTTCTCTGTCGATCTCCCTTTTATAAGGGTTTGTCCGGGAGGTAGGAGCGTCATCCCTTGATGGGGAAGAGCATAAGAAGTGGAGTAACGCTTTCCCCCTATATTGGCAGGAGTTTCCCATTGGAAAGTGATTACCTTGGCGATGACTGGTCCCGGGGTGAGTCTTACGGCACTCATGGGACGTGCTCACCCGTTATGGGGTCAAGGCCGATGTCATGGGGGCAATGGTCAGTCGTCGGAGAGTCCTCCGAAGATAACAACGCTTGACCCATATGAGTTATCCATTGTAGAATCTGATGTCAACCTGGGTTGGACAGCACTTTGGTGGGCCGCGCACATCAGGGACCTCCTGGGTACGTCATTGAGAGTGTTCTGGCATGGGCCTACTATTATAGGGCCATAATCGGGCGCAACCGATTTTACCCTCCTCACTTCTCCCCTACTCTCAGTCATCGAGCACTCTACAGGGGCTGAGAGTCGATCAGGAGAGGGTTTTCTGGAGTCATCCTCCTCGTACTGCGAGCGACGGGGGTTCCGACGACTTGCTTGGAGCTCAAGGCGCCAATGATGGGGCAGACGCCGCATCAGTAATCATGACATGTGTCCTGTTTTGTCTGGGAGTGCGGGCTTCGAATGGTAGCCTATCGTTGGTAATCGTATCGTCGCAGTGACATGCACCTTTTGGTCTGTCGTACGTCTTGGAAACGTCGGTCTGTTGTGGGTGGTTATAACGATTGTAGTGGGGCTTGCTTCAGAGACTTGACCCTTGTCCCACTGGTTGTCAAACTTTGTCGTAGGCATCTTCTTCCTTTGCCTGGTGAGGACCTTCTCTTTCCTTACGCCCTCAGTCTTCCGCAGCCATGCCTCCCTATCGGAGAACCCTTCGTATCAATCCTTCCTCTTCTGTCGAAGAGGTGGTCCCTTGTCGTGGTGGCACTGTGAGCACTTCCGGTGCCACGCTAGTCGTCCCCCTTCCCCACCGTTAGTGGCATATAGGGTGGTCCGAGTGCTGCGAGAAGCCTTCCAGATTCTGCCTAATCTGGACATCATCTTCCCGACTGTCGATGACAACGCGTTGAGCCTGCCCCAGGCGGGTTTATGATCCCAGTAGCGTCCTTCCAGGCGGGTTTTTACCTGCCTGCACATCCTTTCATAGCGTCCGTCCGCCACTATTACGGGCATCATCCTGGAGAGTTGTCCCCCAACTCTTATTACATTCTCTGTGGGTTTGTCTATGCATGTCGGAGAGCGTCGGTGGAGCCTAGTGTCCATCTCTTCCAGCAGTTTTACTATACCCAGCGCTGCCCGAATGATACGGCCTATGCCTACTTCAAGGCCTGGACCGGTCGAAACTTCATCCGAGTCTCTGCTTCTGCGGCCAACCTCAAGGGTAGGTCGCAGCGTTACAGGTACATTGTAGAGGCGAGTGATTACGATCACTCTGGCGGTTGGAGGTTTAGGGGCACTCCTCCTATCTGGGTTGATAGGAAGCCTCCAATCAACGTCGAGGAGCTCAATAAGGTGGATGCTATCCTCCGATACCCCCTCGTCGATGCAGACTTCGTGCTGTCTCCGATGTTACTCCAAGAGCTGGGGTTGAGTCATCCATTGCCGCAGGGTATTGGTCTTGGTTGTGGCGACCCGGGATCCGAGTACCGGAAAGGAACCGGCGTAACTCGAATCTCGGTCCGCCTCCCACGAGCCCGAAGACTCGGAAGGGAAGAAAGGATGGTGTGAGGGTGTGTAAGAAGCTAAAGTACATTCCTAGCTCACCACCCTACCTCTCACCCTTGGGATGTCAAGCCCAAATTGTGCCCACCCGGTCTTCCCATGTCACACTTCAAACCTCCTACTTTGTGGAAGACTTAAGAGACCTTGTGGATTGCCTATATTGGCAAGTCCACTTGACCGGCTTGCTTGCCATGAGACCATTGGAGCCTAGTACCCTTAACTTTGCCCACCCCACCATTGGTTCCAGCACATCCATTTGCACGAGTGGACATTGGAATCCCCAACCAAAGCGGGGCTCATAGTCGAATGAGGCTAGCTTTCTTGAGGGAAGGAAAGGTGACACATGCTTAATTACTTTTGTTATTAGATGAGTGTCGATTAAAACGGGCCTTGGAAAGCGACGAAAATGATGATCCTGAGGACGGCAATGGATTCCCCGATCGAGTTCAGCTCATTGTGATTACTACAAACATCTTTTCAGCTATATTGATTCATCCAATTCAACATCCACGAGGAACAATGATCGATCGATGATGTCATCAAGGAAACGTGGGGCCAAAAGTCGAAAACCAATGCAAAAGCAAAAGCTTAAGCTTATACATATACGCTAGCTGTTTTAAAGCACTAGCTGGCAATTGAGAGAAAGGCAGCTCGATCCAGAGAGACGGTATGGTAGTACCCACAATGGATATAGCTAGTAGGCTCCTCCGACGTACCCCAATATTCAAACTTAAAGTTCCCTCAAATAATCCACTATATATATATTTATATATATATAGATGTTAGCCGTGATCCGTACTTTAAGAAGAAGCAAACGTAAACCCAATCTTATGAATTAATTAACATTCCCGTAGATCAGATGAATAGCGCAGTTCCACACCTTGTTCACATAAACAAAACAACACCCGATCGACACATGCATATATGATGATCGATCATAAAAAACAAAGAGGAGAACTTACAGATACATATTGTTCGTAGAAGAGATATGTATATATATATATATAGCTCAAACATCAAAGGATACAGGAGATCGATCGTCCTTAAGTATACCGTAGACAAAGACCAGACCCATCGATCTAAAAACGTTGGGTACGTAGTATCCATGGTCGTGAAGGCAAGCGCAGTTCATATATGCATACAGTACCTGGACGTACGGACGTATGCATGGAAGTTAATTTACTTATTTTATTATCTGTATAATTATTATGTATAGATTTAATATACGTGGTAGTAATTTTTAAGTCCCTCTGGCGAGCATCTCCCGGTACTCCCTCTCCTGGTATTCCAGCAATCCGATGCGGCTCTGGGCTCTGAGTTGCTCGTAGAACCTCGTGATGAATTCCTCCGCCTCATCATCCACCTGACCGGCCACGGCCGGGCCGCCTTCTTCGTCGGCGTTCTCCTCCGACGAGTAGTTCGAGATCCTGATGGAGGAGAAAGGTGCGGGCGACGGCAGTGGGCTGAGCTTCTCGCCCGGCGCAAGATCGTAGGAGGACAGGTAGGAACACTGGGGCGAGTACTCGATCTTGGGGGTTGCAGTGACCGGCCCCGGCGTCCCGACGGAATCGACGACGTCGGCCTCGTCGGCGGCGCCGGTACTGCTACTGATGCAGGGGAAGTAGCTATGCCGCCGCTTGGAGGTGCTGCCGGCGCCGACGTGGGGAAAAACAGGCATGGGGCTGTTGCTGCAAGAGAACTCGTACTCCTGAAGGCCGAAGCCGAACCCATGCGGCGGCGCGCTCCTAGTCCTAGAGGAGGAGGAGGAGGAGGAATGGTGGTGGTGGTGGTGGAAGGCGAGGTTCTTCCCCAGCGACTTGCCGAGGAGCTTCCCTCTCTTCATCAAGAGGTTCAAGTCCATGATCATGAGCCTCCGCTTGGAGATGAGGCCCTTCCTCATCATGAAAAAGGCGACCCTGAGGTAGCTCCATAGCTTCTTCCCGACGGCCGGTGAATGCAGCTCCATGCTGCCTCCGTCGGACTAATCTGAAAATTAAGACACGAGAGAGACGGAGAGAGAGAGGGAGAGAGCGAGCGCTGTTTAGTGGGTGTCCCTTAATTAATTTGTCCCTGCATGCGAGGTTGGACAACCTCGCAGAAGAGAGAGAGAGAGAGAGAACCCCCTGATGAGGGGGGGTGAGGACGGTAGAAGGGGGCATTGTCATCAGGATAAGTCTTAACCGGCAGGATTATCATTCGAGGAGTCTAGAGGCCCAAATCAACCTAGATGTGCGCTTAGGATACCTGTGAGGTTAGCAAGAAACCTTTATTCGCATGCAGGTCAGTTGCCGTATGGGGTGATTACCAGGCATTAGCAAAAAAAAAAAAAAAAAATCTTAAGAAATGCCAAAAAAATGATACAAAAAACATAAAAAAGAAAAAATGTAGATATATGTAAATAAAAAATAAAAAAAATCACATGAGTGCATCTGTATGTAACATGCCACTTTAATTTACGTGCTTGCGTGCATCATCCATCATTCTCCTTTACCATTGCCTTTATTAATAAAGGCTTGACCCCTTGACTCGTTGTCAAGGATAGCTCAAAACACACCTCTTATTGAGCAAGGGGTCAAGTCAGAGCAGAAATTCTAACCTGTTTGTTTAAGTGATGTGTACAGGGATTCAAGGAGCAGGACAAGGTCAGAGAATAAAGAGCCAATCATTTTATTCCATTCTCAAAACACAAAGAGAGGTTTACATCAAGTTCCACCCTCTTTCTCCGCATTACTCGTCTCGCCGCTCGCCGGGAAAGAAGCTCTGGAGGGTGTCGTCATACCATGAGAAGCGGTATTCCTACCGCTCTGCATTCCCCTTTCTATTTCCACACCCCGGCGTCGATCTGCGGGGGTAGCAAAGAAGCTACTAACACGAAAGCCACGCTCTCGTGCTTTCCGGTAGCGTTCCTCACCATCCTTCAACCACTGCTCGGCCAGACCCAGGCTGGCCCTAAGTTCAAACAATTGGGCCTCCAGGGCCCTCCTCTCTTCTTTCTCGGCCAATCTCTCGGCCCTCTCTCTTTCCCTATCCCTTTCCTTCTCGGCCTATTCTCTCTCCCTAGTTTCCCTTTCTAGCTGGAGGGTGATCCTCAACTCTATGGCGTTATGAGAAGAGCCATCATCTGGATGTCACCGTAATTGTTCCTCTAGCTCCGCTATTCTGGCTTCCCCCTGTGTGGTACGGGCTAATGCTTCTTGCAATTCTTCCGCGTGCCATGTCTGCCATCTCAAGTATATGGTAAGGCATGAACAAAGAAAATCCTATGATGATACCTTCACCTGTGTAGAAAACATTCCCTCTGCCTCCGCGGCTCGCTGTGTGGCATGAGCATGTTACTCGTGGAGTAGATCAAGTTCTGAAGTAGGGATCCATAAGCTAGATGAAACACCATCTGCCCCTATTGCTGATGATACCGCATCGAACTGGGCACGTTGCAACACACATGAGGTGACATTAAGGAGTTAGCGCCAAGAATCTTAAACTATACTAAGAGCATGTGCATACACACTTACCGATAAACTCAAAGCTGCACAGGTGTCACTTAACTGATGCTCCGTATCTACCAAGCGAGCTCGCAAGTTCGCTATCATGGTGCCACAGGCATCCTACAACCATGGCTCGTGAGTTAACAAAAAAAATTAAAAAAAAAACAAACAAAAGTAAAATAAAAAAATAAAAAATGTAAAAGATAAAAAATGGTCCTTTTATTTCACCTCCACAAGCCCCCCAAGTTGGAGCCACTCCACATACATCGCCCTGTAAAGATGTAAGTAATCCTCGCTATCTTGCGCGTGTGATTCCATGAGCGCGCCATCCCGTTGCCAATCCTCATACTGTTCGGGGAAGCGCACCCACCAATCAACGCAGGTTGTTGGCCCACGTGTCTTCTTCCCAACGCGAGGCGATGCTGTCATATCCACCCATTCTTGGGCAAGTCTTAGGGTCCTCATGGCCAACCATAGCCGAAGTGGCTCGATTTCGTTCAGACAATGGAGCCAGAGGTCCCGTCCAAATCGAGCATGGCTTGTTATAACCCACGACTAGTCAGCGTCAACCATGCTCGAATAAGGCCTCCAGTTCACCTATGTTCGGTTGCACATATCTTCTTAGTTTGTCAAAAAATAAAAAAAGAGAAAAAAATCTTACCATCGCTGTATGGAACTCTTGTAGCTCACATCTTAACATCATCAATTGGTAGGATAGAGGTGATGCACTCATGATGGGTTGCCACCGTCTAGCTAACGGCACCATCACTGGTCGCCAATGCCGAGCTCTTCCCATCAGCAACGGTGGGTTCGGCCTCTACCGAGGAATTGCTTGATGTGTGTGTGTGCTTGCTAGATAGGTCCGAGGACATATTGCTTACTTGCTGCCACCCCCATCTTTGTGTCACATCATGACCATGTATGCTAGAACTGAAAAGAGGGAAATGAGTCAAAGGTGCCCAGGGATGAATCCCCAGGGTAAACCCTCTGATGTTTAAGTCATTGATTGAAGTAGAGCTCGGGTGCAAGGGAGAAAGGGAAGGAGATGAGGGCGCGAGATTTCTCTCCACCAACTGGTGAAGTGACTCGAGCTCAGGGTTGATATCGCTTAATAGCACTTACCTTTAGCCGGAGGGTTTTCTAGGTTTATATAGCGACCCATGAATGTAGGAGCTCTGTGAGACGAGGAGTTTCAGGGGAGGTTATGTCTCTTTCGTGGGCTCGTTAAGGCGCGAGCGCTCTTGATCGTCTTTATCCTCACAATATCCCAGCTCTTAACGGGCATGAAATGGGCGCATGGATAAGCTTCTGTCAATCGATCTAAGCATATGCCGCTGGCTTCAGGGGCTTTCCCCGAGCGATAGGCGCAAGGCTCAGGCGGGATGTACAAGGCCTCGTAGAGGCCTCCCGATCGACCTGACGCTCGAACTTCCGAACTTGAAGGTCGCCTAGGAAGTGCTTAATCTGAGTGAGTTATTGGGCTTAGTGGACCCTAGGAGGGCTCTCGCTTGTAAGAGCTGGGCCTCATTTGGTCATTTGGGACGATGTTTGGCCGCTCTATTTGGGTAGTAGAAATCTCCCTCTCCGCTTGTCCCCCTCCTACTCCCGAGCCAAGATTAGGCTCGGTCGAGTAGCATTTGGGGTAGGTGTAAGTGGTTCGACCTGAGGGGAGATTTTCTCCGACAGGGGCCACTTGCTGCGGCTACCCTGGGGATGCGCCCATAATGATTATTATTCTTATGAATTGATGTGTGGAGCCCTCTTTTTGAACATTGGAACGTTGCGCTGCTTCCCTGGGGGGTTTATAAGCATAGCGCGTGTCGTCATTCCTAACCTCCATCGTCTAGGGCTTTTTCCACCATCTTCATGTTTGCGAGAGGCTCATGCGCTGCGAAGTTACCCCAGAAGGGCAAAGAGTGGCGACGGCCTTCGCGGAGCTTGCAGGGGTTACGGCGGTGGTGATTCACCAACTTCTACCTCCCTCTGAGTCGTCCAGCATAGTGTCCTCTTCTTTCTCTTCTAGCTCTACTGATTGCTTCATGGCGGACCAACATCTCGAGGCCACGGTGCAAGAGGTTGAGCGGACTTCCCAGGATTTTTCGACGCCGACGGAACCTCTGCGCAGCTAGCTAACTGAGGACGAGGTGAAGCAGCTGGAGGGCCGATATGGACTGCCATGGAAGTATCAGTTCTATCCCGCAGAGCCACATGAGTCCTGTCAAGATACTCACTCCTGCCTCTTCTATTCCTTTCTCTTAGCTTGCAAGTGTGGGTTCCGCCTTCCCCTCCATCATTTCGTTGCCGAACTGCTTCGGTTCTACCGACTGGCTGAAGTCCAGTTGGTCTCCAATTCTTATACCTTCGTGTTCTCCTTCATCTTCCATGCTTTCACTGGATCGAGCCTTCACTGGATCTCTTCCATGCTTTCTTTGAGTTGAAGGAGCATACCCATGCGGGTAAGGGCTTCTTTTATCTCCAGGCGAAGAGGGGAAGGAGCTGCGTGACCCTCTCTCCCAGAGATTCTTCCCACAAGGGCTGAAAGACCCAGTATTTCTGGGTGGGCACAGCCTTGGACAGTGGGGCTTGGAACTTCCCGCTGATCCCCAATTTTCACCCTAACATCCCACTAAAGCCGACAGTGATTTCCGCGGAGGTGGAGAAGAAGGCTCCCCTTCTTCAGGAGAATTGTCGATCCACCGCCGAGTTGATGACTGAGGCCAACATTGAGGAGTATCCTTCTCGAATGGTGAAGCCTCTAGGTAAGGTCTTTAGGGCCTTGTATTAATGTTGGGTTGGATTAGCCAGTTTCTTTTCTGATGGTACTCTTTTGTCTGCTCAGACTCGAGGCAAGTGGCTGAAGAAGAGACGTCACCGGCTGAGGTGGTGATCCTCAACGAGGAGGAGATGCCTACTCCCAATGGACCTTAAGTGTCCGAGAGTTCTTCCCATGCCCGGGACAAGGGCAAGCAGCTTGCTCGGGATGGATCTTCCAAGCGTCGCAGGGCCAAGCGCAAGGACCCCGTGGAAAAGATATTGCGGTCCTCGATGAAGGTCGTGACTACTGAGAGGAAAAGGATGAGAAGGGCGGAGGACGCTCGCCCAATCGAAGAGGGCACGTAGCTGGGTCTCTCGATCATCGAATCAGCGGGGGCCATCACCATTGGAGGAGTCGCGACCGAGGTGATTATGCTCCAGGCAGTGGTGGCTGACGCTGGGGCACCCATTAGGGCTGACAGGGTGCAGGGCGGAGAATCCCGATCTGAGCTAGTCGAGGCCGAGGGGTCGAGAGGTGAGGCGACCCAGACCCAGCAGACTGAGGCTGCGGATGTGCGGGATGAGGCAGCCCGACCCGAGCCAGCCAGTGGGACCCGAAGAGGGGGAGTACCCGGGGGGGATACCCCAATCCCGGTGATTCCAGAAGGAACCTTCCCTCCTGGGGCAGGTGCCTTTACCATCCGAGCCTCCTTGTATCGTAGGTGCCGCTCTGTGACCTCAGGGGCAATTCAGGGAGGTCTTGGGTGTAGCTCCCCTTCCGTGCTTCTCGAACGAGTCATGGAAGGTGGCTTGATCATGGCCCAGCTGGGGGCCGAAATGACTGATCTATTCGTTTGGGTCAACTCGGAGAGGGAGTCCCTGGCCTGGACATTTGGTGCATTCGACCGGAAGATTGAGCGCCTGACCCACGACCTTAAAGACCTTCGGTGGGAGGTGGCCTAGCTCAGAGCGCAAGCGGAGTCAGGCCAGAAAGTGGCTCGAGAGTCAACTGAGCAGCTGAGTCAGGCCCATTATTTGGTTGAGCTGAAAGATAAGGTCCTAAAGGCGGAGTGCAAAGTGCAGGCCGAACTTACTGAGCGATGGAAGACTGAGCGTGAAGAGCTCGACGGTCGGGTCCGAGAGGCCGAGCGATAGTGGGCGAAGGCCGAGGTCACGCGAGCCGAAGCTGAGCGGAGGTAGTCTGAGGCGAAATGGGAGGCGATCGAGCTCGAGGCGAAGGCAGAGCTGGCCACATTGGAAGCGCTCGAGTAATACAAATGCTCGTAGGGTTACCAAGCGGCACACCTGCAGGCTACCTTTGCTTTCTATGAGCCGGCTTATCGTCGGGGCTGACGGAAGGGGTTTTCCCAAGGCTACCATTGAGCGACCTCTCTAGCCTATGAACTGGTGCACGTAGAGCTCAATTTTCCTTCAGGGCAATGCTATGACTCAGACGAGGATACACCGGATTCTTTCGTTCAGTCACCGAGCGAAGGTGGAAGTCGGGGCGCCTCTGTTTCGTCCGAGCGATTGCCAACTCTGGCAGTCTCGGGAGGGCACACGATCAAGATAGTTCCCACACTAGTGGGGTTAGTGTCTGGACTAGCCGTCATCGAGGGTGTGGGGGGAAACTCGCTCGCTGCTTAGGATCCTTCATTTACCGAGCTTCGTAGTGAGCCCGAGGCCTGTTGTACATTTTCACTTTTTCCTTTTCTTTTCTTTAGCAAGACCATGTAAAACTTTCCTTACGTCCACAAGTTTTGGTAATAGTAAATGCTGAATTGACTATTCCTTAGTGCCTTTGCTACAATTTGACCATCGTGCTTGTAGTTGTTGGAAAGGCGGTGATTCTTTCTACGGATATCTTGCATGTCGATTGGTTGCCGTGGCACTGGTGCCTGTCCATCTTCCCATGCTTTAAATGACTTGCCACTTCACGTGTTTCCATCAAAGGGGAGTTGGTGGAAAATGAGGTAACCGCCTTAGGGAAAAGGGTTTCTGCCTTTCACGATTCTTCGAGGGGAAAATTTTTTAAGGCAACAGTTCCCCTTCGCCTATAAAAGGCTCTGAAGGGCGCTTCCTCCTCTCTTCAGCTCTTAAGGCCATCCCTGTAGTTTCTCCTCTCCACAAAGTGTTGTACTATTAGTCTTGCTGAAGCATGGCAGGCGTTTCAGAGGATGAAGATGCAGACGATTGGAGAGAGGAGGGTCCTGCTACTCTGGCTTGAAAGAGGGTCTGATAGTCAGCGGACGGCTTGTAAGAGGGTCTGACATGCCGCAGCATGTCGCCTTCATACTTCTGGATGGCAGACACTACCTTTGGAGGAAGATAGAAGCGGACGGATGGGGGCATCCGGCAACATCCCCTTGTCCCGTTCTCTCCCTTCCTCCTCCCCTTCCCTCTCCGCCCTCTATCTCATCGTCTGTGGGGGGATAGTTCTTCCCCTTTCTTCCTCTTCTGCTCTTCAACTAGACTCTTTCCCTCTCTCTTTCTTTTTTTTTTCCTGGATCGACCTCCCCTCTTCTTTCCTTCACTCTTTGGAGGATGGCCCCTACCATCCTCTTTTGTATTATATTCCATAGAGAGTCCTTCCAAAGAGTTTGCAAAGGAGGTCCTCTCTTGTTTGGGGTGGCATCTGGGTGTTCTCTCCTCTTCTTCTCTACTTCTTCTGGCACTTGTCCCTCTGAAGTTCCCGAGCAAACCAGGTCAGCCATCCCATTTTTTGAGCCAGTTTCTATACTAGGTAGAGTCTGTAGCAACCCTAAATTTTGAAAGAAATGAAATGTAAATAAAATTATAAATAGCGACTTTCATAAAGTCATCATTGGACAGAGCTGACACCCTGTCGGTGTTCGGGCTACTGCGGCCACCTCCGATATCTGCTGGCACCCCCGTGGGTCTCGCTTCGAAGATAGCCTGACAACGGTTCCAACGCCACTGACCGTGCCTAAATCAGAGTTCGGGGCTGTCCGTGGCGACATCACCTTCCTGGAGCTTCAGTGCTGTGATAGTCCGTGGCAGCAGACAGAAGCCCTGCTTCCAGATCCACCACGACCGGCGACGGCTACATCGGCTCCCGCCAAAATTTCTGTACCATCCCTAGCCAATCTTAGAAGTTTTGGCACTAGTCTTGCTGTCATCGGAGTTCGGGAACTTCCTCAAAAATTCCGGTACCGATAGTTGGGATCTGAAGAAGAAGGATGATCCTCGCGTCTGTTGTTACCATCAGATGCTAGGGCATACCATCGAATATTGTTATGTCTTCAAGGACGTCATTGAGTCCTTAATAAAGAAGGGAGAGCTGGACATGGGAGAGCACAAGGTAGATCCCCCATAGCCCCATGAAATGCCCAATATGACATCCGACACCAACATGATATCTCTATATCAAGAGTTGCCTGAAGAGTGGGCGAAGGCTAGCACCCGTGCCACTTATGAAGCCTTCGTGGTAGTACCGGCCCAGGATCAAGTGGGTTGGCAACCTGCGTCGAAGAAAAACAGAAGAAGACCAGCTCCTCAACCCGCCCCGACAGTTCATGTTAGGGGTGTCACTCCCCGGACAGCACCGCCACTAGCGAACTCTGCCTGGCATGACACGGCCCCTGGGCTGGTCATGAGGCGGCCTACCTTCAATAAGAAAGAACATGTCCCGGTGCGGATCCACAAAGAAGTCAGCCCGGCGATTGAGAGACTCCAGGCCATCATCGATGGGCTCGAGGATTATGAATAGCCCGAGATCTGACTGGTTGAGTTGAAAGAATATGTCCCCTGGGAGGAGTTCGAATCCCTCGAACTGACCCCCGAAGTAGAAGCTCAAGTAGAGCAAGAGCCTCCCCTATGGGGCAAGTTCCCTCAAGAGCAGCCACCGGCTGTTGCAGAATAGAAGAAGAAAAAGAGAAGAGCCAGAGGTAAGAAGAGAAAGGGGGTTGTCGTCGCCTGCAACACCCTCTCAACACTGTTCGACACCGCCCTCTCTCTGGAGGGGGAGGAGGACACAGTACCCTGCGACCCGCCAGAGGTGAATCAGGTCGAAGCATCCACCTCCCGACACGCCACCCGGTCGGGGAAGAAATGGGGGCGCCCTCCTCAGGACGACCGCAATATCATGCTAAGAGGCTAGCAACCCTACCAAGTCTCCAAACCTGAGGCTCGAGGTGCAGAGATTCCCCCGCCGTAGGGTCTTTATCCTGAGAAATTGAAAAGTCAGGGTGCTCCCTCCTTCGCCGAATTCCTTCAGGCCCGCACACAAAATTAGGTGCGCCCGCAAGAACCCCGGCCAACCAAGAGGGCTAGCAGTCGCCTGGCTCCGTCTGCGAGTAACCTTCCAGCCCCGCCGGTGGCGGTCCCATCCCAGCTAGCGGGAGAATTGGACGGCATCCCTGACCTTACCGAATTTATGAAGGAAAAGGAGGAAATCCAGCAAACCCCGCAGGCTCAGGTAGCTGTGCCATATCCGGCAGAGGAGTCACCTTCTGACCCGGCGCCCCAGACCCAGGCTGGGGGCAAACGCGGCAAGGCTGAAGAAATGAAACTGCTCAAGGTTCGGGCTGTCGACTGAATAGTCAAGCATCTCAAGAAGAGCCCGGCTCGATTTATCGTCTGGGAGATGCTATCCCTGGATGGGGAGACACGGCAAGCCATTATTGCTGCACTCCAGATGCCAGCACACCTTGAGGCATGCTTGACGGAGACGCCCCCGGAGGTGGCCGTGGCCTTCATGGAGGACGACATGCTCTTGCCCACCTACAGTCATAACAGGCCGCTCTACATGAAGGGACAGCTAAATGGCCAGCCTATCAATAGGGTCCTGATCGACCCAGGAGCAGCAGTCAACATACTCCCCTACTTGGTGTACCAGAAGCATTACTTCGACGTCCACCTGGTCGAAGTAAAGAATGTCAAGATTGCTGGTTTTAACCAGAAGTGCGAGGTGCCCATGGGGGTTGCAGAGTTGCCGAGTCAGCTGGGGCACATCAGGCCGGTCCGAAAATGAAGATTGAAGTAAAGAAGCTGGGTTAATGTTGGACCTCTATGTTTGACGATTGCTGCAAGTTTGCTAAAGCCTGTCAGAAATGTCAAGAGCAGGCCACTGTGTCAAGAAGACCACTGGCACCACTCCATCCCACACTACCGAGTTGGCCGTTCTCTCAATGGGGCATGGACTTGGTGGGGCCACTGCCAGCATCTTTGTCAGGATGCAAGTATATCTTAACAGCTACAGATTATTTCTACAGATTGGCAAAAGCGATAGCACTAAGAGAAGTCACGGGGGAGCTGGTCGCCAGATTCTTCTGTCAAAATATAATATTCTGGTTTGGGATCCCCAGCTGAATTATCTTCGATAATGACAGTCATTTCAGGAACCAGAAGGTTTATCGACTAGCTGATAAATACAAGATTGACTGGAGGACGTCATCCCCCTACAACCCTCAAGCCAATAGACTTGCAGAAGCCTTCAACAAAACGCTATGCACCCTACTGACAAAGACTGTTAAATCCAATAGAAGGGATTGGGAAGAAAAGATGTATGAAGCACTTTGGGCTTATCGTACAGTCTATAAAATACCAACTGGCTGCTCACCGTTCTCCTTCGTATATGGGTCAGAGGTTGTAGTGCCAATTGAATTGGAGGTTCCTTTGCTACGAGTTGCCATTCAGCATGGGTTGGCTAGCAGTGAGTAAACCAACGTAGAAAGAAGACTGGAGGAGCTCGCTGAACTCGAAGGAAAGCGTCTCCGAGCAAAATAAAATATTCAACTATATCAGGCTCGCATGGCCCATGCTTTCGACAAGTTGGTCAAAGAGCGAGAGTTCAAGAAGGGTGACCTTGTTATGGTCAAAAGAAGAGAAGTAATAGCCTCCAATCCCAAGGGGAAGTTGGTTGAAAATTGGGTCGGACTGTATATCATCCGCCGAGTCTATAAAGGAGGTACTTACGTCCTGGTGGATCACAAGGGCGTAGTCTAATTCTTCCCCCTTAATGGGAAACATCTGAAGCTGTGCCATATAGCCCCACCGACATTCGCAGAATGACCGAAACCCACCTTGGCCTAGTGGCACTCCGCTCTAGCCGAGCTCCGTAAAAAAATAAAAAAATGTGTGTCCAGTCAGCTCAGACCAATTCCAAGGCCATTGGTCCGCAATTCTAGGAACATCCCTGGCAAACACTAATCTGGGGATCCTTTGAATGCCCCGCATGCCCCCACCAGGGATACGACTTCTATACAATATCGCCATTACAGGCCTTACATCTAAATTGGCACAAAAATTTTACCTTTGCGTTAGCATTACCTTCTTGCTAATGAATAAACCACTTTCTCGGTGCAAGACTTCGTGTCCTAGCCAACTTCTACACATTATCGCCATTACAGGCCTTACGTCCAAATGGCGTAAAAATCCTGCCTTTGCATTAGCATTACCTTCTTGCTAACGAATAATTCACTTTCTCGGTGCAAGACTTTGTGTCCTAGCTGACTTCTATACAATATCACCATTACGGGCCTTACGTTCAAATTGGCGTGAAAATTCTAACTTTACGTTAGCATTACATTCTTGCTAACGAATAAACCACTTTCTCGGTACAAAACTTCGTGTCCTAGCTGACTTCTATACAATATCGCCATTACGGGCCCTACGTCCAAATTGGTGCAAAAATCCTGCCTTTGCGTTAGCATTACCTTCTTGCTAATGAATAAACCACTTTCTCGACTCAAGACTCCGTGCCCTAGCCGAGTTTCACGTTATTTCCATTATGGGCCTTACACTCGAATCAACGTAAAAATCCTGCCTTTGCATTAGCATTACCTTCCTACTAACGAATAAACCACTTTCTCGGCGCAAGACTCCATGTCCTAGCTGATTTTCACGTTATTGCTAGGCGCGAAAATCCTTTCTCCAGAATGTATGCCTCAGTAATCGAACCCTCCACCTGTGCCTTGTTGCGAACTTTCATTTTTAATTCATGCATGCACCTACAACGACAAGTCAGATGGAGAGGATATGTACCGGCTATGGACGACTAATAAGTTAACCAAAATTGGTAAATACCTCTCAAATGGATACATCCATCGAAATTGTACTGCGTATAGTCGCGATCTGACCCCCGTTTGGGTGCCCCCCGTTCGTGTCCCCCGTCAATCCTGAACGAATCCTGTATAAAACCTGTATAGAACCCGTGTCCCCTGTATTTACGGGGAAGTTACCGTCAGATCGCCTTAACACCTTCTCTATTACGTGTTACGAGGAATAAGTTATATAACATGTACTTTAAAGCTTACATGTATAGGGACAATCTCACACCAACTTCCCTGTAAATCCGGGCTTCTCGGATTACGTTACATCGCCCGAAACCCTAAAAATACGGTTACAAGCCCTAAATCTAACCCCATAACATTTCACTAAAAGTTTCAAATCGCGTTTTTATTCGACACATTATCCGAACTTAATGACCAACCGTTACCCTGTTGTTACCAAAAATCCACCACCGCAGCGCCCCCGTCTGGCAGACTAGGGACAACGGAAACCGACCGAAGGAGGACTAAAGATGCCCCGTACGAAAACGCAGTTGACCCCGGCTGAGAAGGCGGTGCTGGAGGAGGTGCGCCGTGCTCGTCGGGAGTTGGACGAGCAGGACTACCGCACTCAGATCGAGGTTCAGGAGTTGATTGCCAAGCGCAATGAGACAGCCGAGCGCAACTTGCGGCAGGCGATTCGGGAAGCCGCCGACCGGAAAATCCCGCTGACCTATATTAAGGCGGCTAGCGGTATCCGCCACCACGACACGTTCAAGACCCGGTATCTCTCGGGTTGGGAGCCGCCGATTGACCACCTTTCCGGCAACTGGTACGGCATTGAGGTTACCGGGGGCGAGTGGCTGAAAATCCACTTCGACTTCGACACCCCGCCGTGGCTTGCCCGCGTGGAGGCCGGTCAGATCATCTGGCACGAGGATTCCCTGGCTTGGAACGCCGAGCACCCGGAGTTCGCTGAGTGGGGTCTGCGCTCAGGCAACGACTGGTCGGAGCTGGAGGCTGCGATTCGGGCGGTTGACACCAACCGTGCAAGCGACTAGGCTTTAACCGAATAAGGGAGGATTGAAATGGAAAAGTTCAAGGTAGAGTCTGCCGATTATCACCGGAACGGTAGCGGCGGCAACGGGTTCTTTATCGGTGTGGTGCGCCACCTCAAGGGTGAAAACCGTGGCAGGCGTTTCCTGGTGACAGACTTCCGCGGGGAGCACCCGGACAGCGAAGACTGGGATCGGGGGAACCTTGCCGTTGTGGACTTGGATCAGGCTGCAACCGGCAACATCCACATGTTCCCGCAGGGTGAGCACGCGGGCGGTAACGCCTGGAGGGGTGCAGATTACTTCCGGGCCGAGGCGGACGCGATTCGGGGCGTCGTTAGCGAGCGTTGGTCGCGCGCATGACCCGCACCCACCCGTTCCACAGTTCCGACTACCTCGCTCTACTGAGGGGTGAGCGGTGGCACACGTTCAAAAATGCTGCCGAGCACGCCGCACTCGTGAAAGCGGGCCTGGTGTGGGGTGATCCGCCGCACGAGGACGACGAAAAGCGTATCGACTCGTGGTTGCCGGTGTGGACGCAGGTGCTGGAAGTGAAAAAGTCCACCTCCTCCTTTGGCCCAGCCGCACCACCAGAGACACCTCGTGTCATTCGGCACGTGATCAAGGAGGACGCCCCCCGCCCTCTGTACAGCACGCTGGCGGCTCTTCACGCGAAGGATAACCTCGGTCACGATGCGGGCCTCGTGTTCGACGTGCTGACGCCGAGCGGCAAGGTCTACGGCACGTTCCACTACGGCCCGGACGGGTGGCGGTGGAGTTGACACCCGCCCCGCAACCGACTAGGCTGCAAGCAACCGAACGAAGGGAGTTTTAAAATGCGCGAGACTCTTCGCAACCGCTTCATCGAACTGAACCTCACGGGGGAGCAGGCCAAGGAGGTGCTGCTGGGTATCAGCCGCGCTATTGGCACCGATGATGGCTACTACCTCTCGGACGATGACTTCGAGAGCCTGCTGCTGGACTACTCGAAGGAGAACTAGCGATGATCGAGTATCGTCCGACGCCTGATTCCGAGTGGCGGCTGTTCATCGAGTCCGATAACGTTGACCTCGCCTCGCTCGCGTTCGTCAACGCCGCGTGCGGCTACGAGAAGTACCGGCTTGTTGACGCGCGCCGCAAGTCGATTTATTCCCTTTCAAGTATGTGTGGGTTCTGTGATGTGTTAATAAGTGCCTTTTTGTAGTTCTTGATGGTCATGTCATCTTTTAGCTATTCAGAAATAAGGCTGATCATTTTTTCCATGAGTTATGCTGTTAATTCTTAGAGTAGTCTGGACTGCTAGAGGTCATCATTTTGTCCACCAACTCAACGTCACCTATTTGCAGGGTTTTTACTATCTGCATATATTGTCGTAGGCTACTTTATTCACTCCTATTGTCAGGAACTTAGGAATCAAACGTCAAGGTGGTAGGTTGAAAGTTCAATTGATGGTTCCCAAGTATGTTCCTGGTGCTTTGCCTTTTTTATTCACAGATTTGTTTTTGGTGAACGCAGTCAAGAAAGGCTGAGTGTAAAGTTGACAGCAGTTGTTCATGCTTGACATGTCTCTTCTTATGATGGAAATACCTGCTTTGAGTTATGTATGAGCAATAAACATTGCCTCATGTATTCTGGTGTTTGCTTCTGGCAAATGGATTGGGATGCAAAACAAGTGGGGAGAGAGCTTCGTTTGATCTTATACTTACCATTTGCTGATGGCAGATGAATTATTTGGCATGATCTAGGATGGGTGGAACACTTGCTTTCTAGCTTGAGTGCTGTTCTTTGATGACTAGAAGATGGACTGTGTTGTATGAACATGTTAGCCAAGATTCAATCATTTATTTTTTTGTGAAGGAGTTTGGTCACATGATTGTATTTATATGAGGAAAATGGAACAACATACCTCAAAAGAAGGAAACAAAGGAAAAAGATGAAAGCATTTTATTGTCATCAGCTGTATGATTTATTATGTTTAGGGTCATGTGTTGGGAAATGCTGCTGGACGTTAACCCTTATGCTTACCATGTAAGGAAGCTGTGAATTTTTGGAAGGGAAAAGCAAAATACTAAAGGAAAGATGACATTTCTCCTCTGCAACAGCCTATGATATGTTTTCTTGATTTTTTTTTGGGAAAGGTGATTTGATTGTTTCTTTATACATTGAGAGGCCTTCATGTTGCATTGCTTGCTTCTATAATGGACACCCATGTGATTAGAGAGTTGGTTCCAGAAATCTGTAACAATAAACTAAGGCACACATGGCAAGCCTGGGGGGTCTTTGCAGTGCATATTGTGTGTATGGCATAAGGATGCCACCACATTTTGGACTGAGATTGGTGGTTGCTTAATGGGATCCTTTGTGAGGGTTGGGCTGATGTGACTTTAACAGATTAGCCTGTATTTTCTAATGAAAACTAGCATTTGAATCCTGATTGGAGCTACTTTAAGATCTGGATGAACATATGAGAAAACCTGTAAGAGCATGTAGGCTATTAATTTTGTCAATTAGCTGTAAATTCCAGAACCAAGTAAAACTTGTTCATGGCAAAAAGAACAATGACTGAACAGTAAACTAAATTACTGTCGCATACTTTCTCCTGCTAGGAAACCAATATCATCTGGAGTCTCTAGAAATAATTGGAACTGGAGGTCTATGTTCACTTTTCTTAATAAGTCCATTATTTGTCAAGAATTGGTAATCTCGAGATGATAGAATCATCCTCAATATGTTGCACTATATTTATGGTTTTTCATTTGTTTCCTATGAATCATGTTCTCTAAATGTTGGATGAAGGATATAGTGTACTCATTGATTATCTATGAGATACAGGTCCCTGGGCGAAGTGATAGTGGGTCTAATTCCATCTTTTTGAGTCGTGGATGGGTGATGACAATACGACATGCACGTGCACCTATTTTTTTTTTTTTTTGGTTTACCTGCACATTGATGGTTAATGTGACAGCAAGAGGATGTAGTTCGTAAATATGCTGTTTTGTTTGTGCATAGGCATTGTATTGAATGCAGAGCTACCAATATTATGATCAAAGGAGTGAGACGGGTTGGGTGGTTGAGTTGTTTATCTTTCTGATTGCAACTCAGGAAATAGCTTCTCTTGTATGAAATCAGATAATCAGAACTGTAAGTTCCACATTTCGGAAAGCAAATGTGACATTATCCACTTTCCCAAAGAAGGATCCAGAAATCATGTTACAGTCACCGTGTTCTATAGGAAGCATGGTTGAAATTTTTCTGTCAAAACCTGGTTATTCCCCGACCCGATCGCCTACGTCGCCGAGAACAACCCGTATCGGGTTACCGCAGGAAGCCAGGTGAACGACAATGAGTGAGGTTGCCGAAGAGGGGTATCTACGCTGCATCTGCGGCGAATGGTCCGTGTCCATGCACTTGAGTTGCAAGTCTCTTCTTACACCGGAGCAGTACCAGAGATGGGAGGCGCACCGTGCTTGAACTTGAGCTGATCGGAGAGCTCGCGAAGGTCATCGAGCCCGATGCGTTTGCTGACGACGCCAGCGATGTGCTCGAAGACCCGGTGCTGTCTCGGGCTATGGCCGGCCTGTATGCGAAGCGGGTATCGGTATGGCTGGCCGAGCACGATCGGCAGGTGGCTGAGCGTGCTGTGAGTACGTACCAACTCAAGGCGGGCAATACGCTACTTGCGCTCCTGCCGGACAATCCGTATCGGGTTACCGCAGGAAAGGACAACTGATGCTTGACGAAGGCGTTACGCGAATCATCATGCGCGCGCGTGAGCGAGGCGACGCTGGCTGGTACGTCGGCCGTGACGGTGGTTACTACGTGCCCATGATCGACACCGGCACGGAGACCATGCAACTGGACGGCTTGGTCTGGGACGACGCCGAATCGTGCCAGTCGTGGATCGAGTCTCGCGTGGCGGGAGTCGGTCTAAAGCCGTCTTAGAACGTGTCGATATCAGCGTGGGCCGGTAAAACCCGCACACGCTTATTTGACAGAATGTCGTTGGTCGAATATAGGTTCGATATCAACCTGACCGTCAAAAGTATCCCGCTTCCGGCATAGTTTTGCCGCCCTTCTTCACGACACGCCGTTTCGTCGTTACCCAACCGTTACTTGCAATGCGCGGGTAAAATGACTATGGTTCCGCCTCCGCTGGCGCAAGCGGGCCTTCTGAATCACTCTCAGGAGGAAACGGCATGGACACGTGCATCGATTGCACCAACGGCAAGCACGACTACTGCATCACGCCCGCCCCGGACTCATCACAGGCGGGAACTTGGACCTGCTGCGACGGTGCCGAGGAGTATCAGACATGTCTCAACGGATGCGTCCGCTCCAACGAGCTCCCCATGCGGCGCAACCGCGGCCTGTACTGCGACAAGGACTTCTTCGCCATCAAGTCGGCACTCGATCAGTCGGCCGAGATCGTCGAGCATGTGGTGTCCTTGGTGGGCACGCATGCGGCTTCCGACGATCATGTGCAGGCGTCGAAGGAAGCCCCGCTGCCGTTCAACGTGCAGGCGTTCAACGACGCGAACGAGACGTACAGCCGACTCGTCTTCTGGGCTAAGCACTGGTCCAAAGCCCTACACCGGCAAGCGCCCGGTGCGGCAGCTCGAGCATGGAGCGACACCACTGGACGCATTGTCGGCCTACCCTACGACGTCACAACATCTGACGCCCGCTATGCGGTCTCGACCATGGCAACCTGGTTGCGCGCACACCTCACCGACGTGTTCGAAACGCTCCCCGCCGACGATGTGGCGTTCTTCCGGGACGACATGCGCGACATCTTCCGCATCGCCGCACGGTGGCCCTCCAAAATGAAGGCCCGCTTCGCAAAGATCCCCTGCCCGCAAGACAACACCAGAATCGCCGTCTACCCGCCCGAGCGCGCCGGCGACGACATGCACATCATCTGCGACCAGGGTCACGTGTACGACGAGGATCGTTTCGAGTTCTACGTCCGTGAGTTCGCTCAGATCCAGGCGACCACCCGGCACCTCACGAAGAAGTACGTCGCGTGAGCACCCGACGACGCTCACGAAAGGTCGACCCGGCGTTCGAGGCGTTCTCCACGGCGCTCTATTGCTCGTGGGGTCGCCACCGCACCTTCAAGAGCGACACCGTCGCCGAGCAGTTCGATCACGGGACCATGTGCATGGAGTGCCAGATGAAGGTGGCGAACGCGCTCACTCAGACCCTCTTCATGCCCGAGATGAGCGCGGCGCTGCACGCTGAGGAACGACGGCGGTTCGAGCATGGCCGAGCCGTCCGCGCCACGGTATCGGCGATCGACCCGAATGGCACGGGCCTGGTCTACTACATCCGCATCAACGGCCGGGTGAAGATCGGCTACACCCAGAATCTCACCCAACGGTCACGGGACTACCCGCCAGTACTAGGCACTCTCTCTCTCTCTCTCCCCTCCCCCTCGTAGCTTGTGACACCCCCTTCCCTAGGTCGCATATTCAAGTTCAGAGACGGCCACTGTTCTCTATCTCTCCCGTGTAAGTCTAGACAATTTGCAAAGCACTCATGGCTCGACCACCCTCATTTTCGAAAACACAACCATCGCATAACACAAAATACAAAATTTCTATAAACACACCACCGCGAAGAAAACATTCCTCTGATCAAAGTACATAACGTTCATGTCTCATACACCGAGACTCCAAAATATTGGTTAGATTATAACAAAAGAACTAAAAATCTACTCATCCTCTAATTAGTTTCTAGCCTCTCAGATTTCTCCTCAAGTTGGTCTCTCGTCGTAGCCCACACACTATTGATCTGATGACAAATGATTTAACTGCACGTGTAAGTCCGATGACTTAGCAGGCATCAAAATATCATCAACATACTTGGACATATCGTAATTACTTTGGTAGACTCATGCAATAAGTACGTAATAAGCATACTCTCAGAAATGTTCTACATACACATAAGCTAAAGAAATGATCATATATAGGACTATATAGCATGCACATGCAAACATATTATCACGTTTCATCATTTCAATGGATTACCACATATTTTGAATTATAGAATAGCCTGCATAATGTATCATAACATCAAATGGCCGAACATGATTAGTCATAAAAACGATCTTGCATCTCATATCATATTCATCTTACTGCCATCTTTTCACCTTAGTTGGCGGCAATAGTTATCGTCAGATTTAAGATACTGCTTAGTCATATTAAGTTTTCCAGCCCCTGTACGCAGTGACGGTTCTAGACTTTGGGCGACTTCACACTCTGAGCAAGTCCATGTCAGAACTCCTAGTCTGGGTAGTCTTTTTCACTAGATAGCTCTTTCTTCTGGATAGCCCTTTCTTACCGCACGACTTGTAACTAGTCACAAGATTTCATATTTATGTCTTATGCCACTATCATTTATATAACTTTCATGTGATTAAATAAAGTGATGACAATGTGGTATCCAAGGCTTGCGGCTGATCATTACAACAAATAATAGTGATCAAGTCGTATATACTCTAACTAATGTGCAAAATCTGGGTTCTAACCATGCATTATTGTTCTGAGGCACTACATGATGTTGTCTTAGTTATTTCTTTATTAGAACGTCCCACAGTCAATAATTACAACTTTCATGCAGCAGTTTAAGCTTTTTTAAATACCAAGATACCATCGAAACAACGATAGTAAAAAATAACATGATTCTGATTTATCACATGCCTACTTGTACCGTAAGATCTTCAATAACTAATAACTCTCCTCTAAGCCTCATTGATCCTTACAGCAAACTCCTAGACGTCCCCGCACTTTAAGGATTCCGTTCTCCTTCTTCTCCTCCTTTGTTGCGTTTAGTGCTTCCCTTATGGCTCTAAGTCTAGGTGTTTATAGTAGACATGGGTAATGGGAGAGAGAAAGAAAGAAATAAGAGTTTAAATAGGTCGCTTTCACTAAATTTTTTGTACTCTCCACATGTTGGTGAGACACGCTCCACTTGTCTCAAATTGCTCTTCACTTGGCATAAACTTCCTTTCACCTACACTCATTACACATCACTAAATCCCGTCACTCATCTTTGACCTCTACCAGACATCTTTCCACATGATCCTCCAAATCTTACACTCCATTATTTAATTTCCCATCATCTAAATCTTCTATCGTCCATATTCTAGAGCCTAAAACCCATCATCTAATTTTATAGGACCTAAGTCCTTTGTCCATTTCTGCATCGTTTATATATATTTATCGTCTAACTCTGACTTCGTCTACATCCATCATCTACTTTTATCTCCTATTGATCATCGTCTATATTGGCACCGTCTAAGTTTTCTAGTAAGGCCATCATCTAACTCTACCATCCAATCATGTAACTCCTACATTGCCTAATACTTTCGTCTACCTTCAAATAGTCCAAGTCCATCGCCTAACTTCCACTCTCCACGTCATCATCTAACTTCCTTCCTATCACCTACTTTCATTATATAGACACTGCATCATCTTTTCTAACTTGGACGATATATCTATCATCTACTTTTCAGCACTATCATCCCAGTAGATCTCTCACTTCGAGGTAAAATTTTAAAGGAAAATTCATTCACCCCCCTCTGAATTCTTAGCGCCGATCCCAACACTACCATCCTCCTGGAGAATCGCCGGTCGACGGGTGATTTGGTGACTCTGGCCAACATTGAGTGATGTCTCACCTAGATGTTGCAATCGATGGGCAAGGGCTTCAAAATTCAGCTTCTCCTTTCGATTGATAATATGCTCCCCTTCTCATGGCCTTGTCTTCTTCTTGTTCAGACACGAGGTGGCTGGTTGAGGAGGAGACACCATTGATCAAGCTGGAGGTGATGGATGAGGATGATGTGTCGGCTCCCGTCGAATCTCGGGCTCCTAAGGGTTCCTCCTGTACTCGGGATAAGGGAAAGCAGGTGGCCCAAGAGGATGTCTCCGAGCACCGGGGGACCAAGCACAAGGACCTCATGGAGAAGATGTTGCGATCTTCGATGAGGGCCCTTGTCCGTTGAGAAGAAGCAGGCAAAAAGGACCGAGCTTGCTCAATCAGTCGAGGGCAGTGTTCATTCGGCTCTCCCCTCTGTCGAGCTAGAAGGGCCGAACCTATTCGGTTGGCTCTCCCTTCTACCGAGCAAGAGGGGGCCAACGAGGCAGAGGAGGTCGTGGCCGAAGCGACTAACTCTCGGGAGGAGGCGACCGATGTTGGGGTGCCAGGCGAGGCAGAGGGGGCACAAGACAGAGACATCCAAGCCCAGTCCATCGAGGCCGGAGGGTCGCGGGGGGAGGCTACACAATCATGGTCGATCGAGGTTGGGGAGGCACGCGGTGAGATAGCCCAGTCCCAGCCGACCAGTGGGGCCCCCGAGGAAGGATCGCTCGGGGGAGGTGCCCTAATCCCGACCGTTTCGGAGAGGATTTGCCCTCCCTCGGCCAGTATCTCTGGCATCTGGGTCCCCTTGTATCAGAGGTGCCACTCCATAGCTTCGGCGACTGTGCGAGGCGGGTATAAGCAGAGTCCCCCCTCCGTGCTTCTTAAGTGGATCATGGAGGGCAGCTTGGTCCTGGCCCAGATAGGGGTTGAGATGGCTGACGCCTGCTCTCGGGCGGAGTCAGAGCGAGTGTCTATTGCTTGGGCTTGGGTGCGTCGGATCAAAAGATTGGGCGACTAACTCTCGAGCTCGGGGATCTCTGTTGGGAAGCGGCCTCACTCCTAGTGCAGATACAGTCGAGCCAAGCAGATGCTCGGACATTGGCTGAGCAACTGGTTTAGGCCCATCACATGCTCGAGCTAAAGAATAGGCTCTTGGAGAAGGAGCGTGAAGTCCAGGTTGAGCGTGATGAGCAATGGGAGGCCGAGCGCGTGGAGCTCGAGGGCCAAGCCAAGGAAGTCGAGCGACTCTGGGCTGAGGCTGAGGTTGCGCGGGATGAGGCAGAGAGGAGGTCGTCCAAGGTAGAGTGGAGGGCATCCGAGCTTGCTAGGAGGGTGGAGTTAGCTCGGGTGGAGGCACTCGAGTAGTATAAGTGCTGAGAGGTCTACCAGACAGATCTCCGCAAGGCCGTCTTCCCCTACTATCAGTCGGGCTACCGTCAGGGCCTTCGGAAAGGGTTCGCCCAAGGCTATCGTCGGGCCAGCTCGGAAGCAGAGGCCTAGGAGCCCTGGGCGGTCGTCTTTCTGACTGAGCAGTGCTATGACTCAGACTCGGCATCCACTGAATGTTCCAACGAGATGTCAAGCGGGGGGGAGCCGTGGGGACTCCATCTCGTCCGAGGAATCGCCAACTCCGGTTGCCTCAGGAGGGCGCGTGACCGAGACAGTTCTCACACAAGTGGGGTCAGTGCCTGGGTTGGCCATCACCGAGAGTACCGGGGGCAAATCTCTTGGCGCCGAAGAGCCTTCATCCCCCAAGCTTCAAGATGGGCCCGAGGCCTGATGTATTAGCTTTTCTCTCTCTTTCTTTTCCCTTCGATGTATTTTCAAAGAAAATTTTCTTTTATCTTCGGTGTAGTAAGGTCAAACTATTTTTGGAAAATATGATACCAGTAAGATTAAATATTGGATTGAGTATTCCTTACCACCTTTGGTGTGATTTGACTACTGTATCTATAGTCGTTGGGAAAGTATCAATTTTTTCTGTGGATATCTTGCACACCGATTGGCTGGGGACTACACCCTCTCCCCTAAAAGTAAACTTCATCCTCGAAGTTTGAGTTAAGACACATACCGAACAGATGGGGATATTTCTTCTTCATCTCATCTGCACGCTCCAATGTTGCCTCCTCTTGAGAGAAATTTCTCCACCGAACTTTCACCAATGGGATAGTCTTTGATCTGAGAATCTGCTCCTTACGATCCAAAATCTTAACCAGTTGCTCCTTGTAGGATAAGTCTAGTTGAAACTCTAAGTCTTAATAATTGATGATGTGTAAAGGATCATGAACATATTTACGGAGAATACATACATGGAACACTGGATGGATTGCTACCATAGATGGAGGTAGAGCTAACCGATACGCCACATCTCCCACTCGATCCAAAATTTCAAAGGGTCTAATAAATCTCGGATGTAACTTTCCTTGCTTGCCAAATCTAGCCTCTCCCTTGGTAGGTGATACCTTAAGGAATATATGCTCGCCAACCTTGAAAGCCAAGTCTTTCGTTCTGTTATCCCCATATCTATCGATCGTGTGTTACTTTCAATCTTTGCGGGATCAACTGAATTTTCTCTGACGTTTCTTGCACTACTTCATGCCCGATCAACTATCTATCACCAACCTCTTCCCAACACAGATCAGATCTACACGGTCTTCCATACAATACTTCAAATGGAGCAATGCCTATACTTGCGTGAAAGTTATTGTTGTAAGTAAACTCCACTAAAGGTAGGTGTCGCTCCCAATCTCCCTTCCAGTCTAGTACGCAAGTTCTCAACATCTCTTCCAATGTCCAAATCGTCCTCTCAGACTGGCCATATGTCTGGGGATGATATGTCGAGCTAAGCTTTAATTGAGATACAAAGGCATTCTGCAATCCTTGCCAAAGCCTCGATGTGAAGCGAGGATCTCGGTCTAAAATGATGGACTTTGGAACCCCATGCAATCTGACAATATTTTCAACATATAAACGTGTCAAGCTTTCCACGGATTGCTTCTTCTTCATGGCCAAAAAATGTGTAGTTTTTGAGAACCGATCTACAATCACCCAAATGGAGTCATTGCCCTTGAAGGACCTGGGCAAACCTATGATAAAATCTATGGTAATGTCCTCCCATTTCCATTGAGGTATCTCAATCCTTTGCACTAAGCCAGACGGTCTTTGATTCTCAGCCTTCACTTGTTGACAAATCAAACATCTGGCCACAAACTCAGCCACATCCTTCTTCATACCTGACCACTAAAAGGTTCGCTTCAAATCTTGATACATCTTGCTACTGCCAGGGTGGATGGAGAACTTTGACCTGTGAGCTTCTTCCAAAACTTCATTTTTCAATTCAGCCACATCTGGCACATAGACCCTGTGCTGAAATCTGATAATACTTTCCTCATCACGAGCAATACCTATCTTACCAATCATGCCTTGCAATTGAGGATCATCTCGTTGAGCTTCCACTATGCGATCCCTAACTGTTGACCTGAGGGATAAATGAGCAACAAATGCTTGGCAAAGTTGTGGTTCAATCAGTGTTAAGGAATGAACAACATCTTCAATCATCTTCCAATCTTGTTGCATTAGTGTTCGCTTCTAGCTAAGAGCATCGGCTACCACATTTGCCTTCCCAGGGTGATATTGAAGCTCAAAATCATAATCCTCCAAGAATTCTATCCATCTCCTTTGTCGCAAGTTCAGTTCCTTATGAGAGAACAAGTATTTGAGACTCTTATGGTCTGTGAAGACTTCAAATTTGACTCCATAGAGATAGTGTCTCTAGACCTTCAGTGCATGAACAATAGCTGCCAACTCCAGGTCATGTGTAGGGTAGTTCTTCTCATGCTCCTTCAATTGTCTGGAAGCGTACGCCACAACCCTACCATTTTGCATTAGGACACAACCAATTCCGACCACCGAAGCATCTGTGTAGAGGGTGAACATGTAGATGCAATTGGGTAGGACCAAAAGTGGGGCTAATGTCAAACACCTCTTCAACTCTTGGAAACTTTACTCACACTCTTCAGTCCATACGAACTTCACTCCTTTCCTTGTTAATCTCGTAAAAGGTGTGATAATCAAAGCAAAACACTTAATGAACTTCCTGTAGTAACTGGTCAACCCTAGGAAACTCTGAATTTCGGCAAACGCCTTAGTCGCCTGGGCATTTGAGGCATGACGCGACCCCCCTGGTCGCCTCGGTCGCCTCCCACCTCAGACTATGTAGCCCATTGCCTTCTTCGTCGACATCGGGCACCCATGACGTGGCCACCCACATGAGGAGGCAGAGGAGGGACTACAGTTGGTTCTGAGTCATGGAGTCGCCGAAGAAGGCAAGGTGGTAACTGTGGAGGAGGCGGAGGAAGGCAGTGGCATCAAAGGGGGGTAGAGTGTGGATTTTATCCTGCTCTTGCTTTGGCTTTGGCAGCAAAAGGTGGGGCTGTTGGAGAGAGAGAGAGAAAAAGAGAATGGGGGAGATCACCCCCTTCTTCCTCCTCTTAAACCCTTGCCCAAACCCCATTGCGTCGCCTCCTGCTTCCTCCCCCCCACCACACCCTCTTCACCTTCTCTTTTGAAACCCTAGCCGTCACCATAGCCCTTTCTTCCTCCACCCTCTCAACTGCAGCAACAAGGACGCCTCCACCACCGAGCACCACCCCTGCAAGCACCATTGGACCGTCGTCGCCACGTCCCTTGCCACCCTTCCCTTTTATCTATCGCTGCCAGGGAGATCGCCATCGCCATCGCCATCGCCATCGCCATCGCCATCGCCATCGCCATCGCCATCGCCACCGCCTCTTCTTCCCATCTCCCCCACCATAGTCGCAAGGAGGAACCAACCTGCCAGCCCCTTCATGCAGCCCCCCTTCTACCACCCACTGCGACCATGGACGACAACACCAGGACAACGTTGAGCGCCGCCAACGTCTGTCGACACGCCCTCACTGCCTTGCCCCTCCATGCTTCCCTCCCCCATCTCTTTCTTTCTCTCTCTGATCACAGGATCACCTGTGCCATCGCCAGGCATTGCTGGCACAACGTCGTCGCCATCCTCCTGTCGTTCGACGGGGACAGAAACACCCTCTACCCTTTCTCTCCCTCCCCAGCCCCCTTCTCTTGTCGTCCGACAGAGGTGTCCCTGCGGGCTGGAACACTTCTCTCCCTCACACACACTCTCTCTCTTCCCTCCCCTATTCTCTGGCAGCCGATCGATGGTGCCACCCCCTGTCCCTCTTTTCCTCTGGAAAAATCCCGTCCCTATCCCTCTCTGGCAACCCCTCCCCCCACCCCACTGCCAGACGCCACCCTCGATGGCGGGGACATCTCCTCCATTGCCCTCAGCTTGCGCTCTCTCTCTCTCTCCGTGTCTCTCTCGACTAATTAGGGTTAATTTCACCTTTTGTTTTTCTTGGGTCAAGTTAACCATTGTTTGGTTAACTTTCATTGGACTAGACTAAACAGGGTAATTTCGTCTTTTGCTTTTCTTGGGTCAAGTTAACCATAGTTTAGTTAACTTTCGTCGGATGAAATGAATGGCAAGGATTTATTTGCACAACGACGAAGATTGTAAGGGCTTACAGGGAAATAGTTGTAACACATGGACTAATCAGCAATTCGCTAAGTTTGTAGGGACTTATATACAAAATTCTTTTTTATATACTTATTATTTGAACACAGATCAGTAGTTGCAGGCTAGGAATGTATATTTTGGGGAAAGGGAGGGTATGTTGTAATTTTGCCTTTTGCATGGTAGGTGATCATTGTAAATTTTTTGGGTTCTTGGACGCGTGATCTTGCACAAATCCACCTTCCTGATAAATGGAAAATGAAAGAAATCGCTGAGTAGAGACTGTTCGGAAATATGGATAGTGTCTTTTGAATATGAGAAAGAATATTGCACAAGGAATTTATATCCAAAGGTTTCAACAACTTACTAGTTGGTTTCAATGTTTGCATTAATTGTGCTGAGGATTTGTGTTTAATTACACACCATTTGGTCCTGCATCTTTAGGCCAATGCTTTGAAAAAGCAGTAGAGTACAACCTGCAAAATTTGCTCTCACCATTTCCAATTAAATTGTGTGCCCATGACATTTGATTGGAATAACATATTTGGATGGATGCATTCATTCATTCATTCATCTGAAAGCACTGTACAACAGGATGCTCTTGTTTTTGAGACTGGTCCTTGGCTTCTAATAATTTTCTATTGATATGGATTTGGAATGCTGTCATTGGATTAATTAAGTTGTACATGGGTTCAACTTTCATCAGGCAGCAAAGAACCCAACCCGTCTCATTCGGAATTTTTTAAAGCACAACGTGCGTTTGAAGGATAAGAGACCCCTGGCCTGGGGTCCAATTCGCATGGCGATGTCTCTTCTAGGGCCATACCCAGGGTAGGATCTAGTGCTTAGGGGGAAAATAGAAGAAAGCTTGGGGACAAGCTTCATATAAGGTGGGGAGATGTCAGGATTCGACTTCTTCCCAGGACACTACCCCTCAAAGAGTTGGTTAATTATAATAGGATTTTGACTTGTGGATCGTTTATTTGGCACGCATACGACCGAGCTTATGATGACTCGCGGGGACTCTGTCACTCTTGTCATGCATTTGATTCACAATTTTACATTTGATTATTTTCCATGCAATTTTGATACACAAATGATGCAACATAACCCTTCACCGTTTGACGCAAACCTCGACTCTTGTCTTAGGAGAATCAGGCCCGGTTACTAGGATCAAGGGCATTTTTCATGGTGTTATTTTTCACATATGTTCTCCTTTTTCTTTCTTTTTCTTTGTTTCTTTTTCGAAGACTACCCCTATTTGAGACATCTCTCATATTGGGGAGCACCTAGATTAGTTATCTCATCCATCAATCTCTTGCCCCTATATTCATCTGAGCAGAGAAAATAAGGGACCTTTTTTCCCCAGGCATGGCCGAAGGAGAAACGGTGTTACACAAAAAAGGAGAGAACCTGACCAGGGTTGCCGTGTAGTGTGTGTGTGCTGTGCTTAAGATTCTCCCTTGATGATTAAGGAAATGACACCTCGCTACCGGGCCATCGTTAGCCAGACTCTTAAGGATAAAAGCGCTTAAGATACAACCCGTTCCACGCATGAGACAATTCCTCACCCTCAGCGTTAACCAGACGATACGCATTCTCGGGATAGACTTCCTTAACAACAAACAGACCCTCCCAATTGGGTTGCAGTTTAAACCTAGGACCTCCTGATCTAATGAATTTATGCTTCAAAACATATTACCTACTTGAAATTTCCGTTCAATTACCTTCTTTTGAAAATAACGTGAGATGATCTTTTGATAGACAGAAACATGATTAGCCGCATTAAGCCTCTTCTCATCCAAGAGTTCCAGCTGGACTAGTAATGCCTCTCGACGTTCATCGAGATTAAGTTACTTGTCAAGCTATACCCTTAGGGAAGGGATCAAAATCTCATATGGAAGTACCGCCTCCATCCCATAAGTGAGAGCATAAGAGGTTTGCTCCATGGGGGTACGGACGGAGGTGAGATAAGCCCATAGAGTTTCTACCAACCTTTCAGGCCAATCAGAAAATTTATGTAATTCGCACATTTTCTTTATAATTTTGAGAATGATGTTATTGGTGGCCTCAGCTTGACCGTTGCCTTGAGGATAATATGGAGATGAATGATGCAATGTAATATTGAACTTCTTACAGAGATCTTGTAGCTCTTGTGACACAAACTGAGGCTCGTTGTCGGTGACGATGCTGCTTGGCACTCCGAACCGCGAGATGATGTTCTTCAAGATCAAGCAGCACACCGTGGTAGCTTTGATTTTCGCATACGCTTCCGCTTCGGCCCACTTGGTGAAGTACTCAATGACGGTAAGGATAAAGGATTTCTACTTGATTTGAGAATTAGGATCACCCAGTGGGCCCACAATGTCAAAAACTCCCATGGAGAATGGCCAAGGAGTAGAGAGAGGATGGAGAGATGAAGCGGGAGCATGAATTTTATCGGCATAGAGTTGACAGTGAATGCACCTACGAACATAGGTGGAACAATCTTCTTCTAAGGTCAGCCAGTAATAGCCCTGCCTAAGGATCTTCTTTGCTAGCGCCTAACCATTAACATGTCCTCCACACTCACTGGAATGAGCGGCTTCAACGACCTTTCAAGTCTCATCATCGTCTAGACATCTCATAAGAACTCCATTAAGAGTGTGCCTATGCAACTCACCAGCGATGATTGTGTATCTCGAGGCGACTCTTCGAATGGCCTTACGCTGATCGACGTTTGCCAATTTCGAGAACGATCCATCCTTGCAATATTACTCAATTTCATGGTTCCATAGCAATTCCTCTTCTTCTAAGATCTCCTCCAACTCTGTTAAAGATACCTCTTTCACATGCGCCGCTGAATTTGTGAGGGAGCGCTCGATCCTCAAGTCCTTGACTTAGAGTGATCACCGTGGGGTAGAGTGAACCGGTGCCCTTGTGCACTTTGTCGGCCCCAATTGAATTGGGCATCCAACCCTCGGGGGGATCAACCTTGGCCTTGCTGGCCCTCTACCAGCAAGGGCCCATTCCCACACCTCTCACTTGGCATCACCAAGTCACTCCGGGTTTAGAGTGCGACGGGAGAGCGGTGGTCCATTAAGGCCCATTTGATTGCTATTCGTGCTTGCGTGCTTAAGTCCGAGGTTGTGTCACATCACCTTCCTTTCTTTTTTTTTCTTTTTTTTACTCCCTCTTTTTATTTTCCCTCTTTTTTCTCTTCTCTCTTTCTTTTCCCCCTTTTTTTAATGACCGGTGACCCTATAAATAAGGCAGGGTGGCTCAGTTCGAACCACCCCATTTCAAATGCTCCCCCCTCTTTCTCTCTCTTCGGTAGCCGAACGGGCGAGACTCCCCCCCTTCTCTCTCTTTCTCTTCTCTTCTTCTCCATCGCCGAGCCCCGCCCTCACCGCGGTTGCCGTCATCGTCGTCGTCGTACTACCGGGGTGAGGAGGCCGTCGTGGCCCTCCCTTTCTCCTTCTTCCTCTCCCTCTCCCTCTGTCTGTCTCCTTTCTCTTCTCCTTCCCTCTTTCTCCCGTTCTCTCTTCTTTCTCTCTTCGCTCAAGGGGACGACGGAGCCCTAGGCTCTGTCTTCCCCTTCTCCCCCCCCTCTCTCTCTCTTTCTCTTACCCTCTACTTCTCGTCCTTCATCTTTGCCATCTCCGGCATCGTGGATAGGGGGCACCACCGGTCATGCCGATGGAGTAGGGTGCGAGTGTGTCGGGCAGCGAGGACGTGAGTGTGCCGTTGGGGAGAGCAATGGGCGCACCGGGGAAGAACTTCAGGGTGTATCGGTGTAGGGCACAGAGAGTGTGCCGGGGAATGACTCACCGGGAGTATCGGGGAAGGCCCTTACAGGTGTACCGGGGAAGCAACCCAGGGGGTGTGCCGGTGAAGTGTAAGGGCATTAGTGTGCTGGTGAAGGCTCACGCGAGCGTGTTGGGGAGCGATGCGCCGGGTGTGCCGGGGAAGACGCACAGGGACTATGCCAGGGAAGGATGCCAAAGAGTGTGCCGATGAAGGCCGCTCCGGGGTGTACCGGGGAAGACCCTTATGGGTGTACCGGCGATGAGTGTTCACGGCGTGCCGCTGAAGGGGGAGAGGAACACTTCTTCAACTAAAGAACTTCTGGTGTTACCCTGCGGGGCCCACCACCACTTTGTTGGGGCCGTCACTCCTTGTGGGCATCCACCCATGTTTCCCCTTACGCCTTTGGCCTAGGGGAAACTCTGCCAAAATTTTGTTAGAAGTTGACGGAGCCTTGGTCATTTCAATAGTAGTCCCCTTATAGCCTTCATTCTTCAGCATCTCATTCATCACCTCCCTTTTATTCTTCATTTTTTTATTTTTTGTTCTTGGGTTCATGGCACTTAGTGGACCTCTGCCAAGGCCACGCGTGGTTAGGGTCCTCGCAGGCGTGCCGGAGAAGGACACTAAGGAGTGTACCGGTGAAGGCCTTTAGTGGGTGTACCGGTGAAGGCTGCCCTATGGTGTGCCGGGGAAGGCCACTCAATAGTGTGCCGGTGAAGCCCGCCATAGGGTGTACCAGCGAAGAGCATGGGGGGGTGCACCGAAGAAGAGATCCAAAGAGTGTACTGGTGAGGGGGTTTAGTGTGCCGGTGAAGGTCACTCGAGGGTGCACCGGTGAAGGCCGCTGGGGGTGTGCCGGTGAAGGCCACTCTCGGGGCGTGCCGACGAAGACCCCTCAGGGTGTGCCAGGGAAGGGCCACCTGAGGCGTGCCGGGGAAGACTCGTGTAGAGGAGTCTTAAGCTGCTTCTTTCTTCTTTCTTTTCCTCCCCTTTTTGCTTATAGTGGAGCCTTCTCCCCCTTCATAGTTCTTGATTTCTTATTGTCTACAGTTTGTTCTAATCTTTGTTTGTTGCACTTTGCAGATAAATGGCTGCTCCAAGTGGTTCTTTCACTCCTGTTGCTGCTGGTGCTAGACGCGTCCCTCCACCTCTAGTGCCAGTGGTCACATGGCTCAATGTTGAAAATCTGGACTGAGATCATGCCGAGGTAGCGGCACTGGTCGAGTCCTCGGGCTCAGACACCAAGAGCATGGACATTCGGAGGCTTGCCAGGACTGAGAAAGGCTTCACTTTTGACCGTACTACAGGGAGTTATAGGGGAGATTTCCCGAAGGACCGGCACTTGCTCCTCTTCCTTAAGCAGTCACGGTCTCAGGAGAGGCAAGAGCCGTAGGTTGTGATAGCTTGTCCCATGTTGTTCCTAGGAGCATCCCAATGTACTTGGTGGGTGAAGCCCGCGAGTGGGAACCCATATTGGGGTTGGAGGCCATGCTGCCGGCGAAAGATAAATTAGTAAGAACCCCCGGCTTTACTCCAGTGAAATGGGACATGGCTACGTGCCGGGTTCAGGGCGAGCAGCACCGCTCCGCCTTGTTCTTGGTACAGCTAAAGTGGGGTTATAGAGAAGAACCGTTCCTTTTGGACTGCTTGGCTATCAGATTTAAGCATGAGCTGGCGCTGGGATGGTTCGGGGAGTTGAAGCTCCAAGACGCCCACAACTTCAGGGAAGGGGCCCTGGAGTTTACCTGATATGTATTATTCAACTATGCCCCACTCCTTATTCGAGCCGGCATCTACCATAGCGTCTACGCCTCCCACTATGGCTATTCTCTTTCAAAGGGGCTCTGCTGTGGAATGATTAAAGTCTTCAGTGCAGAGACCAACACTTTTTTACACAGCAGAAGGTGAGACGTCACTAGACCTGTGGAGCCTTAGTCAGTTGAGCGGCTTGCCCATAGATGGGGAGCCTTATGAAGAGGTGTGCCTCCCGGACTTGATTAAAGATGAAATTGACAGGGATGGCTACTATTCTTTGGGATACTCATATCGGTACCTAATGAAGGCGTACCGAGAGCTATATCAGTCGGCCCATAGTGAAAGGCAGCCTCGCCGTGGAGACAGAAAGAGGGTCAGGATGACCCTGTGGCTGTAATATTTCTATGATGGGCCAAAGCAGTATGAGGACTTCCCATGCGTCAGCACCGTTGTTGCCCGCAAGAAGCGTGCGAAGCCCAAGACGGACGTGAAGATCCCCTCCAGGGGGCGCCAGAGCGGGCCCAACCTGATGGCAGTCGATCCGCTGATGCACTACGTGGCATACTTAACGTACTGGCTATGCTCATTTGTAATGTCGTACGGAGACGAAACAGTGATCCGGCCGGATGTGATCTACCCGGCGTGCCAAATGGCGTGGGGGATTAAGCTGTCTCTATATCCAGCTACCCTTTGCCTAATATACAAGGCACTGGGGGATATCAGCACCCAACAGTTCCCACGGTAGGCCCGGTACGTGTGCCCGTTGCATTTCTTCAATGCATGGGTTTATTCTCTATTTTCAGAGTTTGCCCCGCGTGTTATCCAGGACTGGGGGCTCGTGCCGCGGATGCTGGAGTCTGTCAGTGCTGAGCCGAGCCCTACCTCTCTACGGCTATATGATATCCGGGGCCGATTCACAACAGTCCCTCAAGATGCCGTTGGGACTATTCATTTCTGGGCACTGGCTGCACACTCCAGCCCCCTGGTGAACAGCAGAAGAGAGTGCAAGGATGACCAGGTGGAGAAGTACGTCCACCCAATTAGCTAAGAAAATGTGGTTCGCCTACTGCTGGAACCCGAGTTAAGGGACTGGGCGTTGTCCATCCGTCCCAGCGTGCTAACGTTCAGAAAGGGGGAGACATTGCTGTTGGAGTTGTATTACCCCTTCCGCTTTGGTCAAAATTTCAGCTTTGTGGATGTGTAAAATTGCACGTCTGCGTGTCCTGACCAATCCAGCATCAATGAACAACTTCAACTGAAGAGATCGCGGAGAACACATCCCGTCCAGACCCTCCGAACAAATAGTACACTGCCGTGAAGCCATTCCTGGAGTCACGACAGTGAAGAGGAACCAACCCTTGGGGGGCTCACAACTCCTGGGCCCCGAAGAGAATTAAGTGAATCGTTAATCGAGCTCAAAATGGGCTCAAGTCCACTTCAACGGCATGCCCCTATGGGCCTTCAGTGGTACGCCCAGCGAGCCCTGCAATGGCACGTCTGTATTTTCATGCCAAAATCTTATATAATTTGTATTAAATTAACATTTTCACATGGATTATGAGACTGGTTAAGTGTGGTTTGATCGCAGTTTTACTACAATCCCTTCTCATCTATAGCATTTTCTTAAGTTCATGGCACGTATTTCGATATGATGTCATTAATTACACTTTTGCAGGGCATCATGGGCCACTCTATCTTTTACAGCTGGTATGATGAGGGGCCTATTTTTGCTGGGCGTCATGGGCCACTCTATCTTCTACAGCTTCTCCTTGGAACATTAGGCTTTCTACTGCGATGTTGCCATCATTTTCACCTTCTGATCTTGTTGCCCCAGTTGGCGAGTTCGACTCCCGAGCCTTGGGGTCCAGGGTGCATGTCAGTGTCTGCTCTTCTATTGACCATTCCTACTATTGTACAGCTCGGCACTCTTCAAGGATGCGTTTGAATTCAAGAGCTTGACACTCTTCTATTGACCTAATTACATTTAGCATTGCCTTAATTATTAATGTGAATAATTAGCCATAAACATACACTCTCCATAAAACTCATGCAAATGAATTTGGGGACCAAAATAGAGAAAATCACTCAAATGAGACAATTTGAGGGTCAAACTGGGGTGTTATAACGTAATATGAGATGTAATCATGGTAATGTCAATTTTGGCGTGTCTACACTTGTGAGCTCCGCAACCCATGTGCCTTTACAGTTAACCTCCAAATGATGACCACTTAACCTTCCTATGCCTAATTTGTCTTCAGTTTCTTGATGATGAAATGGTTGACCGTTGTGTTTCTACACCCTGAGAGGGATTGGGTAAGGGTCCGCCAACATGACCCATTTCCCCCTTCTGTCATCTAGGTGATATAAGAGTGCTCATGTGAGCGCTATGTTTCTTATACCAATATTAATTTGCCGGCCTGGGAGGGGGAACATTCCCCATCAAATGATTCTGCCATTCATTTTTCCTCTAAACCGCCTGAAGGGCCACAGGGACCCGTCATATCATGACGTGTAGCCTAATGGGTCAGTAAGGGCGAATATAAATCGATCTTCTGATCCAACAGTGAACTAAACCCACATTCCCCCTGGGGAATTGTGGTAGCCCATGGGTTTATGGAAACCCTCGTAAGCTAGCCCTCAAGGTCTCCGTCCCATCCAGACTGTCTGATTGAGCTTATATTGATAACCCATGGATTGTCGGTGCCCTTCGTAGGCTAGTCCTCGGGGTTTCCGTCCATTCGGATTCACCGATCGCCGTGTTGGCCTCTCGACATTTAGGAACTTACCCCGGCAACCCCATGGGTGAGTCTTCACTTTTCCCCTGTGACCCTTCGGGATATGGGGAGATGTTGTATCCTCGATTTCACCGACTTGTATGATTATCTTAAATAATGATTGAGCTATCGCTAATGTATAAGTCAATTGTGCTAATAATCACTTGGCACAGTACCTGTGGGCATGCCTCTGGGACAAATTGTGCTTGAGTATCAACCTCGCACAAGACTGAATCAATAAACTTAAATGATCAAGAGCTTATATGCATCACAAAGTTTTAACAAAAGAGGTTTGATAACTTAAGTTGAGCCTTGAATTAAACTAATAAAACCTCAAAAGTACCCTCTTCCTAATCTGGCGTGGGCAAATCTGGCGCCCAAATGGGTGCGCCGGATTAATCCCCCACTCAAATTCCATTTGTTTTAAACTCTCTGAAATGACGTGGGGTTTATTCCGGTGCGCCCTCAGCCGTGCTGGATTACTCTCCTTTTCCTCATCCCCACGCTGGATTAAAACTTCATACGTTCCCCCCACGCCGATTTAGACTAAGCTTATATGTCTGCTAGCCCTTCCATCACCCTACCTTCTACAGAGTCGACTCCATGTCTAAAGAGTCGGCTCTACACCCTGACCTGCCCCTTCTTGGCCTTCCACTCAAGTGCTGAGTGCTATCCCGGGCAGTCTTTGTTGCCTATACAAATCAATTGTCCCTTTTTAGGCTAACAGTTTGTCCCTTCATCATACTTGACTCATGAACACTCAACAAATAAATTATAAGATTGCTGCTGGCTTTCATCAGTCAATCTCCTTTGGGTCTATTTTCACCACACACACTCATGCCTTATACATATACACACTTATGCACTCTCATTGTTGTTGCATGTTTGCCATCATTCCAGCCCTCGGTATATCAAATGGTGATTTGCGAAAGGCCAGAGTAAGTCTGGCTAAAAGCTCTCACTATGCGTGATGGTGGTCTTCGGACCTATGTTCTCCGCCATGTATCAGGGGTCAGGACAATAAATACCACTGCATCGCACGCTTGAATGTGTGTTTAGCTCCTACATTGCGTAATATCATCTTTTAAATTTGCATGCGCTTACATACTTACTCAGCCCCAGTGGTTCTTTATCTTGGTAATTAATCAAGGGTTTTCCTCCTTCTCGGAGGATGTAATTTGTTATAAATCTTGTTTTGATGATGGCCAACAATCTTGGTTTGATGATGGCTAACACTTTTGCGTTGTTCAGAGCTCTTCTGCCTTAGCTTTGTAGAGTCTGAGCTTCCCTTTAGAAAGTCTGTGCATGGTCCGTGTACAGCCCACCGAATAGCATGATTAAAGTCTGTGCATGGTCTGTGCACAGCCCACCTAATAGCATGTCTTAAGTCCGTGCAGAGTCTTTAAGGTGCATCATATTAGGTTAGCGATTGCCCTGAAAGATGCTCCACCCGAGTAGATGTCTGCAGAGACGAAGAAGAAAAAGAAGACATCAAAGAATAAAAATCCAGGTAGCGTCGTCTCCTGCAACACTTTGTCAGCCTTATTCAACTTAGCCCGAAGCTCTGAAGAAGGTGTTGAAGAAATCAACTTCACACTGGCTGAAGCCAACCAGGCTGAAACTTCCACCTCCCAACATGCCACCAGATCTCGAAGGAAGTGGGGACGCTTGCCCCTGGCTAACCACAAAATTATGTTCAGGGGTGACCAGTCATACCAGATTCCTAAACCTGAAGTAAAGGGCACTAGAGTCCCACCTCCATCAGGCCTCTATCCTGAAGATGCAAGTGGCCAGGAAGTTCCCTTGTTCGCTGAATTTCTAGCGGCAAAGAAAGGTAGGCAGCCATGCCAGCAGTCTCGGTCAAAGGCTAAAAACACTCCTGCCCAAGCTTCAGGTATGCCATTCTCGACAGATGAAAGTGGTGAAGGCATCGCTCCTATCACTGAACCCATCCAAAAAAAAAGAGCCAGTTGATCAGATGTGTCGAGAGCAGACAATTCCCGAAGAGCAACATAAACCGCCTTTTGAGCCAACGGCTCCGACACCAGGCTACAACAAGCACAACATGGCTGAAGAAGCAAGACTATTCAATGTGAGAGCCGACACTCAAATATTGAAGCAACTAAAAAGAATTCTAGTAAGATTCAACGTTTTGGAGATACTCCCCCTTGACGAAGAAACTCAGCAGGCCGTCATCACAGCTCTACAAACTCTGACATAATTTGAAAGCTATTTTGCCGAGACGTGCTTGAAAATTGCTGTTACTTTCACAGATGAGGACATACTCCTTCCAACGGTCAACCACAACAGGCCCTTATACATGAGGGGGCAACTAAATGGCCAACCTATCAATAGAATTTTGATTGACCCAGGGGCAATAGTAAATATACTCCCTTAACATGTCTATTAGAAGCATTACTTCAATGTGCACCTGATCGAGGTCAGGGATATGAAGATTGTTAGTTTCAACCAGAAATTTGAAGTCCCCATGGGTGTGGCGGAGTTCGAGCTATCATTGGGTGACTTCACCACTAAGGTGCAGTACCATGTCATCAATGCTGACACCTCATACAAGGTGTTGTTAGGCCAGTCATGGCTGCATCAGAACCGAGTGGTGTCATCTACTTTGCACCATTGCATCAAGTACCCCTGGGATGGGAAAGAAGAGAGAATTTTCTCTGATTTACACCCCTTCGAGGTGTTTGAGTGCCATCTACTTGATGCCTTGCTTTACTTGGAAGAGCCGAAGCGGACCTCTCGGCCAGCTTAGAATAAAGAAAAAGCTCAGTTGGCCCAAAATAAAGAGAAGAAGATAGCAGGGACCGATGACTGGTTCCCTCCAGCTCCGCCTGCTTACGTGGCCCCACAGGAGGTGTCACATATTGTTGAAGTTGAGGGAGTGCTGAGGGTGATCCCATATGATATCTACCCCGAGTCAGAAGTTCCAAGGCTCGAGGACTTGTTGGGTTGTGTGAAAGTCACTCTGGGAATCACAAGATCGCTCACAGATATAGATTGTCCAACAGTCGAGCTACTAAAGACCCTCAAGGTTCCTAACCTGGAGGGGCAACCAACAATGTTTTACTTGGCTAATGAACAGCCGGTGAAAGGGGTCGATGATCGCAAACTTCCCGAAGAAGTTCAAGACTTGGTCGTCCCAATCATGGGGCTGCCTGATATAACCGACAAGGTGATAAAAATGGCCAGGCGGTAGTAAATTCCCTTCTACTAGGCTGAAAGGCAGAACCAAATATTCAGGAAGTTGTGGTACCCACCTAACTTAGACAAAGAATTATTGAAGATTATGTGGCACCCCTGGCTTGGGCTTTTCCATAAAAGAATTATATGGGGTAGATATGATATCTATCTATGCCCCAGTTGGCGATGACCCTCCAGAAGATCTAGCTATGCAAAAAGCTAAAAGCCAAGAACAACACATGCCTCCAAACGACAAAGAACAAGATGAAGAAATACACCTTTAGAGGCCATCTCCACTTAGGAATATGAATGTGAAGGGCCGGCCCCAATTGTTCATGGTTATAGGGTGCTGCCGAGGAAGAAACCCAAAATAAAATTGGATTAGGCTTAATTTGGAATTTAGGGTCACAAATCAGAGTTTAGCAAGAACAAGCCTAAATCATCTAATTGGACCTCAATTCGCACTCTAATGGGCTGTAATCAGACCCAATCTCTGGGCCCATGGTAGATGATCGCTTCCCCTTTGAAAACCCTAACCCTAGGCACTCCAATTCGCGCGACGGCGGCATGGATTTGGTCAAACCCCATTTTTCTCTCCGTTTTTCCTCTCCAGACCCCTTGTGATCAATTCAAACCCTAGGAGCCTCAATAAACTCTATAAATAGGTAGCCCACGCCTCCCTTGAACCCTATTTTACTCCTGGAGGTGGCGGCGTGCATGGTTATGGACGTATTCGACAAGGATAGCGAGGTCGAGTTAGGGTTCCAGTGGCCTTTCCCCCTTCATCTTAAATCGATTAAAGGTAGGCTTCTCTTGGGCTAAACACTAATTAAATTACATCATGTGTTGTTCATATTTCCATGTTCTTTCTAATGATATTATATTGCCCAATTTTTGTTCACTCTATCGATCAAATTTGATGTTTTACCTGGAGGTATAACCGGAAGGTTGTCTTCGCCTTAAGCCCATTTTAAGTCACATTTTATTAGGCCAAACCCTAATTAAAGTATATCAACTTGTTTATCTTCAAGTGCTCTTTCCAGTGGTGTTATTTTGCCCAAATTTTATTCATTATATTGTTCCCAATAGCTATTTTATTCAAGGCGTGCAAAAGTTCTCCGAAAGTGAGCGCTGTCTCAGATAGTGGTCATACTAGTGACCGCTAACTAATATAGCGGTCGCGAGATGGACCAACTTTTGGCGGTGGGTTTTCAAAAAAGAATGAGGGGTTTCACGATAGCGGTCCTTCTAAGATAGTCTCCTTGATGTAGCGGTCTGATAAAGATTGTTTCTGTCCCTGTTTCTAGCAAGGACTCAATGATTTTCCCAGTTTATTATTCTATGTTGTTCCATGTTACACAGCATGTTATTAGGGTTAATTACGTCGTATAATGTACTGGTAAATAGGGTTCATGAAAGAATTAATCTTAGTTTAATTTTTCATCATATTCATCCCTAGATGATCATCGTCATCTTGCCATCCTATGATTGGAAAAGAGTAGAATAACATGTGAAATGATGGTTTAATTCGCAAGTTTATTTATGCTATTCACCAATTATTGTTCAATATTTGTTAGCTTGGCATGCTTGTTTGATGGTCGTGCCACTCCACTGGTGTTGACTAACCCATTACTCTCATTTTTCGCACGTTTTAAGCCCTTAATTATTGGGCATCGAATGCCTCTCCATCGGATATTCCTTTCGCTGGACTAGGTGTTCATGTTTCATGGCCTCCGTAAGTCTCCACGAGTCTGGGATTCCCACTAGGACGCCGAGCAGATTGTACCATCAAATCCTGTACCCCTGGAATTCATGAAAGGCGAAACGAGGTGCTATCCTAGTTCTGCCAAGCTTTATGTCTGATACCTGATTGCGGTCTCTCCAGGACCGCTACCATTAATTAGTGGTCGAACGCCAGACCGTCTTCTGGTTTTCTCGTGCCCGTGTCGACTCTATGCAGGATAAGTCGACACAGCCCAGCTTTTGGCCTGCTTGATAGCGGTCTTACTTGGATCGCTACCTCTTAGTAGCGGTCGACCCCACACCATTTTTATGGATTTCCTATGTTATTGAGTCGATGCACTAGTGTGTTGAGTCGACGCAACCCTATTCCAGATAGCGGCCCAGGATGAACTGCCACCTTTTGACAGCGGTCCATCCTTGAACGCTACTTTATGCAGCCACCAAAATTTTGATTTTTTTATGAATTTTGTGTGTCAAACCAATTCTGCCTCTGCCGGCTATTATACCTCGAGCTTATGGCCTTTATTGGGCCTATCCTGGAACTATATTCATTCAATATTCCTCTCAAAGTCATTTTTCGTAGATGACTTTTCCTTTGGATTAATAAACTTACTATTCTTCAAGGAAATCTATTTTCTACTTGTGTTCTCTTGAATTACATGAGCTATTCTTGGAATTCAGATGCCATTAGTAAATTGTCTGAAATTATATGATACGGGGCTTTGGGTCCAACATGACACCAAGATTTATAAGAATAGATTAAGCACATTGTAAAAATCTAAAAATCTCATTTCAAGGATGCATAAAACACTTCCAATGCAATGCAACCTCATGAAAGATGTTCATGAAAACAACCCAAAACTTAGCATAAAAAATGGTTAGATGTTACCATCATCCACTTGACATGAGAGGGTTTAGAAACCATCCTTGAACCTGCAAAAACACACAAACATCAAGTTAGTTTATGTATCAAAAATTAAGTTCTCCTTAACTTGATTCTTCCACATCCAACTCCATATCTTTACACATCCAAATGCACATTGCATCAAGTAAATGTTTCCTTAAAAACGTGAGCCACAAGCTTTGGCATTTGATAAACTTTGAATCTCTCAAGCATTCAAATATAAAGACATGGAAGCTTAAACATTCAAATAGCATTTGTGTATCTACCAAATCTTCAACACTCAAATGCTTCAACATGCACATGTAAGCAATCATGCCAAATGCAAAGGCATGTACAATAGCATAGGAACTCATTCATTAAATTAGCATGAGCTAAGTCATTCATATTGATTTATCTAGCACATCTCTAACTCTCATTCATTAAAACACAATCAAGCTATTTTCACACAATCCATCTTCTATGAAATATTTCACCATGAGACTCATGCATCACACAAATTTAACAGGGCATTCACACACATCCATGTATGCATTCTTGTTATGCATCACCATGGCCTCACACACATATGTAGATATGCATTCATGTAATGATGTTTCCACAATTTTATTGTCATTGAATTTCAAGGCTTTCTCAAACATTAAGCAAGACTTTCTTTCAACATTCTTTCTCACACATACATAAAGTATTGTTGTCATCAAAATCACAAGCATAACACAACAATCTCTCCCTTTTTGATGATGATAATACTTTATGATAATTACACTATTCTTCTCCCCCTTTGGCATAATAAAAAATGGGGCATTTTGCCAAAAATAGAGCATTCAATTTTAGAACCATAAAATCACATGACAGCTTGAATTTAGCACATGAACCAGATTCAATAGCCAGAGCCAAACATCTCAAGAAACAATTATATTGTTCTTCACATTGTTCCATATATCATAAGAGCCATGACTGATATCATTTGTTAGGAATCGAAACACCACTTGTTGAAGATAAAACATCAAATATGAGAGATATGTATTTAAATTATCCTATTCAGAGCTTCCAAAAACTCAACATTCATCACATCAAGATTGAGTAGCAGAACTGACATCAAAGCAGACCGAGCGCAGGAGTACAAGGCACACAAGATTTCTTCTTCTTTTTCAACAAGAGTTCCATTTTCAGAAAGTAGTGCAGAGGTGAAAGAATGCAATCGAAGTAATGATTATGCAATGGCATGCAAGCATACAAGCATTATTCATAGACATACAAATACACATATAGATAAGGTAGATCTCCTTTAGGGAGTGGGCTAAGAAAAGTGCAATAGATTCAAAAGCTAGAAGCATAACATAAGCCAAAATTAAAAAAGCTATGCATGAACAAAGAGTTCGTATAATCATGCATATAGAAAAAGTGTTCACAAATTGATACAATAAGCCTAAAACAAATTCCAAAGACTGAACCAAATAGGATCTATCAAGAGTAAAGCTCCCCCTTCTTGGAATGATCCGGTTCTTCTTGGTTCGTACTCGGATGATGGCAATTTCAATGTCCTCTTGCTTCTCTCTTCAATCCGCTCCTTTTTCTCTTCTATCACGAGCTCCAAAAACGCCTTGGAGTAGACGAAATCCACCTTGGCTTTTTCCCCTTCTCTTCTTCTTCCCTTTCTTCTTCTACAAGATAGAAAACATAAGCATTAGGGTTCATTCTCTCAAATTCGGAGTATGTTTGAGAAAGCCTTGAAATTGAATGACAATGAAATAGTGAAAACATCTTTACATGAATGCATATCTACATATATGTGTGAGATCATGGTGATGCATAACAAGAATGCATACATGGATGTGTGTGAATGCCTTGTTAAATGTGTGTAAACATCTTTACATGAATGCATATCTGCATATATGTGTGAGATCATGGTGATGCATAACAAGAATGCATACATGGATGTGTGTGAATGCCTTGTTAAATGTGTGTAATATCAAGCACGAGAGAGATTATGGAACGTCATAAATCAAGCTAGTCATGCACTTCGGTGTAATGCCACACTGTGATCATTCAACTCTCATGGACACAAGTAATTTTGGGTGCTCCTCCCAGGACCAGATCGGGCCCTATATGTGCAGGCATTGGGTCATGTAATATTTAGACATCCACTATAGTTTGTAGCCAATAGAGTTCCAAAGGAATAAGCATTTGTAGGATGATAAGGTAGATTCATAGAACTTTGTATTTCAAGGACAAAATTTATGTAGAGATGACTTATCTAGAAATTCGAGACATACAAAAGCCTGGGAAATTGGCGTCCATTATGATCGCCACGATTTAGAAATCACATCCACTCTGGTGGTCGCTTATTCTGGAAATAAGATGTAGGCACGAAGAATTGGCATCCGTGAACTCAGTCGGCATTCAAAATTGGTGTCTACTCTACTGGACGCTAAATCCAGAGAGTGACTAATTCTCAAAAGAGGCTAGAAACAACACTCTATGAGGGCTAGATTGTCATGTTTCTTCAGAGGGACATGACAGTGACTCAGTGTATAGGATTTTTATGGTACAACCAGCTCGGCTGCCTTGAGAAAATCTAAGGCTAGCGTAGACTTGTAGAGGTCTCTATGATGAAATCACCGGTCTGAAGGAACGGAATGTCCCGCGGAGGGTTCAATCATCATGAGAGTTAAGGGTACATGATATAAACCACAACAGGGATCTCATCTACGGATGTGAGATGAGAGTGCCAAGAAACCCATGGTTAAGGGTTTAAAACATAGAAATCAATCATTCGAGAAAATGGCGTCCTGCATGGATGGCGCTAAATAAAATGGCAGTCGCTTAATGTTTATCTATTTTCAATTTATCAGAATTAGCATCCCGATGGGAGGACCCACATTTCTGATTACTATAATCCGGTTTACAGTTTCCAGAAAATTAAATTCAAGGCATGGATATTATTTCAAAAATTTAATCAGAATCGCGTCAGTATAGACAGTCGCAGATTACTTTTGATTTAACAAGAATTAATACGTATTTTTCTGTGTTTGATAAACAAATTAGTATTTCATGATTTGGCGTCCTACTGGTTAGCCATAAATAGAAATTAGCGGCTTCCAGGAAGGTCGCAGATTCTACTAAATGCACAGTAAAATTAACCATCTAATTTCTATATATGGACAATTTCACAAATCTACGGGTTTTAGCATCCTGTCTATAAGACGCAGATAAGAATTGGCGACTTCTTCGATGGTCGTCGATTTTCACAAAAGAGTACTACGAGCATATATTGCAATGATCAGAAACAAATAGCGTCCATACGGCCAGTCGCTATTTCAAATAGCGACTGTTATTGTGGACGGTAATTCTATTTTAAACTAAACCGAGAACAACGATTTCCAGAGGTTATCAATATGATATAATGCATGCAAGAATCTAGTTTTTTTTTTGATTTTAATCATGGTTCGGTCTCGGGTTAGAGAAAACCTACCTTTGACTGGTTTGGATGGTTTGGGACGAAGTCGGAAACAGCACTCTGTTTTCCTATATGAAACAGAGTATCGTTTGGAAAAGATGTTGGCCACTGGAGGAAGAAGACTTCTCAGCAGGATGAGGGAGAGGAAGAAGGAAGAAGATCCCTCTTTGCTGGCTTCACGAATAGCAACAAGAAGAAGGAGAGTGGCCCCTCCCTTCACGCTGCAGGTTCACGTTGGAGAAGTAGAGGAACAATCTTTTGCAGGAAGAGGAAAGATGATGAACGCCTTCACTTGTTGATAGTAGGAGGATGGCGATGATACACCAGCTAAGGTCTTTTCTCGTTTGAAGGGCAGGGTGATATATAGGGTGAGAGTCCTAGTGGCGTCTGGGTTTAAATGGAAGCAAGGCTTCCACGGTTTCCTCCAACACTTTCTCTCCCTGCCAATACAATAGCCGCCTCCTTTCTTTTGTTTTAAAAACCCTAAAACTAACACCTTGCACGTCCAAACATGCATACGAGTATTTCGGGTTAGGTTGTGCACGTGCATGGGTTTTGGGCTGGGTGGTTTCGTTGGGCGTCAGGTGCATACGTGGGTTTTTTGTATGTGGGCATATGGGTTTAAAAGTCTTGCACCATTCCACTTATGCCGAGGGAGGAATCTTGTTTTCTACAAGAGACCACTGTCCCATCTACCATAATGGATGAAGGTGACCATTTACACCATCAAGAATTCCAAACATGAGATCATGTCATGAGGGAACCCATCTCGAAGGGTCACACATTCTTTGATCCCTTCGACCCCTTCCCTAGTGAGCCTCTTGACCCACCTTATCTACTTCACTACTTCAAAGAAGTTCATTATCACACCCCTACCCCATAGGCCAGTCATCCTGCATGTAGCAAGGAGCCCGTTCATTGGGGTAATAGAGAAAGTAAATTCGGCTCTCTCGGCACACCCAAACCTCCCAAATCCAAAGGGCCGTCATTGCAAGAATGGTTCATACTTGGATGCCTAGGAGTCCCCCATTCCACTAACCTCCGGTTGCATCAAGTGTATGTTAGTCACACATTTGGATGTCTTAGTCCACCATTGTATGGGTCTGCATAACATTAGGTTTGTCTAGGACATAGAGTGTGCTTTTTCTTTTATTTGTACAGTTTGTTCGGAGTCTACCTATGTCAAGTCGAGTTAGTCTAATGCAAGCTCGTAGGTGCCTGTCCCTTTCGAGTGTGAGGCAAGTCGGATCTCATGCGTACGTTGTCGACTTGCCTGACGAATATGGGATCGGCTCTACCTTTCAATGTCTCAGATCTAGTCACCTGTAAGGACCCAGCGGTGATTCCCAGTGAGTCTTTGAGCCATCTCCTTCCCTTTAAGAGTGATCCCACCCCAGAGTGTCCACCACTAGCCTCATTCCCATAGCAGCGTGAGCATATAGAACATATACGGGATGAGCAGGTGATGATTACTAGGAGTGGAGCATACCCATGCTACCTAGTACAGTGACAGATCCGCAGGAGCGACATACGAGCAGTCGCACCCCTTACTCGACGGGGTCGAGTTCTTCCCACCTGGGGAGAATTGATGGGAATCAACACTATGCACTAACATTGTTTTAGTTTGCATTAGTTTGCATATGTGTCCTTTTGTTTGCATTTATATCCTTGAGTTATTGGGTTTGTAATTGTATGGCAATTATAACCCCAAGTGTTGGTCATTAGGAGTTAGTGGGTTTCGTTGTAAAAAGCCCAAGTAGGTCCAGCGGAGCCTCCACCCTCTCTCTCATTGGGCCACACTACTGATAGGGACCACAGGGGCTGGTCCATGGTCCACCTTGGACTTGAACTAAGGAGAGGAAAGAATAGAATTCAAAATTCTCTCTTAAGGTCAAGGGGGCGCCCCCTTTGTAGTCTTTTTTATTCAAGTTGTTTTTATCTATTATGGCCATTTGACCACATGGGAGAATACTTCTCCTATCCCTTATTTGCCCCTCCCTAACCCTTGATCTGAGGGTAATTAAGTCTTTTGGTCAGAGTTATATAATCCTTGTATTTTTCATTTTGTGGGAATTAATGAAGAAAATTTGCATTGTGCACACAAGATCCCTAGGGCGCCCCTCCTCTCTCCTCTCCCCTTGCAGCTGGATTGTTGTGTTCTCATAGGGTGGATTCCCTAAAAACTTAGTAGATTACAAGTTGTATCTCCTCTCTGGGTGTGAAGCTCAGTCGCCGCCGCCATCGCACTGCCACTGCCTCGCCGTTCCGATTCTGTCCACCTCCATCAACAGCTTGAAGCCCAATTTTTATTTCCCAATCAGGAGATCTGATCGAGCAGAAAATTGGAGAGTGAGTTTCCCATGTTATCACCACTCTCCACAAAAAAATTCACGCCATTCCACCACCATTTACCTTCCGTTCCATTTTATTTTCCCCGATCTACAAAATCTATCTCTGTCCAGATCTGTATTCTAGTAACCCATCATTTCGTATTTTTCCTTCCCTTAATAATTTCAAATCGATCTGAAATTTGAATTGGGACTTTTGACCACCAAATAACACCTCCACAAATTTTTCCAAGAACTTTAGAGCTTGTTTGCCCCTCTATAAAATTCACTTCTCAGATCAGATCTGGTTCTGCCCCTGCAGTCCAGATCCGACCCCCTTCTACCATAAAATTCATTCCACCCCATAAGCTACGTCATAAAAATCACAAAATATTTTTGTGTCATCCTCACATCCCCCTCTCTCACCCAGAAATCTATTTTAGGCCACCTTGTTCTCTATGAATGAAAATGTCCCCCTCTTCTCGTTGTTTTGGTTAGCCTTCTTTATGTAGTGCACTCCGTGGCTTTTTCCCTTCTTCCCTCTGGTTTTTCCTACTCCCGATGTTGCCCACTCTCCAAAACGCTAGTCTACCCAATTCATTGGGTAGTGTCTTGGCGTGATGGCATCAGGCTAGCCCCCTTCCAATGATTCTCTGTGACAAGGGAAATCCCCCCTATGAGCACCATTTGCCCCCTCCCTTGAACAGCTCGAACCTGTTGTTTCCATTCAACACCCTGAACCTATCCATTGGCCAAAGTGTTCCCCAGCCTACCCCCAGAGCCAATGGCATACATGCTGGCCCTCTGCCCGGTGCACCCCGATCACCTTTAACCGGCACACCTAGATTAGACTCCTTGCCACCCGGTACACCCCCAGCCCGTCCTGCCCGGTACACCCTCGCCTACCCCTACCCTGTGCGCTCTACATATACCATCGCCTGGTGCACCCCAGCCTATCCTTGTCTGGCACGCTTGGCCTAAGCCTCCGCCCAACGCACTCTGCCCAGGCCCTCAACCGACACACCTCGCCTGCCCCTACCCAGCACACCCTGCCTAAGCCTCGCCCGGCGCACTCTGCCCAGGCCTTCAACCGGCACATCCCAGCCTCCTTGCCACCCGGTACACCCCCAGCCCATCTAGCCTGACACGCCTTAGCCTACTCTCACGTGGCGCAACCTAGCCAACCCTTACCCGGTGCACCTGCCGCCTATTTTAACTCTGCATTTTATCATTTGCTGACTTCTAGATTTTTCCAAAGTTTCCTTAGATGTGTTATTGCCCTTGCACGCACCTTCACTTGTTGGGTTACGCCACTCCTTGTGGGTGTGTACCCCCTACACCCCCCAGCATCCGGGTCAACGGGAGATGCTGTCGAATTTTTACCAGGAATGATATATTTAAAGATAAAAGGAAGCAACAAACAAATGGAACAAATAATGATAAAACACTTCAACCGAGATAAGAGAACTGTGGAGGAATCGAAGAGCTGAACTAAACACTGCAGTGGTAGACTACCGAACATGACTGTGGATCTAATTACATAATAAAAGAAAGAAGAACTGATCAAGTAAGAAACCTCCCCCACATGCATCTCATGAACAGAAACAGCTCCACTTATGCATCTCATAACAAAAAAAAGAAGAAAAGAAAACCCCCTCGCATGCATTTAACCATTGCATGGCATTTCATTTGTGCTTGCGTGCCATGACCCCCACGATATATGAAATGGTGGTGTATGGAAGGTCGGGTCACACCCGACTGACAGCTGCCACTATGCGTGAGGGCCCACCTCCACCTCATACCAAGAGTCAGTCCCGTGCTTCTAATTCAACCCTACGCATGATCAGACCCACGTGTGCTAGAATACCCAAAAAAAAGGGAAGGGTGGAGAATACCAAGGGAATCGTAGATGGGCTATGTCTAAAATAAAATCTATGCTACAATGGAACTAAAGTAGATCAAGTGTAATTAAGGCCAGCCAAATCTAAAACACGTAAGATGCCAACTTTGTAAATTCCTTCGGCATTTCCATTCCCCCGTGACCCCGCGTAAAGGGGAAATTAGAGATGCCTTGCGATTCGAGCCTTGACCCAAGGGATTTTCCCCGTTGTGGTTTTGCTCAAACAATGCTACAGGTCGACATCCCCTGAAGGTTGATTCATCCATGTATGAAGTTGACCCCATCTTCGCGGGAAGCAAACATCAAACATGCCCCTGGTAGGGTATACATTGACACATCGCCACGATCCCATCTTTCTTGTTTCCACACCGGGTCATCACTCGAATATAGAAAAAATGGGGGTCGACAGGCAGCCGAGAGTAATTCAGTGACATCACAGTGATCAGTAATCAAGCATACGTTCGCGTCACACTTTAACTCCGTTTGTGCCCATCTATTTCATGCAGTTAGTGTCACTTCTTCAGGCCGTAGGGCCCTTATTCCTGGCAATTAATCAAGGGTGTTCCCCGTATGGGGGATGTAAATAATGTCGTGGCCTTTATGACACGGCGAGTTTTGGTCCCGACCCAAACTACACAATCATCTGAGCGAGTCTGATCGAGGGTCTCGCTTGCTTATTTCTGCTATTCGAGCACGTAGGCTACTTGATGCTGGTTGCCAGGGATTTCTTGCTTCAGTGGTTGTTGTTGAGACACCACGGCAGGACCTTCATGATATTCATGTGGTTCGTGAATTTTCTAATGTTTTCCCTGATGAGTTACCAGGCTTACCCCCTCAGCGAGAAATTGAATTTATGATTGAAGTAATTCCAAGTACGGTACCTTAGTCAAAAGCACCTTACCAAATGGCTCTTGCAGAACTCAAGGAATTGAGAGTATAGTTGCAAGAATTGCTAGAAAAAGGCTATATTCATCCTAGCTTCTCTCTATGTAGTGCTCCTATGTTATTTGTAAAGAAGAAAGATGGAAGCCTGAGGCTATGTATTGATTACAGGCAATTGAATCATGTGACTATCAAGAATAAATATCCTCTACCCAGGATCGATGATTTATTTGGCCAACTTTAGTCAGCTCGTCTCTTTTCCCAGATTGATCTCCGATCTGGCTATTATCAATTGTGAATCAGGGATTCTGATGTGGAGAAGACTACTTTTAGCACGAGGTATGGTCATTATGAATTTTTAGCTATGCCGTTTGGGCTAACCAATGCACCTGCAACGTTCATTGATATGATGCATCGGGTGTTTTGTCCATATTTGGACTTGTTTGTGGTAGTCTTTGTGGATGACATCCTAATTTATTCTACTTCTGAGGAAGAGCATGCACAGCATTTGCGTATTGTATTGCAAACTCTGCGAGATCATCAACTTTTTCCAAAATTCACTAAGTGCAAGTTCTGGCTTCGAGAAATTCATTTTCTAGGCCATGTGATTTCTGATGAGGGGATTGCAGTTAACCCAGCAAAAATTAAGGTCATCCTTCAATGGCAAAGTCTGAGATCTATGACCGAGGTTAGGAGTTTCTTGGGTCTTGCAGGTTATTACAAGAGGTTTATTCAGGACTTTGGATGCATTGCAGCGCCAATGTCTAAATTGACTAGGAAGAATGTGCCATTTTTGTGGATTGAGGCCTACTAGCAGTGTTTTAATGAATTGAATAATGTACTCACGACTCCTCCAGTGCTTGTTTTGCCTTCTACTTCTGGTGGTTTTATTGTGTGTACGGATGCGTCTTGAGTGGGTTTGGGGTGCAGTATTAATGCAGCATGGCAGGGTTGTAGCTTATGCATCCCGATAGTTGAAGCAGCATGAAGAAACTTATCCCACTCATGACTTAGAATTAGCAGCAATGATCTTTGCACTTAAGATCTGGTGACATTACTTAATGGTGAGAAATTTGAGATTTTCACAGATCATCAAAGCTTGAAATATGTCTTCTCCCAAAAAGATTTGAATCTTCATCGGCGCAGGTGGATGGAGTACATGAAAGATTATGATTTTACTCTATCGTATCAACCTGGCAAAATGAATGTGGTGGCCGATGCGCTGAGTAGGTAAATGCATATCAGTCATTGATGGTGTGAGAATGGCAATTATGGCAGCAGAGTCCAAGTGAAACTTTCAGATTGAGAATTCCTTAGGATCCGATGTTGGCTATTCTTGCTAGTCTGGTGATAAGTCCAGCTATTTATCAGCAGATCAAAGAAGCACAGCAAGTAGATTCTAATTTGTCTCATGCCGTATTAATGCCAGATGTGGAATTCTGTGATGATGCAGTGGTGAGATTTAAAGGCCAAATTTATGTTCCAGTTGAAGATTCTCTAAGAAATGCTATCTTGCATAAAGGACATGGATCCCAATTTACCATTCATCCTGGAACCACAAAGATGTATAACAATGTGAAGAGGCAATTCTGGTGGCCAGGTATGAAGAGGGATGTGGCAGACTTTGTGGCTAAAAGTAACGACCCAGAGCTTCGGGTACCGATAACCCGATGTAGCATCGAATTACTGCTACCAGGAATTGGGGAAGTCACCCAAGAGGCTGATGAGGCCCCTGAAGGGTTGGGAGAGTTTGTCGAGGGAGCGTATAATGAATTGAAATTACACCACGCGTAATTTAAATTAGGACAGTATTTTGAACTGTAGTGCGGAAGCAATTAAAATATATCAGAGTGATAGTCAATATACATTAGTCCAGAATTGCCAAAAGAATAAGTCCACAACTATAAAAAAAAGAGAGAGGAGGAAGTGTGCACCTAGCCCCCCTAAACCCCATGTGGGGACCATAATCAACCCAACCCTCCTAAACCATGTGCCCCTTCTCTCTCTCTTCACCTAGCCCCTGTAAACCCCAAGGAGAGAGGAGGAAGTGTGCGCCTAGCCCCCTCAAACCCCCTGTGGGGCACACAAGGAACCCAACCCTCCTAAACCCTATGCCCCCTTCTCTCTCTCTTCACCTAGACCCCATAAACCCAAGGAGAGAGGGGGACGTGTACACCTAACCCTCCTAAACCCCCCCTTTACGCGGGGTGGAGCTAGCCCCACCTAAACCCTTCTCTCTCACTCTCTCTCCTCACCTAGCCTGCCTAAATCCAACCCTCCTAAACCCCTTTATGCCTCAACCCTCCTAAACCCATAACTCAGCCATCCCCTTCGCCTATAAATCTCCCTAGAAGGCCAAGGGTCAAGGCGTCAATCGATGGATTAACATATACAACAGAGGAAGCACAACTGAAGCACTTAGAGGACTTGGAGTGTAACTTGACTGTTTGTTCGTGTTCGGCTTAACACACGTTGAGGATATGTCACATCAACACCCCTCATATGGATGTAGCCAATACACATGAGCATCCTCCTTTGCGTATGGGGCACCATGGTAATAGCGAGAACACTCATCTATTGAATTCGCTTGCGTATGGTGCACCATGGTAACGCCATCAGTACCCTCATGTTGGAACCTCCTGTACTTCGGGGTCAGCCTCCGATTGCTCACTCTGTGCCTGTAGCCAACTATCCTACCAATCGCCCTGAGTTAGCTTGATTGTAGCCCAGAAGCATCATCTCTGAGGCCCGGTCCTAACTCCTAGACACGATGACACCTGACACGTATACCCCCCAGTCAGTGTCTGCACCTCGGTATCTAGTCCAGCCTTCACCACATCATAGCATCTATAGTCCATTCAAGGACCCTCTATAAAATAGCAAAAAACCCACATTATTGTGCAATGACTTGGGGATTGGCCTTTAAGATGGAATTGTCTCGTGGCTTGCCCTAATGCATTAAGGCCTTTTAGTGCCTCTCTATAATGCCTGTTACAGTGCACCATGTTGAAGTGTACTTGAAAAACCTAATTTTTCAGCTTTCTTGACACACTTTGGCATCACTGCCCTCCAGCTCCTGGCAATATCTATCTCTCAAGCCAGTACATGCATGCTCCTTGTTGAGCCAGTGTCTGTAGCCCTATTTTGGCCTATGTCTCTCCCAGAGTCTAATATCTTCAACCTGGTTTGTTGAAATCGATGGTCGAATTCCAGCGACCGCGCGAACTATTCTCTCCTCATGTCATGGCTTCCAGGGTACCCAGTCCTCCTTCGGTAGAAAAAAAATAAAGGCGTTCGGATTCAATCCAATGTAAAACAAACACTGACTACTTACAGTCGGTGGGGAAGACGTCCTATACATGAGTTCCCACAATCACCTCCACTCATACCAATAGAACCTTCTTCTCTCCACGTGTCGCTCGAAATCTATGCCCACATGTCGTTCCCTGGTGGTACTTTCCCGATAAAAATTTGGTTTCGTAGGTGATCATTAAGAAATCGATTGGCATGCCCACATTCAGTCTAGCTACCCTGACCCAGTCATCCTGGTCTTCCCCTTTGTCAATACTCTTGGAATCACATCATGCTAAATCGACCCATCTCGGCCTTCCGTAAAAGGCAAGTGTATGTCATCCATCATGAAATCAGAAAGTCTTATGCATGGCGAATAGATACTCAGATGCTGACTATGCTGGTTGTAAAATAGAAAAAAAAAGCACCCAGTGGTAGATGTCAATTATTTTCAGGTTGTCTATTCTCTTGGTCTTCTAGAAAGTAGCACTCTGTGGCATTGCCTACTGCAGAGGTAGAATACATTGCTGCAGGTAGATGCTATGCTCAGTTGTCGTGGATCAAACATCAGTTGGATGATTACGGATTAAAGCTAAAACAAATCCCAATGATGTGTGACAACACCAGTGTAATAAATCTGACCAAGAATCCTATCCAGCATTCAAGAACTAAGTACATATAGGTGCATTATCATTTTATAAGAGAACATGTTGCAAATAATGATCTCTCTCTGAATTTTGTTGATACGTCGATCCGTGAAGAAATCACCACGAAACCCTCTCCGGTTCACGAACTCACCACTGAGCTTCCACGCGTCTCCACCGCCACGTTCCTCGCCCGTCCTCGCCCGCGCCTTGCTCGCGCCATCCCTGCCTTGCCCGTGCCCCACTCCGTCAGCCGCCAGAGACAGAGAGGGAGAGAGGAGGGATCGTGAGGGCGAGGGAGAGAATGAGAGTGAGGTGAGAGGGGGATTTAAAAGAAAAAAAAGGAAAAAAAGAATATTAATTTGTGCGAAAAAGCTCGGGCCGTAAAATTTTAAAAATTTATAAAAATATGAAAAAGTTACCTCAGCTATCCTCGCGAAGATTACATCGCAGTGGTAACATCCTGGAGTCAGAGAACGTGACGGTTCACCCTATACGGGGTTCCAAAGGTCCGATCGGCAAAAACACACAGAAAATACTAAACGCGATCTGGGACCCACAAAAGCGATCCAGAACTCACGGATCCTGACTCGATAAATATCTGAAAAATATCCAAAAGTTCTGGGGCATTACAGCCCTCCCTCCTTAAGGAAATTACTTCCTCGAAATTTTGGACAAACACAGGAACACAAGGGAAGAACGCTGTAACTAACTGACAATGCCGTCAGAACCCTAGCACAGAAAATCTCGATTCTTACGGAAGCCTCTAATCTGAGGGAGACAACCAAACCATAATCACAAATGACACCTTGCTCCGCACGCGGCGCATACCGACAAACAGAGCAGGCATATAGCAAAGAACACAGTCCAGCATCACCTTAGTCACAACACAACTAATCACGGCACCGCAGCCACCATCTCGCTCACCGAGGAGGCACAGTCCTTGTCATGAGGAATAGCTACCGATCCATCCAAAGGTCGACAGGCAATCCAAACGTCAGCTTCACAACTTGCTGACTAGTTCCTCGCCCTACTCAAGGGAACAACCAATCATTGAGCTTCCACCAACTCACGTAGTCATCTCAAAAGATCGCAACCAACACATCGGATTAGCGCCAAGAATCACATCACACATGGCAAGCCAATAGCCAGACATATCACTGCGCCAACTCTGTCATCAGACAAACTTCGACAAAGCTCTGATCTCATTTGGGAGGCACATCATCGAGACGACCACCAAGGTCTCATCGAAACATGGCTCTCGCCATTCTCAAACCACAAACACCAGTAGCATCTCCTATCTATGAAAGACCACGCACTGGTCGCCAGACACTAGTCAATGAGAATCCTCTGCTTGCTCAACTTCTTCCTTCTTTCTTGGTCCTCCACCAGATCCGAAGAAAACATTACAACTCTCGAGGCCCTCCGCTGACCCTTCCACAGACCATCACTGCCTCACGGGCAAAACCTCACTCAGACACTGCATGCGATCTCAAACCTCATGCCAACTCTACCCTCTCGGGGGAGTACACCGAAACCACGTGACAAAGATCTCTCCTTGGTCCTTACGTCACTCGACGCAAGCTTACGTGGAATCCTCCCACGCTGGTCGCAGACTATAGAGCACAATTCTAACACCAACGTCTCTTCTGAGACCTCCGCACACATGCATCATCCATCGTCCTGCCTCACCAAATCTTATCTCATCTCAAAACAAGCCCAAAGGATGCCTGCCAAATGCAGTTCCCACTCTTACCATAGAGCCACAGAACACAACCTGAGCAATTCACGGTACACATCTCTAGGGGAGGAAAGTGCCAACCCAAATCTAAACCAACATGGTCAACAATGCCACGACCAGTGGACACGGGTCCCCAAGCAATAGGCATCTCACCACGGTCGATCACTCGGCCAACCCGCAAGCTGCTCACAGCAACCAACTGGACCCACAATCTGTCAGAGATCACTTCTCCAAGCATGATCTCATCTGAGAACGTGACCTCTAACACAAAAATCAAGTACTCATGTGGTAACCTCGCATGCACATTTCCCCAATTCTCAACCCTGCCAGTGCCACATATCATAATGCCAACTCGAGTGTTCCCATCCCGACCCTCCTCTGCACTCCACAGGCTCTGATCCTCAACACGAGGGATGCCATCATCGACCCCACATGTCGGTCGGGTCTTGTGCATCCACCACACATCCCGATAGCCTTTAACTTCCACAACGTAGGTCCATAGATACTTGGGCTGAAATGTAAAAGGATTTTTTAAAGAAGTTTTATCCCATAGGGCGAACCAATACCATGAGGAGAGCCATAACTGGATTCACTCAAAACACTGGAGAACAAATCCATGAGGCGTGGGATAGGCTGAAAGATTTTCTAAGAAAATGCCCCCACCATGGAATATCAAGATGGCAGATTGTCCAGGCATTCTATAAGGGTTTGACAGAAAATTATAGGCACATGGTGGATGCCTCTTGTGGGGCCGCATTTGTGAGTAAGAGCGAGGATGAGGCCTATGATTTGTTTGAGACGCTTAGTGAAAATTCTATTAGTCATGCCTCGCTCTCATCTTATGAAAGAATGATTGGGCCATCTAAGAGGTCAGGACTATATGATGTTAAGAACCAAGGAGAGTTTGAGAACAAGATAGATATCAACGCCATAACTCAGAAATTAAATAAAATGAATTTATTGGCACAGAAAATGGAGAAGGTTGATTTGGTAGCCCAGAAGTTAGATCAATTATTATCTAGGCAGGAACCTTCTTTTTCTTCTGCTCCTCACCCTCAACCGTTCTCAGCCCCCAACCATGAAGAAATCTATGCTCTTTGTTCTAGCCTGAACCATGCTGTTATTGACTGCCCTACGGCGGCCTAGCTTCCCCTATTTATCCAAGAATAGATCTTTGCTGCTCAGGGTGTGTCCAAACCTACTTATGATCCTTATTCTAACACCTATAATCTAGGTTGGAAAAATCACCCTAATTTTTCTTGAAAGTCTCAACAAGGTCCACTTATGCAAGCTAATCCCTCGAATCATGCCATTCAAAAATAATTCTTTCAAGTGCCAAGTCAGTCTCACCAAAATTTTTCTTCTCCCTCTCAGTAAGTTCAACATCAACATCCTCAACCTCCTTATCAGCAGTTTCAGGCCTCGTATCATCAAGCTCAATTTTAGCCACCTCCTACTCAGCCCAACTTTGATGAAAGATTCGAGCAACTCCAACAACTTATCCTTACTCAGCATCAATCTATTTCCAAGTTGGAGAATCAAATAGGTCAGTTGGCTGCGAATAACATGAGAAGAGAGGTAGGCCAGCTTCCTAGCCAACCAGTAGCTAATCCCCGCAATCAACCCCTAGGTTTCTCTCAGAGAGCTCCTCCTATTCTTCCTCAGCCTAACCAACCTCAGCCTCCCCCTCCTGTAGGCCCTCAGTTTGAGAATGCCAAGGCTATATCTACCCTTAGGAGTGGGAAGATTTTAGATGACCCATATCAAGCTAAGGATGTTGGTAGTAGTTTGGGCCGAGAAGCCCATGTGGAGAGTGATAGTGAAGATGAGGAACTTGTGATTGTGCAAGAGAAAAAGAAACCGGATGAGGAGGAAAGCAAGCTGGATAAAGGAAAAGTTAAGGTTGATGAAGAAGGTCCCCAAGAATATGTTCCTAAGATCCCTTTTCCCGATGCTCTAAAAATGAAGGCTAAAAAGAATAAGTCGATTCAACAGGAGGAATTAGTGGAATTATTTAAACAGGTGAATATCAATATTTCACTTTTGGACGCGATCAAGCATGTGTCGGTATATGTAAAGTTTCTGAAAGAGCTGTGTACTCTAAAAAGGGAGCCTAAGGTGACAACTCAAAAGATCCACTTATCTAAAGATGTCAGTGCTATTGTGATGAATCATTTACCTAAGAAGTTGAAGGACCCCTGAGCTCCTCTAGTTTCATGTGATATAGGTGGAGTTACATTTGATAAAGTATTGCTAGACCTCGGGGCCAGTGTAAATTTGTTGCCCACTTTTATATATGAGTAATTTGATCTGGGAGAGTTGAAGCCCACATCTATAATCCTTCAACTAGCAGATTACTCCGTGAAGACTCCAAGGGGTCTATTGGAAGATGTTATTGTGAAAGTGCATGAATGTTATTTCTCGGTGGATTTTCTTATTTCAGATATGGCCTCATCCCAGGAATTAAAGCATATTCCAATCATTTTGGGACGCCCATTTCTAGCTACGGCGAAGGCCAATATAAATTGTGCCACAGGAATGATGGATATTTCTTTCGGAGGAGAGAAGATTTCTTTAAATGTGTTCACAGCATCACAGTACCCGGACCATGAGGAGGAGTTCGAGGGTGAGAACATTGAGTCTAGGAGGAGGTTTCATCTAGGGTTCCGACGAGGTCGACTTCCTTTCTCGCGTTTAAAGGTAGGATTCTTACAGGCTAAACTCTAATTAAATACATTCATGTTATCCATTTTTTGTGCTCTTTCTATTCATAGTAAATCTCACAATTTTTATGGAGCATACCGAGTGCTATGTCTACTTTTCTCGAGGTCTGTCAAAGATCACCAGAAGGTAGGATACGGTCCTACATAGCGGTACACCAGAGACCGCTACTTGGAGACTGTGGTCTTGCGATAGACCACTTTCTTCTAACCATGGGAAAATTTTGAATTTGGTTAAAGTGGCGTGATCACGATCGTTGACCGACTGCTACCATCAGGTAGCGGCCCTCTCCTGACCGCGATCAGTGCTCGGGTTAAGCCTAGATCACAGTTTTTCCCTTGTAATCCACTCTAAATAGACAACATGTTAGGTTATAAATGCACCTAATGATTAGGCTTATAGATGAACATTTGAAATCTAAATCAAAATTAAGATCATGGCTGATTGATTATCATTACTTCTCCATTCAAATCATGACTTATCATTTTCCTTTTCGTTGTACCCTACAAGCAAGTAGATTAAATGCGGCTTAATCTGTTCATAACTTTGACAATTTCTACAATATTTGACTAGTCATTGATTACAGTACTAAGATTGTTTGAGGGTCATGCCACTCTGGTGGTAATGACTTACCGTTCACTTCCATTTTTCCCATTTTACACCTCTCAATCTTGTGATAGTCGGGACTCTCCGCCTGATATTCCTTCTGTCGGACTAGGATTACTATTATAAGGCCTCCTTTAGACTCCACGAACCTAGGATTCCAACTAAGACGTCGAGTAGGTTGTACCCTGAAAGCCTGAGCCCACCAACTCGATCGAATTTTGATTTGGGTAGTCTGAGTTTGTGACTGTTCTACCCAGTCTCGACCAGAACGTAGCCCCCAGAGGACCGCTACCTTGAGGTAGCGGCTAGGGATTGACCATGTTATGCTATCTGATCTGGCCTATGTGCCAGTTTTATCCGGTCGACTGACCCTTGTTCCAGTCAACTTAGCCCCGATTTAAATCGACCTATGCCACCTCAATTGACCGTGATTATGTACATTGAACCCTGTTTCAGTCTAGCCATGTCCCAGGTCGACTGAGGACCTTGATTAGTCGATTGAATTTTATCTCATGCCTCGCTTTACCTGGTAGCGGTTGACTAGACCGCCACCAGCAAGTAGCGGCTCCCTATGAACCATGTTATTCTCCCCTGCCTTGTTGTGCCTCGACCCGTCGATTCATTGTGTTGACGCAAGCCTTGTTCCTCTCTTAGCGATAGCAGTTCGGTCTAGATCGCTATCTCATTATAGCGGTCCTGTGCTGACCACGACCTATTCCAGATTTCATTTTCTATGATTTTTGTGTGATGTAGCAGCCATGTCAAAGGATAGCGCTTCAGGCTACTATCCAATCCTATTCATGACCCCCTTCAGTGAATCTTGACTTCCAAGTCCTATTTTTATGACTTCCATTTGAAAATCCTGTTATGGAATGACCCTTGTTCTTAGAGCTTGGTTACTTGAGCTTAACCTTAGAATTCTTTGCTAAAATAAATGAATGTCTAGGTATTACTTGAGATCTTTGATCCACCACTCAATGCCAACAGATCATCATAAAGGGCCTGGTCCAGTCCTGGGAGGAGCGCCCGAAAGTACTTGTGCCTATGGGAGTTTGTAATGATAAGGTGTTGTATTGCACCGAAGTACTTGCTAGCATGTTAATCTATGACATTCACTTCTACATGAACTTTAGTTACATGATTGTACTTGGAAGTTTGTTACGGCCAATAACATGAAAGTTCTCGTTATTCACATATTCTATTCCAAGTTATCCTCTTGATTTATTTCATCTCATCATTTTGTCTTACTATAGTTAATTACCTTTTCACGTTATTTATTTACTCTTTTTCTCATGAGCATGAAAGATCTTATAAATTAATTAATCACTTTAAGATTGCTTGGCATAGAGATATAATTCCTACTGAGCTCTTACTCACCCAATTTTTTTGAATTATTTTTAGGTAGCTCTGATGAGGATGTCGGCGCGGTCCTCCATGGCCTTGAATCGGCTCTCCATACGCTCGGTATGCTAAATGTAGTTACTCTTTGACCTACCACAAGGATGCCCTCTCGCTATGTGAGGGTTCCCTGGCACAAGAGTGCTGCCGTCGACATTCCTGGCCCCTACTAGTCATGGCCAGTGCAAGGGAGGGCCACGCCCTGCCGCCCTCAGCCCCTCTAGCCTTGCTCCTGCTTACTCTCAGTCGCACATCGCCTCTGCTATTGCAGACGTGTCTCAGTCGCCAACTTCGAGGTATCTCCTGGCCGGTCCTTTGCACAGGCCCTTCTCAGGTAACTAATGCTGCCTCCCTTGTCTGTTGATGTCCACCCTCCTACATATATTGATGGAGGGGAGCCGATGGCTTTCTTCTCGACCAAAGAAATCAAGAAGTCGACCATCTCTTTCGCCTTTTGTTATTATCGCATGAACTCCTCAGGGCTGACCACAGTTTTAGGACATCCGATCTCACCTCTTGCACATATTCAACTTTCAACGAGATTTTGTTATTAGCTCTCTTAATCCTAAGCACCTGCTGATCAGGTTTCACGCGTTTAACGATTATCTCCAGGTTTTGTTGAAGGAGATACTCTACTTGCAAGGGCATTTATTCTGTTTCTTCCGATGGTCTATGGAGTTCTCCCCTTAGGCGAACTCCCCTACTGTTCCTATGTGGGTGGGGCTACTCAATCTCCTTGCTAACTTTTATCAAGAACCCTTGCTCTGATCCATTGCCTGTAGTATAGTCGCAATCTTGAAGATTGATCAGAACGCATTGTCGCTAACCAAGATGAAAACGGCCAAAGTTTGCATTGAACTTGACATCTTTAAGAAACCCCCTTCGAACGTCTAGATTGGATATCCTGGTGGTGGTGGCTGGCAATCCCTTTCCCACCCAATACTGCCCTCCTTTTGCACTTCTTGCCTCTACCTGGGTAATGGTGAGGTCACCTGTAAGAAAAATCCATAACAACATGATTGGCCTCCTGTCAAGCCGCCTTGTACCACCTGCACCTGAGGAGCAACACCGTGATCCCCAGCATACTCATGTTGTATAGGGGCAGGATCGGCTTGAGAGTGAAACTGTTCTGAAGCCGATTGTTTGGCACCCTGTTCGTCATGTTCTTGATGCCAGTCGAACGGCATCAAAGGATGATGGGATCACAATTAGTAAACCCTTTGACATCCATTAGTCTAATGAGGATGATTCGGTGTTACCTAAGGGTGGTCTGCACCCTACTCCTTCTAACCCAGCCCTGCACTCGGCCATGGTTGATGGCCCTCCACCATTTGTAGACTCACTGGTGATTCTCTTTAGGTTTTCGGGCAAGAGTTTTTGGGTCACAGGGAGCGGCAGAACCACCCCATGTGTCCCAGTAGATGCATCAGACACCTCTATGGCTAGGGCAAACCCCTCCACAAGAGCAAGAGCTTCCTTTGAAGCAGTGGTGATCAAAACTAGGGAAGCAGACGCACACCCTTTAGGAGCACCGACCTTTGTCATAGTAGGCATGTCTTCCACTAGGATAGCAGTAGCCGCAGGTCCAAGAACGATTGAGTCAGCAAGAAGGGCGTTTGTTTCAGGCCCAACATCAACCAAGGTCTTATTCCTTACGGAGGGGATGCTTCAACATGTCCATCATCTACGTCCTGAAGTAACTCAAAAAAATTGCAAGCTGACACTTGCAATGAAGAGGCTCATGGCAATGGAACAGGACACCACTCTGGCCTGACCTTCAGAGGACGAGTATCAATACAAACTTGGTTATTGGGGCAAGTAGGAAGAACCTGTGCCTGAGGAGTAGGTCGAGCCGGGGGAGATTCAAGACATTTTTCTTAGAAGCCTGGTCCACCGATGGGTAATCACCACCATGAAGAGGGGCCTTCTTACATATGGCGGCTCTATGTCCCAAACAAAGGCAATTCGTGTAGTATAAAGGTAGGTTTGGATAACATATGGATTGTCACCCTCCTTGTAACGACTCAAGATCCAGATACTGAGAATAACCCGATACCATTCGAATCCTGAACCGCCACCCACGAGTCGGAGGGCTCGGAAGGGCTAAAAAGATAGGTGTAATGTACACAAAAATAAGAAATAAAACAGAAGCGTGACAGCTGACGTCATCGATATCGACGCCGAGAGAGAGCGTCCGTCGTTCGGCAACTGGACGACCGAGGAGGAATCCGCGGCTGAGTTCGACCGCCGCATCGAAGAGTGCGGGCTGTTCGAGCACGTGTTCAAGGAGGTGCGCGGCTTCTATCTTGCGCACCGTCCGAACCGACAAGGCAAAGACGCGCGCATCGATCGCGTGCTCATTCCCGGGAAGCGGCTGCGCGAAGCGGGATGGACGAAGGATATCGGCGTCGAGATAAAGCGCTCTGGCGAGAAGATCGGACGTCCGCTCGCGCAGGCCATCGACTACACGTTCTGCTACTTCAACGTCGGCGTGCACTGGATGATGTGCGAGTACATTTTCCTCTGGCCGTTCCCGAAGCAGTACCGCTCGCTCGAGAGCGTGATGCTGCACAACAGCGTCGGCGTCATCTACGAGAGCAAGCGCGACTCGCTCATCTTCCAGCTCGAGCGAATTGTCATTCGCGCGTCACGCGGTGGCGGCATCGACGTTGCTCCGTCTGCCGTCGGCACGAAGGTGGGCAGCCGATGAGCGAGCCAGAGGACCCGTTGAAGTTCGACTTCGGCGTCTCGTTCGAATCGTCCGCCGAGCGCGTCAAGGGCGAAGCTGTCGAGCGCATCGAGCGAGGCAAGAGGGAGTTGCCGTATTACCACGGCTTTCTCGATGACTGCCTCCGCGGCATCTCGCCGAACGATTTGATTCTCGTCGGCGCTGAGACCGGTGCAGGTAAGACGGAGTTCGTCCGGCTCGTGGCCGCGCTCAATGCAAGGAAGGGTCGACACGTCTACTACTTCGCGCTCGAGGCCGAGAGAATCGAGATCGAGCGCCGCACGAAGTACGGAATCATCGTCGAGTTCCTCGACAGGGACCATGTCCCGCATCGCGAGGAGATGAACTACCCCGACTGGTATCGGGGGAAGTGCGAAGACATCGTCGGCGAGAAGTACAACATCGAAGCCGACCGCGCGATCGCGCTCTTGTACAAGACGCTGTTCACGTACTACCGCGGCTCGAAGTTCGACCACGACGACATCAAGAAGCAGTTCCTCGCGGCGCAGAGTCAGGCCGACCTGATCATCCTCGACCACCTCCACTACGTCGACATCGACGACGAGAACGAGAACCGCGGGTTCAAGAAGACCGTCAAGATGATTCGCGACGTCGCGCTCGGCATCGGGAAGCCGGTCATCCTCGTCGTTCATCTGCGCAAGCGCGACATGCGCAGCAAGGCAATCGTGCCGGATATGGACATGGTCCACGGCTCGAGCGACATCGCGAAGATTTGTACGCGCGCCATCATGCTCGCGCCCGCGCGCTCGATGCCGGCGACGCAGCCCGGCCTCGCAAACACGTTCATCCACGTGCCCAAGGATCGCGTCGGCGGTGCGACAGGCCTTGTTGCCCTCTGCACGTTCGACCGCCGTTACAAGATGTACGACCGCAAGTACACGCTCGGTCGCATGTCGTACGCCGGCGACACGTTCGAGCCGCTCGCTGCGAACGAGATGCCGCGGTGGGCGAAGAACGCGCGCCGCCCGGACCGCTGGGAGGCGCCGCTATGAGAGTCCTCGCAGTCGATCCCGGTGACAAGCAGTCGGCGTGGTGCCTCTACGATGCTGACGCGGATAAGCCGATTGCGTTCCTGAAGGAGAGCAACGAGTCGCTGCTGACGAGACTCGCTCTCGGCGACTACAGCGACACCCACCTCGCGGTGGAGATGATTGCGTCGTACGGGATGCCGGTTGGGCGTGAGGTGTTCGAGACCTGCGTTTACATCGGCCGGCTCGTGCAGTGCTGGAGTCTGTCGTTCCAGCCGCATTCGTTCGTCTATCGCCGCGACGTCAAGCTCCACCTCTGCGGGTCACCGCGGGCGAAGGATAGCAACATCCGGCAGGCGCTGATCGACAAGTTCGGCGGCAAGGACGGAGCCATCGGTCGCAAGGCAACACCGGGGCCGCTGTACGGCATGAAGGCTGACGCGTGGCAGGCGCTCGCGGTTGCGGTGACATGGCGTGACACCCGCTCAAACCACCCCTCGCTGAGCGGCGGTGCGTCGTGACCGCCGCAGCACGCCGCGGCCCTGGTCGCCCGCGTGGCTTGGGGCTTTTCATTTGTTTATGTTACTTTCAACATTCTTTCTTTATAGGCTTCTTTTTCCCATATGAGCAATGTGGTTGAATCCACACCTTTTGCATGAGGAGACACATTGTTTAGATGCAGAAATCTCCAGTTACTCAGTGTGGTAATTATTTTGCCTCTTTAAAGAGAACAGAGTTAACAATAGAGATGTCTTTTGATGTGAGGCACAACACGTCTTAGGTGAAGTGACCCAGTTACTCAACACTCTATGCCATTGCTCTGCCAAGGTTCCATTGGCAATGTCTTTTTAATCAAAGTTAATTTGGCACCTCATGACACAATTCACTTCACTTCATGGTGAAGGATATTGGTTTCTCAGTAAACCAAAATCATTGCTCTGAAAAGATGTTGCCCCTTTTGATTTTGAAGTTGTGTGTTTGAAGACAATACTAAATGTAAAGATTTTTAGCCAAGGTTGTCTCCTTATTTTCAATTTTCAAGCTTTTAGAAGTTTTCAGGACATGATATTGCAGCATTGTTCTTCAGTCACTAAGTTTGTATGAAATATTCTTCAAAACCTTCATCTTTGTCTGCGAAGGATCATGAAGCTTAAACTACTTGGCTAAGATTTTAGTTAACAGACTTACAATCTTTAAGAAAGCTCTGAACTTCAAGATCTGTGAATAGACTATATAAGATTCACACATAAAAAAATAATCAAAGGGACCTGGCTGGCTCCTAACGTGGACTAACTCCCCCTATGAAATAGGCTTCATGGACCCAAAAGACACTTAGCCAGACCTAAAGAAAGGTATCTCCCCCTGACTTCATGAATCAATTTGCCTTGGTGCTTGGCAGAGAATTTACGTCTAAGGACCACCTCATGCATAGTGAGAGCTTCCAGGCAGGCCTAACCTACCCTTCTACAAATCACCATTTAATATACCAAGGGTGGTAGAACATGAGCAGTAAAAGATAGAGAACATTGAATTCTACAGATGAGTCGACCTAGGATCAGTGGTGCATCGACTCAGGGACCTTTCACAGAACTACAGATATGAAGAATTTGAACTAGAAGGTCGATGCAGTGGCATCAGTGTGTTGAGGTAAGCTTCAAACTTGTAGACTGAAATGAAATGGGATTCATAACAACCGGAAAAATTCAAGATGATCTGAAGATTCTTAACTCTCTTCTTAATGTAGAAAACTTTTCATTATCCAAGGGCTTCGTAAAAATGTCTGCAATTTACTGTATTGTGCCTACATGGATTAATTCAAAGTTTCCTTTTAACACTTCATCTCTTATGAAATGATGCCTAATCTCTATGTTTGGTGCGTGAATGCAGTACAGGATTCTTAGGCAGGTTTATAGCACTAGTGTTGTCACAGTATATCGGTGTGCTGCCAAGGTCTACATTGTAGTCCTTGAGCTGGTGCTTAATCCAAATTACTTGTGTACCACAACACCCTGTTGCTACATATTTAGCTTCTGCAATGGAGAGTGCCACAGAATGCTGCTTCTTGGAGGCCCAAGAGACTAAGCACCTACCTAAGAATTGGCAAAAGTCACTAGTGCTTTTCCTATCTAGCTTGTAGCCAGCATAGTCTGCATCCGTGTATGATATTAGATCTAAAGTGTGTGTAGCAGGATACCAAAGACCCAAGTTGTGTGTGCCTGAGATATATCTGAAGATTCTTTTAACAGCACTTAAATGTAATTCAGTAGGTCTAGACTGAAATCTAGTGCACATGCACACACTAAACTGTATGTCAGGTCTTGAGGTAGTTAAGTATTAGCGAGAACCAATCATACCTTGATATAATTTTGCATCCACTTCTTTACCTGATAGATCAGCGTCTAATGAAGTGTTTGTACCCATTAGAGTGGCTATGTGTTTCATCTTGTCCGTGTCAAATCTCTTGAGAATCTCCAAGGTGTAGTTTGTCTGGCTGATGAAGCATCCATCCTCCAGTTGTTGAACCTATAAACCAAGGAAAATTTTCAGTTCCCCTACCAGACTCATTTCAAATTCACTTAACATTAGGCCAGCAAATTTATTACATAGTTCAGTACATGTTGAACCGAACACAATGTCATCTACATATACCTGAACTATGATTAGGTGGTCACATAGATTTTTAGTGAAATGCGGCTCAGCTGGGGCATCATGATGAAATCACCTCGGAGGGTGGAGACTTTGAAGGAGAAACAGTCGGTGAAACAACTGCTCTAATGCTCATAGCTGGTACGAAATTGGAGAAAGCGACATAGCCAGAGCAACATGTGGAATTCACCTCTGAGGGTGTGGGCCTTGACGTTTGAGACTTCGTCCCTTCAACAGAGGTCGAAGCTAAAGTTCCTGCCCCAGTAAGTGTTGAGTCCACCAAGCAACTCGAGAAGGAATTGGTGGAACCATCTTTCTTATTGCCTTCATCTTCTTTATAGTCGGCTGATGATATTTGGGCTGGGGTTGATAGTCGGGTGGAGTTTCATCTCCCTGACACACCATCGCTTGGCTTGTAATCATCTGCTAAAATGGTGTGGCAGAATTTGGAGATGTTGAAGCAGGTTGTGCTGGCCCATCGGGATTTATCCTATGCACAGTTGAGGGAGCTGGTAGAGCCCATGTCACGCACCCTCATGGCTTTCGGTTGTCCTATGCAACATTGGACACCTCAGGTGATCTTGCTACTCCAGTATGTGAACCAGCAAGAATTTATTAATCATGGCGATCATGGCTTGAGGGATCAGCTGACTACCCTGAAGCTTCAAAGGAAAGAAGGCCTTATTGCGCTGCAAGCCTCCATAGAAACTGTCGGCCAACAGAGGTTCATGGCCGAGGGAGCCACCGATCAGATTTCACTATTGGAGAAGTGAACTTTCGACCTTCGTACTGAACTGGCCCAGTTGAGGAGGATTTGGCACACGCCAAGCAGCTGCAAATGCAGAGCTTGAACGAAGCTACATTAGCGGAAGGGCACGCTAGCTCCATCCAAGAGAAGCTGCTAAAGTTGGAAGCCAAAGAGGGCCGACTACAGGACCTGGTCGACCACCCTTCTATCGGGCTCATGGAACTTGACGATATCTTCCGTTGCCCCAGCCAGTAATGTACCATTTGTTTTTTTCTTTGAACTTTATGTATGTCAGATCTCACTCCGAAGCCCCATGTATCCTTTTTTGTGTAATGAAATTCCTTCAGCTTCACCTTGCAATCTTGGTGCTAAGCTATAGATACATGCTTCTTTTCTTTCCCTCATAGATTTGGGTAGGGGTATGTTGCCAATTCACCCAGCCTGGGGTATGTTAATTGCTAGGGCAGGAGAGCACCCACACCTTCAGAGAAGGTATGAGGAGTTCGCTCCACCATAATGTAAATTTCCCCCGAGGTCAAGGCTACGCTAACTCGAGTAGAGAATATTTAGGGACAAATGTCGAAAGGTTATTGTATTCATAGGCATAGAGAAGTATGCCGAGGCGATGCGAAGGGGTAGTCATCAAGGGTGGATGACCTGAGTGACTGTGTATTCACTGGTCTTGCCAATGATGACAAAGACCAGGGGGATAATGCATTCGTTAGCATTGAGTAATATGCCGAAGCAAAGGGTAGATTTTCTTTCGTTAACGGGGACGAAAGGTCGAAGTTAAAGCTTCTTTCACTAATTTCACCGATGATGATAAAGATCAGGGCTAGTGTATTCATCAGCATTAGGTGAGATGCCGAAGCAAAGTGGGTTCATTCATTAACAAGGACAAAAGGTCCCAGTTAAGGGAAATATTGACCGGTCTTGTCGATGTTGACATGGACCAACAGTGGTTTGTTCATCGACATTGGTTAAATGTCGAAGCAAAATAGGTTTGTTCATTAACGAGGACGAAAGGTCCAGGTTAAGGGAAATATTGACTGGTCTTGTCGATGATGACAAGGGTTGATAGTAGTTTGTTCATCAACATTGGTTAAATGTCGAAGTAAAATGGGTTTATTCATTAACAAGGACGAAAGGTCCAGGTTAAGGGAAATATTGACCGGTCTCGTCGATGATTACAATGGTCAATAGTGGTTTGTTCATTGACATTGGTTAAATGCCGAAGCAAAATGGGTTTGTTCATTAACGAGGATGAAAGGTCCAGGTTAAGAGAAATATTGACCGGTCTTGCTGATGATGACAAAGGTCAATAGTAGTTTTTTCATCGACATTGGTTAAATGCCGAAATAAAATGGGTTTATTCATTAATTAGGACGAAAGGTTCAGGTTAAGGGAAATATTGACTGATCTAAGAATTTCCTGCCATGCTCCACCGCCAGGGAATCCAATCTAGACTCTATGAGGAAAAGGTTTTGAAATGTCTAACTCCACGCAAACCTGAGCGACCATAGTGTTGGACATATTCAAAGTAGAAGGATCTATTTTCAATACCTAACCAACGTTCCCAGCAATAGAACGGAGCAAGGGCTCAATGAAGAAATTCACCGGAAGACCAGGGAATGCAATCCAAATCGGGAGGATAGGCGAATCCGTCGACGAAGAGAACTGCATTGTCCATTTGAAAATTTTAAACAGCCAACCATGAACATACAAGGACTCCCGAAGGAGGAGTTGCAGGAAGTCTTCATGGTTCCGAAACCGGAGGAGAAGGTGCCGAGCGTCAAGAGCACTAATCAAGAAATCTTCCTTGAAGCCACATTGCTTGGATAGATGATCTCTGATATCAGGGAAAGGTGGTCAGCCACGGGGAGTGCGAGCCACAAGAGACTAAGCAAACCACAAGGACGAAGCAATCTCCTCTTGGCTGAAAAATACAGCTGGTTCCCCACCGTCTGTCACCGTAGGCTCGTGGACATGACCCTGAACAACCGGGGGCTTCACAGTGGAGGTGAGGACTTCTGCAAAGGAGCGTTGCATCCCTAAAGATGCCACTGGTGGAGGTACCACAGGGGAAGGAAAACACGGCGACGGAGGGGCCAAAGTCGACCCCCCCGGGTCAGCCATAGCCGAACACCAACAGTCAGACGAGATACATTAACGCCGACAGTAGGGCTCACCTCTTCCGTTTTGCCACAGCCTGTTCTCTTGTCTACCTCTGCGAGTCGCTGGTCACGGATCGCAAGTTCAGTCCCCGCCAGTGTAGCACGGGTTGATCAGTGCAGCCACCGATGCGCTAATCCATACATCATTAGGGTGCTTAAACATCTCAAGCATCTCCCTTGACTACTATTCATGACATCCAAATAGGGTCTCATCTCTCATTCCTCAGGTCCACCCTTGGACCATCCATGCCGACCAAGGTCGGTCAAATCACTAGTTCAACTGTGAGCAACGCATACATGCACCTTATAACCATTCCAAACGACCATGACTTGCCCCAATACTAATCGCTAAGTGACTCCACTCTAGGCCATGTGACACAATTCACCGAAAACACTAGCGCAATAATTGTCCTCATCTTACAACTCTCACCGTTGAGCCCCTGATTCTCTATTCTGCTAGTGTCACTCAGCATGATACTACTGCCAACATGCGACAACCGAGGCCACTCACATGGCCAACACAGCCTTTCATTAGAAGTCAACTCTCTGTGGTTGACTATAAAATCTCTAGGGCTCACTTCCCATTGAAACACTTGGCATTTGCCACCACCAATCTGATCCTAGAGCTTGTGGGTCATGGGCCCACCATGCTTCCACTATGCAACTCTACACCGATCATATAGTAAGAACAGGGGAAAACTTAACATCCGCTACAACACGGCCTCCAATTAAAATAAGTTGAATCCAAAAATGGGGGTGAAGGAATTCACACTCCTTAATTTTGGAACACAACCTTCCCTCCACACCTGACAATTCACTCACACGTGCAGGTCTTAATATCAAAGCACATCGGGAGACTCTACACTAGCCCTACAACATGGCATACTAACCCAGCTAGTGATTCTACTCACTTGACTCGGTACAATCCTAATGGAACCCGCACACCAATGACATGAGGAGGGATAAGCGTATAACCCTTATAGGCAACTCCACTGCCAATGCACAGAACACTCACATGGACTCCCGAACACGGTCTGGGAAAAAGCACAAACACAAGGAGACCCAATTATAACAACAAAATAGTGGAATCAACAAAAACACATCACATAATAACCAAAATTCGCACATACCTTCCAGAAGGTGGGGAGCTGCCACTCTGCCCGCCAGGTGCCTCATGTACGTCGGGATCCCTATCTTTCTAGGCTAGTGAACTGCTGCTGAGATAGCTGGGACTGGGGTAGCCACCATGGGCACTCACATAAAATGTGTTCGACCTGACCACACCTAAAACATTCTAATTTTGCTTCATCTGTATTGCATGGCTTGCCCTTGTGAAACCTGCCACATGTCAGACACTGTCCTGTCTACTCATTCATACTATGCCGCAGTGGTCAAAACTCTGGTTGCTAATCAGACACTGCTGAAACCTACTCCTCATGCTCCTAGCGTCTCCTGCTAGACCTACTTCTTCTAAACAACCTCAACATCTTATTGAATCTTGATCCTAGTGGGGAAGAACTCGTGCTAGGAGATGGAAGAGATGTTGATTCTAACTACCTTCGAAGCTACTGGGAAACACACTACTACTGAAGGGTCCTCTGCTGACCCTGACTTGACTGGGACTACCCTACACTGGCCTATTCCTAGGTCCTCAGCCAATCCTCCTTTACATCTGTTGTGGCTTGATAGGCTAATTCCATGTCTGCCACATGGGTCGCAAACACTAGATGTCTAAGCTTTGGCCTCAGACCTCTGATAAACTATTAAGTCTTCAACCTCTCATCTGCCATGATATGGGGAGCATAGCGACCCAACTCCATAAATCAGGATCAATACTACATCACTAACATATAACCTTGGGTCAGCTCCATAACCTGAAACATCTTCTTTGTCCTAACGTGCTCTAGGCTGAAAACTCACTCGAAGGCTATAAGAAACTCCTGTCACAGGATCTACTGTGGAGGATGTGATTGGAACGCTGATTCCCACTCTGTAGTCCACCACGATAAAGTTGATCCTTGCAACTAATAACTCACCAGCAAGACTTTCTCATCATCTGCACATTCCATCGACCGAAACACATGTTCCACAACATCAATCCATGATCTTGCTGCATCAAGATCCAGCTGGCCTTCAAATGACGATGGGTGAAACTGTAGAAACTCTCACAAAACACGTCCACTACCCTCGCCAACCTCCGGACCATAAAGTTGCAGACTCATCTGTTGCGCGAAAAATAGATACATGTTGACAAAAAACTCGGTCTGACTCGGCACACCCGGGGCCACTACCACAAGGGGAGATGACTCACTACCCGGTTCCTCTCTACGCAGCTCCACTTGAGCCCCCAATGGCACCTCAGGCAACGATCAAGTCTACCCCATCGGTGTCATCTGACCCTTAACACAACATGGAAAATAAGGGGGTAAATAAAATAAGGTACCCTAAGCCAGCTGCCGACTGTATTGGACTATCTGGACTCCTGGACACTATAATCGTTTCGAATTCCCATGCATTTCCACATCCACGCTCTGATATCATCTGTAATGACCCTAGATCTGGATACCGAGTCATACCCAATACCATTCGGATCCTATGCTGCCACGCACAAGTTAGAAAGCTCGGAAGGGTTATTTGGAGTGTTGTAGTTATGCATTGAAATTCTAACCAATAGTAGGAATGTAAATTACAAGGTTAATATATCATTGGCATAAATAAAATTAATATTTTATAACAATTAATATAATTACAAAGTCCAGTCCACAGGTACAATCAACTAAAAGAGAAACATACTCTGCTATGGGGCATACCTCGGCACTAGCAAGTTGGCATACTATTGGTCCTCCAACTGGAAAGCTCCACCTCCAGGAGAAGCGCTATACCTAAAAAAGTAGGGAGTGAGCTTCATCTCATTGGTTCAATAGGAGTCTCGTAAATCCCCACCACAACAAAAATGGTAAGCAGTAACAACAACTATAACAGTAGTAACAAAAATAACAATAATAATAAAATAAGGACAGTGATGGGAACAACAAAGACAATAAACGGAGGAACCACGGGGCCTCTACGCTACCCTAAATCTTGCGGTCATAAGAACCTGTCTTCACTGATGGAACCTCTGACAAGGCTACACTGCCAAACCCGTAAGCTTCACCCTCTAGGGGAAATATAAACACTAGTAAACCTCGATCTCTAGATAGAACCAGTCAAAGAACCATGCCCCACACACAAGGTCACGACAACACTGTTGGTAACTCAACCTTCACCGGCATAGGGTCTGCTACTAAAGTATTCACAACAAGGCCAGATGCATCCATTGATGTCTTATACTGCACCAAGGTCTCGTATGCACACACACTACCCACACCCGATCTCGGGAGGAGCAGAGGAGACACACACACACCCCACACCCTGGGACTGGCTAGGATCCATACTTCTGCACCCGTCAGTACAGCCATGTCTAGCTACCTGATATGGGATACGCACCACTGCGTCCATCAGCAATATACTCTTATCCCAACCAAGGTCCATATGCTCAAGCAATCTCGCCTCTGAACAAGGAGTGTCGTACACACTAGGCGGCCTCACCTCATCCAACCATGATCGGCCACTAGGATCTTCCACGGTCTTATAGAAGCTTGCCAAAACTCTAGTTTCTGTGGTCTCTTGGACATCTCGAGAAAGGCATATGCCTGCACATAAACCACCACAAACTACGGTATAACACTACAGGTGCTAAGAAAACTACCCATGACGGGATGACATAAACTAGTGGGTACCGACCCACTAGACTCACACAAGGAGTACTTATCGTGATCACGGAACTCACGCAGATATGACCCTCCCTGGTCACAGGACTCACACAGTATATTACCCACCACGAGCATGCTAGCCACTTGGAAACTAGGCTAAGTGAATATGGCCAAACCTGTCGTAGAAAATCTATAAACCTCGTATTACGTAAATCCTTTCTTGGGCTACCACCACCCTCACAGGGCCAAAATGGCCAAAATTTTATGTGTTTATGTGAATGAGCTTCACAGCTTGCTGAACACGCTGAGCTTCGTAGCTTGTTGTCCGAGGAACCAATCCTCGTCATTGAGCAACACAGCTTGCTCTGCTACTTTACAGCTTGAAGAAAGATTCAAAAGAAAATGAAAAGAAGAAAGCAACACACGAATAGAACACTAAAAACACTATAGCTCTCTTGAGCAGTCGATTCTGGATCTGATCCAGAAATTGAAACTTTAGCGACAGTCTTCTCTCAGACTTCTTCTCATCTCTCCGATACTCTATTTTTAGTAGCTCTCTCTCACCCTTCTGCGAAGACCCTTACTCTCTCAGCTTCTCCTCTCTTCTCCTCTCTTTTCTCTCAAGCTCCTCTTCTCTAGGTTCTCTAAGCTCATGGACTTTGATCTCTCTCTCTCTTTCTGATCTCTTCTGTCACTCTGATTCTTTCAGTCGGTCTCTATCTTTTTTCTCGCAATCCCTCGTTAGTCTCTCCTACTTTTTTTCGTAAGAAAGATCCTCTTCTTTTTATATCCTCGAGCTGAATCTTATGGTCCCCACAAGATTCCAGATGAATGCATGGAGGGAAGACTCCCGCCAAAAGCTTTTTCAGAAAGTGAGCTCAATGAAATCCATGTGTCAGATCTGGAGTGAATCCACGTGTCAAATCATTCTGGTGTACTGACAACCTTGGATCACGTGCCAGCCATCTTAACTATCAAACCACGTGAACACTTACTTCTTTGACACTTTTTGCCCTTCAAGTGTTCGATCTAGTTGTCTAAGTAGTTTGATGCCCTTCATATTGAAGTTCCTATCAGATATAATATGGAAGTTCATCATACATCTTATCATATGTAGATCACAAATTGTTAAGAGAGATGTCTAAGAGATGCATACTTATACAGATTAATAAAGATGGGTTTAAGTGCTGCTAAGTCATGAAGATCAGACATTCCCATGACATGCAATATGTAGTGATGTGCATGCTATGATGCGTTCAACAAGTGTGTCGACCTAAGACTGCTCAAGACTGAGCGAATGTAGTAAACCAACACTTACTGCAATGACTTGTGTGGACCATAGGTAGACCTGATAGACAAATTGAGAATGGAATACCACAAGAGATTGAAGAGTTGCATCAACCTGTTGAGCTAGGACAAGTGTAGCTGCATAGACCTGACAAGGCGATGGCAGTACATCTTGTATTTAAGCATTGACCTAATAAGCCAAGCCAATATGGCCGCATCAACCTGAGTGCAATGACTGTCAAAATGCACATCGACCTGATAAACTTAATCAGCACATGTCCATCGACCTGATAGAACTTGCCGTAGCATGTGCATTAACCTGATGGACATAATGCTCTCATGTGCATCGACCTGATAGAACTTGTTGTAGCATGTGCACTAACCTGATGGACATAATGCTCTCATGTGCATCGACCTGGTAGATTGAATGCATGTATGTCCATCAACCTTGCTGAACACAAGGGCCTCTGGTGCATCGACTTGATAGACTAATGGAGTGTACAAGCATCGACCTAACAGACTTAATGCGTGTACGTGCATCGACCAGACAGGCTACAAACTTGAATGTGCGTCGACCTGATGTCAATGTAATGCTTAGCTGCATCGACCTACATGACTGAATGTCTATATGTGCATCGACCTTATGTTCTTGACACTTATAAAGATGCATGACATGTATGAAGATGCATAGGCTTGAATGGCATCCAGAGTTAAGAACAAAAATGACACTCAAATAATTATTATTAAGATAATTTTATCATAACATGATTCATAGTGTGATATCATCAAAACCAGGGTTCCAACAATAGCTTTCCAGCGGGCTTTAAATGTTCCACCTTAACTTGTTGACACGTGAGGCAGAGAGATACAAAATTTACTATCTCTCTCTTCACGTTGGGCCACAAGAAATTCCTTTTCAAATCTTGGTACATCTTGATAGCACCAAGGTGAATAGCATACCTTAATTTATGAGCTTCTTCCATGATCAATTTCATAGTGTCAGCATGATCTGGCATACAGATTCAATCTTTGAACAATAGTCTTCCATCGGTCGAAACAAAAAATTTTGACCGTTGATCGATATTAGTTTTTATCTCCATTAATATTGGATCATTCTCTTGTAAACTTAGGGGGATTCATTCCTTGGAAACTTCGATGCAAATCCCATACTCCATGATGAGCTCCACCTTGTGCAACCTGCTGCAACACTTGAGTTAAACCTTGAACAGTACGCTGCATCTCCCTCCACTGAGCACACTCAACAGCCATCTAAGCCTACACAATGATTATTTATATCTTTCACTATTTTTTTATAGTACAAACATATTTTGTTGGTTAGCCCACGACTCTACCCAAATCTCACTAGACTCCTATAGGGTTACTGACAAGGACAACTCAACCTATAGCCTGAACTCAAGGACCTAGGGATTTAGAAAAATCTAGGCTCTGATACCACTTCTATCACGCCCCGTACTGATAGTAGCAGAAATATGCTCGAAACGTGGTAGCGAAATAGTCATGACAATCAGAGCAAACCATAAGATCAAGAATAGAGAAAACCCAATTTCATTGAAATTCTAAATATAAGTTTATTACAAATTGACTCAGACTAACAGACCGAATAAAAGAAAAATTACAAGAGACTCTCAACTACCTAGACTAGACAAGAGATTGCAAGGTTCTTCTAAGTTGCCAGAGTTCTCTTCACTTTTGCCCTTGCCCATCTTGGATAAATTCATCTTCGTTATTACTTGAAAAACATGGAAAAACACTAGGTGAGCAAAAGCTCAGTAGGTCTTAAATCTCTGGAACCAAGTTATCTTTAAGTGATTAACAACTTAACATGAATATGCATGCCACGAGAAAGCAGATAAATAACCAGAACTATAGTTGGCAAGAGATAGGGCAAGAATCAAGAGATCAATTTTCAAGAGTACATGTTTCAAAAAGGACAATCATGAAGAAGTGATATCATGTAACCCAATAACAAGATAAGGTATTCATAATCACGATAGCATATCATAAGAACATTGTTGCGGAATTGGCCATACATAAGAATTTCAATATCATGTTTATCCATTCCGGGCCATGTCAAGTATCACATGTCATTCGAATCATGTCAATTGTGGAAATGTCATAGATCAATCTTGCTTTTCATTTGGTGCAATGCCACACTCGATCAATCATAGTATCGGTATATGTCTGGGCTTTGCCTCACCCTAGGATCAGATCCAGACCCATTTCACTTTATGTTCTAGCATTGAGTATCATTTTGGACCCATGTCCCATGTAAGTTTTAGACAAGTTCCATGTCAATTAATGGCCAATAGAATTCCAAGAGCCAAGCTTTTAGTAAGATAGTGTTGAGAATCAAGAATTTTGAGACTCCAAGGATATAGACATGAATTAGAGGAAATACCAATAAAACCCACGGAGCGCAAGAATCTTGGACAATTGGCATCCACGCAGGCCGTCGTGAATTTCAAGAATTCGCGACCGCTGCTCACGTCGCTAATTCTTTGAACAGTACAGGCACGAAGAATTCGCGTCACTAGCCTGGACGCCAGTTCTGAAATTTGCGACGACTACCCCAGTCTCCAATTTTACAGTGTCTGAATAGTGTCTGGACTCTCACAGAGCACCCAAGTCTTGGCGCTCCATGGTGGCTGGAGGTCATGTTTCTTTAGAGTGACATGACTAAAATAGGTTTTAAGATTTTTTGGGGTACAACCAGCCCAGTGATCGAAGAGGGAATCCTTCGATGTCGGGGTCTTACGAAGGCCTTAGAGAAAGAATTTTCAATCCGGTGAGAGGATTCCCGACAGAGAGTCCTTCCTTCCCCAAGAAATAAGGTGTAATGTGAAAAGGTAGGAAAGCAGGGACTATGTCTCGGCCGTGAGACATTAGGACCAAGGATCCACAATGGGGAAACCTGAGAAGAAAATTCGTGTCTGCACAAAAGGGCGTTAATTCTATAATTCGCGTCCACGTAAAGGGGCGTTAATGTCAATAAATTTTCAGATTTAATTAATTATTTTATTGTGAACTGGCATCAATGAGGCAGACGCTAATTAATATGTCTTTTTGGAAGGGCGCATATTCAAGAGTACGCGTCTACTGCTTTGGACGCTAATTTCTCAAGAAATCCGATTCCTAACTATGTATCAAGGCTTACTGGGGAGATACAATTGCAGACACATGATCAATGTTCATTTCTTTTAGATGACATGAACAGTAGCACTTTGCAAATTTGAAAAATATTATTAAATTACACTTTATCCCCTCAAACTTCAAAAATTATAAATATGCCCATTTAATTTCAATAATTCTTTAACAATTCCAATAAATGTCTAACCAAGGCCTAAAAATCCACAAAAATAGCCGAAATGATCGTGGCGAAGAGTACAATGCGACTGCAGCGTCCACGAGTCGAGGAACTAAAAGATAACTAGGGCGAAGTGTTCTCAACTCGAAAGCTACAAAAGTAGTCCGAAACTCTTCTAAAAGGATCTGAAAACCAATAAAGATCCAGCAGGACCCAATAAAGATCTGCCAAAGATCCAGGGTGTTACACTTCTTATCGGGACTAACTGCTAAAATCCAATGACTTGGACCTTATGTCTAGAGCCGGCATAAATAATTTCCTTTCAAGGTTGATGTTCGACTCTCTGTCAGGATTAGCTGCTAAATCCTAACGGTTTGGACCTTCCGTCTAAAACCGGCTTGAATTAAAGCCTTGCGTTGGTATAAATCCAATTACCGACGATATCACTTTGACTGGTGATTGACTCTTTAATAGAGTTAGCTAACCTAGTCCCACCGGGGTCTGGCCCAACACTTTATTGCAGGCCTTCTGCCTGATCCTATAGACAAAACCTCTTTTTCAAGGCTAATACATGACTGCTCATCAAAATCAGCCGCTGAAATCCAACAGCTTAGATCTTACGTCTAAAGCTGTCTAAAATAATTTTCTTTTAAGGTTGGTGCTTGACTGCTCGTCAAGATCAGCCGCTAAAACCCAATGGCTTATACCTTACACCTAAAGCTATCTTAAACAATTTCCTTCCAACGTCGGTACTCAGCTCCCGGTCGCGGCCATCCGCTAAAACCCATGCTTCGGATCTTTCGTCCACACCATCTTAAACAACATCCTTGCTAAAACCCCTCAATCTGCTTCGGCATAAGTCCCTAGTCCCACTGGAGTGAGATGGCAGAGGAATTTACACCCGCGTGCCCCGTATGCTCATCCCTTATCTGCGCCACCCACGGGTGGGGGGCATTTGTGGATTCTTAAAATATGATGGCACAGACAACCGAGTGAACCCAAACAAGAAGAGCATCGACAAGCATGCCAGGCTCGAGAGTCAAGTCTGACATAGCCGAAACGACCACAAGCTCAGACTCCGTGAAGTCTAAAGCTTGACCGAGCGACCATAAGCTCAGACTCCGTGAAGCCTAAAGCTCAGAAGAGCGACCACAAGCTCAAACTTTGTGAAGCCTAAAGCTTGGCTGAGGGACCATAAGCTCGGACTCCGTGAAGCCTAAAGCTCGATGAGTGACCATAAGCTCAGACTCCGTGAGGCCTAAAGCTCGGATGAGCGACCACAAGCTCGGACTCCGTGAAGCCTAAAGCTTGGCCGAGCAACTATAAGCTTGGACTTTGTGAAGTTGAGCTCGGCCGAGAGACCATAAGCAAAGGGAAACGAAGGGTTCCAGAGGAGCAGCACCTAGTGTTGACACCCGTTTTTACCAGTAAGTCGGAACATTCCTCTTGCTCTTATTTGTTGATGCCTCGAGTTGTCTGTTGTGTGTCGGGATCATTTTCTGGCAATATTCGGGCTTATTTTGTGGAAGGCCTCCCTCCCGGGCTAGGTCCATTTCAGTTCAGGGCTTAATGGGCCTTGGAATTACGTTGCTTTCCATTTTGTTTCAATTTCTAGCGCCCAACACTTGTGCGGCTCATTCCAGGCCACTCATGGTTGATTTGTGCTATTTTCAGCATTTTCTGAATTATCACCGACAAGCATATATGCGGCCTATCTGTGACCGCATATCATTTTGTACGGTGTACACAGAGCCGCATATCCCTCAGAGTGTAACGCCGGATCCTTCGGCCAGTTTAAAAGATAAATTGAGGGCTTTTATATTTATCATCGACGGGGATGAACGGCCCAAAGTTAGCCGCATAAGAGAGATGTGTAGTCTATCGTAAGATCGCACATCCCTTCGAAGATGGGAAAATTAAAGGACTTTTTTCTCCCATTTCGAGTGTTTTATCTTAAACTTCCCCCGATGATTCCTCTGCAGTTTCTTCACCATTTTTGATGTCGTTTCTTCCAGGGTTGAGATAAGTCAATTATCTCCATCTTTTGTTTTATCTCTTAACTACTCCTAACGGCAACAGAGAGGAAACTGATCTCACAGTCGGGGACCACTGAACAGACAAAAAACACTAGTTACATTGCCCGGAGGGGAAAATCATGACACCTATGTCATGCAGGCCCGTCCTCACTGATGAAGGCCCAACCCAAGACCACGAGGTCCAAGGGTACAGTCACGATCTCATCGTCATGAACCCTACAATGTCTACAGGTGAAACCTCGGTAACTCTACCAGAAACATAGACCTTGACGTCGGGAAACAAACACAGAAACCACCTAAATAACCACATCATTGCTGACAGGAAATCAAACCTCGAGTCAAGAGAGTCACGTGCCATGTGACGGGAGAATCTGCCCACTAGAAGCAAGGCTAGATGCATCCACTGATGACTTAGTCCCCACCCCGGGTGTCTCCCTAGTCGCCCCAGGCGAAAACTGAGACACTATACAAGTAATCGAAAATAAGGGTCTAATTGGGGTCGTGCTCATTAATACATGTCTGAAGTCCCTGACCATGTGTGCACACACTGACTGACTGCACTGCGTCAGTCCCTCTAGCTAATTTTTCTTAAAGCCTGGACTCAAGCAGCCACAGGGGGAGGTCCTACGTCAACCATCCTAAAATCGTCTCTCTCGAGTCTAACTCTCCACCACTCCTAGTGGGTCGGCACCTACGTACCCAAGTAAAGCTACGACTAGTGAGGGCAGTCACTCGACGTGGGAACTCTTCCTAGAGAGGAAACACCGGAGCACTGATAGGATACACAAGCGCCCATTGCGAGTAACATAAGACATAGGGTGGTGCAGTGCCACCAGACTTAGGATGACTAGCTAAACTCACTAATCCAATGGCCATAGAGTCACGTAACTCATCCCAAAGCTGATGTACCATACGGCACCATGTCGTTAAATTATCCTAGCCTAAGAGTTTGAAACCACAATCAAAAGAATTCAGAAGGCGGCTCACAACTACCGGGTTCATTCTCTTTCTAAGGGAGACTAGAAAGCCCCTAGCCCCCGACTAGGTCACGGGATTCATAGTCGTTGGTCATACTCATTGCCCACACAGAAAATGCTTTCCGAAGAAACTAACACAACACGGTAATAGCCCTCTGCATGTACATGAGTAAACGATGACTCAAATTAGCGAAATAAGAAAGTTCAGAACACATGGAGTCACTTGGACTCTCAAAATCACATGGGCACATATTTCGAGGAACCATAGCATACTCGGACACCTAGAAACATGAATCTGAGTCAACGGAGGTGTCTGGGGTATTCATAGGGTGAAAGACGCCCAAAGAAACCCAATAGGTTAACTTACACAAGCCATCGGTCAACCCCAAAGTCCCAACGGTCGACTAATGCAAGCCATTGATCGACCAATGACGTAAAAGGCCAACAGACCCCAAATCGGTTGACCAAACACTGGATCGGTCGATCAATGCTGTGGGTCGGTCAACCAATCTAGGGCAGACTCCTTCTTTGTGACAGATGGCCCATCGATCAACTGATTTGCCCAATCAGTTGACCAACTCCGACGACGCTCATGCGAAACCCCTTCCGTGGGGTCCTAACCCACGCCCCACTCACTCCAAACGAGGGGAAAAATATGGGAAAACACTTTCCCAACCTCCAAACTACTGGGAGGTCCCATTCAAATCATGAAAATCCCACCGAATCCGTGAATTCGTCGCTCACCACAAAAACATACATTTTTCACCCCGGCATGCTCTCAGCCTCACCTTGGCCTACAAACCATGGGAAAATGAAAGGCAAGACCCAAGGATCCATCTCCTGCCTCTCACGATGATTTCCTGCGCTGAGGATGCCGATTCCATGTGAAAATGGCACTCGAACCACCGTCGGCTTCACGAATTGGCAAATGGGCTTCACCGTACCATTGCCCCGTTCCTCGATCCATCCTTGCCGCTTGTCACCCCACATGCCCTTCTGTCTCGCCCACTCCATCCTTCGTCGAGCGCCCGGAGAAGGAGGGAGAGAAGGAGAGAAACGAGAGGAGAGAGGGAGAGAATGAGAGAATGAGAGGAGAGGGAGGTGAAGGGTGTTTATATAGGAAATAAATTGGGGTTTTAAAAATCTAGAAAATAAAAAATGGGAAAAAGTTGAATTTTGAGTATATACTTGTGCAATTGCATCTTATGTGTGATTGTATTCGCGCTCTGATCATGCTTGCTTGCAAGAGGCTTACCATGTCGACTGTTCGCGTCTCCCGAGCAAGTCTTCCGCTGTAAATAAAGGCTCGGGACGTGACATTTTATCTTCTGCTTGGTGGGTGCCACACAGTCCTGAGTGGAGTTCATGCATGATGGCCCTAGTTTCAGTTGGGGAGACGCATCACAGAAGGACATACTTGTCTTTTTTGTGGACAAGTATATAGAGGGAGTTGCCAATCAGCTCGTACGATGTCGCCCATTGTAGTAGCTTGATTCTCTGAGCTCGTTCAGGAGGGAGCTAGCCTCACTTGATTTTGATGATTGACTCGTGCCAATCTTCTTCTTTTGGGGAGTTGTCCTGGTCAAGGTTATGGACCTCATAGATGGTGAGGTTGAACTAATACACTAGTGTACTCAGCATCAGCCTTCTGTGCTTGATGGTGATGTATCGCCCGCAGGCAGAACTTTGATGGCTAAAGCTAGCTTTGCTAATGTATCTGCCTAAGCATTATTACTTTTTGGGACATAATCTATTTCGAAGAAATAAAATTTTTGGATGGGTCCAGTAACGGTGACATGGTACGGGACCAACTCCTACTTTCGTACGTCATAAATGTCGAGGACTTGCCGGACCACCAGCTAAGAGTCCCCATAGGCTTTGAGGTATCTGATGCTCATGTCGAGAGCCATTTGAACTCCGATGATTAGAGCTTCGTATTCAACTTCATTGTTGGTCAAAGATTTCATAAGGGCACATGAGTTATCTAGAGCTTCACCCTGGGGAGTCAAGAAGATGATTCTGGCACCTACTATTATAACCGGCCTTTGATTACTCTGGTGAACCCTCTGGGAAGCTCCGTTAAAGTACAACTCCCAACAAGGAATGTTGGCTCTGAGAGCATCTTGCTTGGTGTAATACTAGACATCTTCAGTGTGTTCATCTGTATCTGGCAACTTTGGGACAAGTGACTCCTTGTCAGGGAGTTCTGTGTTGAGAGGTGAATCCTCTGGTGTTGGATGGGCTACTAGGAAATCAGCTATGCCCTATCCCTTGATTGCTTTCTGAGGGACATAAGTAATATCATATTCTATCAAAAGGAGAGCCCACTTTCTCAATCGTCCTGAGAGAATAGACTACCTGAGAAGAAATTTGAGAAAGTCATGCTTGGATATAAGCTCCACCCGATGTGATAGGAGGTAGTGCCACAGCTTTTGAATGGCAAACACCAGTGCTAGGCAGACCTTCTCCATGGGAGAATAGTTGTTCTCCAGGCTGATTAGTATTTGTCTGAGGTAGTAGAGTGACTATTCATTGCCTTCCTCATTGATTTGTGCCAATAAGGCACATAGTGAAGTGTCCATGGCAGCTATATAGTGGATGAGGGGCTTGTTGTGTCTCTAGTTTTGATGATGTCAACTATGATTCGTTGATGACTCTAACATGGTTTTGATGATGTCAACAAAGACAGGTTGCATTTCAAGACTTCTGTAATTCAAGTCAAATCTTGACATTCTGGAACTGGAATTCAGTACAACCATCAGAAGTTCAGAATTCTTAACAGCTCAGAAAAAGTAAATCATCAGACTACATCACTATATCAATTAAGTCAGTCGAAATTTATCTCTCAAATGGTCTCAAATGTGCTCAGAACTAGTGAAGTTCAGTAGAACAATTCATTTCTCAAGTGGACTCTGAAATAGTTAAGTCTGGGCAGAAGTGGAAAAAGTCAGTCCACTGAATTTTGCAATATGAGTTGAATCAGTGAATCCATTGCGTCGACTCAACAGAAGATTTTCATGGTAGATGTCTAGAAGCCCAGGTCTGTGCATTTCATGGAATGAACGACCGTCAAACTTCGTAGATTATATAACCATATAACAACAATGTGTTCTATTTAATGTTGCAAAGACACGTTGACACATTTATTTCAATCAATTCAGGAATTAAATCAAGAGAGAAATTATTCAATGTTATCATGCTGAAATTTACAAAGTCCTAATTCTCTTCTAAGATATCTAAATCTCTCATTTCCAAGGGGTTTGGTAAAGATATCAGCAATCTATTTTTCTGTTTCCAATAATAAATAAATCTAAAAAATCTACGGCATTACAAAGGAGGACTAGCCCGGCCTGTGAAAGAAAAATAGAGAGAAAGAGAGAGCCAGAGAAGAAGAGATCTAAAGAATTCAGGGAGGAGAAGAGTGCCCTTCAGACTTAGAAGAGCAGAGCAACGGAGGATTATCCAGGTTGCTTCTTCTGAAGCTACATTATTCCTTCATGTTTCTTTTTTTATTTTTCCTTTCTCTTGTGTTTTACGTTTTCAATCGAATTCAGTAAGAGTGTGTGTGAAGCTGTGAATCGGCGTGTGTGAAGCTGTGAATCAGCGGAGTGTGTTAGGGTGTATCCCTGAGTTACTACTATCATTGTAGCTAGTGGTCCTCACTCTATTGAGTGAGGGGTGTATGTAGGTGAGCACACAAGTGCTACCGAATCACCTAAAAATTTGGTGTTTCTGATTGTGTGATTGTCCCTTTTCTTCTACCCACATTCACAACTAGTAGCTTAAGTGTTCATGCTCGCGCACTAATCACTATCTTATGTGCACTTCACCTACTTGGTTTGTGTTTGGTCCTTCTGAAGATCATTATCATTTTTATTACATCATTTTTTAAGGGGGCAGATCTATTCACCCCCCTCTACATCTGCCTATTTGATTCTACATTTGGTATCAGAGTGGGTTTCTCTACAATGTGGTCCAATGACCCGGAGAGATCTGATGGGACAACTACCCAAGGCTTTTTCACCGAAGGGCATTCTATCAATCGGTCTCTGTTCTTCAATGGATCAAATTATTCTTACTGGAAAAATTGAATGCAGGTCTTTCTCAGGGCACAGAGCCAGGAGATTTGGATGGTGGTTAGCAAAGGGCCTTTCGAGCTACCTAAAGATGAGGAAACCTGGACGAGGGAGCAAATCCAAAGATCAACTGTGAATTGAAGAGCGATGAATATCATGCAATGCACGATTACTCCCACTGAGTTCTCACGAGTTTCAATGTGCAACTCTGCTAAGGAGATGTGGGACAAACTTGAACTGATATATGAAGGTACACTCCAGGTGTGAGAGACTAAAGTTAATATGTTTATCTCTGATTATAAAATGTTTAAAATGAAAGTTGATGAGACTATTTCAGTCATGTATGCTAGATTATCTCAATTAACCAATAGTCTCAAGCCACTAGGTAAGGACTACATGAACAGTGAAATAGTCAGGAAAATCCTGAGGTCTCTTCCTAAGGCCTGGCACACCAAAGCAACTGTCATAGAGGATTCTAAGAATCTCTCTATAATGATAGTAGATGAGTTGATAGGATCACTAATGACTTACGAACTAAATCTAAAAAGAAACGAGGAAGATATGAAGAAGAAGAAGTCCCTAGCTCTCAAGGCATTACCTAGTGTCAAGGGTTCAAGTGATGAAAGTGAGACATCTGATAGTGAAGAAGATCTCAGTTAGTACGCTCTACTCACCAGAAAGTATATAAAATTCCTTAGAAAAGAACGTAAGAGTCAAGGAAAGACAAAGGGTCAGGTGAGCAAGTATTCCAAATTTAAATCTGACTCCAATAAGAAATCTGATAATGTGGTTTGCTATTATTGCAAGAAGATAGGGCACATGCGAGAAGAGTGACCAAAATTATTGAAAAGATTGAGTAAAGGAAAAGCTAAGAAACCAAAAGCTATGCTCTGTACATGGAGTGACAAAGAAGAAGATGAAGAAAGTACTGATGAGGAAGATAATGAGAAGATTTGTCTAAAGACTCATAGTGATGAGGATGAAGAGGTAAGCTCTAGGTTTGAAATTTTCACTATTCATGATTGGGAAAATGCATATGCTGATTTACTTGATAAGTGTGATGAATTTAGAAGGGAAAATAAACAACTAAGGAAAAAGATGAATGCCATTGTTCATGGCAACACCCTAACTGAAAAGATTGAGATTCTAAAGAAAGAAAATGGTAAGTTAAAGAAAAATACAGATGCAATGGAATCTGTCAGAAAGAAGTCTGAAAACTTAAAAAATGAAAGTAAAGAGCTGAGAGAACGGCTAGATGAGCTTAAATTGAAAGTTCAGGAATTTGAAACACAAAATAAGTTAATTCAAGAAAAGTATGAAGCAATTCAGTCTGCAAATATTGCTCTTGGGTCGGTATGAAATCAAAGGGGGGGGGGGGTCTTTTGTTTATTTGGTTCGGGCAGTAATTCCTGGCCAATAGTAGGATGATTGTCGACTTAGACAGAAAGTCATGACGCTGGATGACTTGGCGTAGACGTAAGGCCATGACGCCAAGGAAGAAGAGGTCTTTTTGTTCATTAGTTCGGATGGTAGCTTCTGGCCAATGGTAGAATGATTGTTGGCTTAGACCGAAGGTCATGACGTCGAATGACTCGGCTTAGACGTAAGGACATGACACCAAGGAACAATGGGTCTTTTTGTTCATTGGTTCGGATGGTAGTTCCTAGCCAACGGTAGGATAATTGTCGGCTTAGACCAAAGGTCATGACGCCGAATGACTTGGCTTAGATGTAAGGTCATGATGTCAAGGCAGAATATTTACCGGCTTAGTCGGAGACCCATGACGTCAGACAACTTGGCTTAGTGATGCGGGATGACATGAGACTCGATATCAACTAGATGCGAACCTGAGACTCTAGGCGATTACGAGACAAAATGGACGACGCGACCAGTAATAACGCGAAACAACTCGACACCCAAAGAGCTCCAAAAGAGGAATATGCCCTCAACAAGAAGTACAAGCTCACAATCATCTCAAGCAAGAGAAACACGAGATCTGCACAGTTGAGAAACCGACTGTGAGTCAAGGGTTGTCAATACTTTCACGTGCTCAGATCGAGTCACGTGGTGGGTCACGCACTCACTCTCGCAGCGGCGATTGAATTTAAGTGGGTGAGACTTCCTATCTCATGCTAGCAGCAGCTTCAAGAACGTATACGGAATAAGCAAAGGTGACAAAGGAGGAGTGAGATATACCTCCACGCTCGGGGCATCGGGAAGACTTCCTAGCCAAGATGCGTAACTCCAGGTATAGTAAATATCAATAATTACATCACTAAATTTACGACCCACTCCAGACAGGGAGGTAAAAGGCTACAACAATGATCCGGGAGCGCCGAGCTTGGGTTGACAGGCCGCAAGCTGAAGGGGCTCTTTGAGTGGAGGTGCGCTGCTGGTCTGGATCGGTACGAGTCAGATCTGATGAACAATAAGCAAGAATGGCACGTCGGACGGTGACTTACGATCATCTTCTGGTGGCGATTGTTGGTTGGGATGTTAGTGGGATGTCCCTCTTCGATCCCTGAGATCGGCGGTCACTGGATCGCAGCCGAAGGGCCTACGGGATTTCTAAAGCCTAGATTTGTCCCGCAGTCCTGTGACTGGACAAATCTGCGCGACCCGGCAAAAATAGTTGCTGCGCTCAGATCCGGAGTCAGATCGAAATGAAATCAGTGCCATTGGAAAGGGAACTCGATGAGATTCAACATATCATGAATTGAGTTCCATCCACAGTGCTGATTGTCTATAAAAAACTTTGCAATAGGGTTTTCATGTAGGCAGGGTGTGCAGGGTAGACTATAATCTGCCTGAAGATGGGGTTTGACTGAAGGGTAGATGGTGGATCTGGGTAAAGAGATTAATATGGGTGAGAGAGAGGGAAGTGGGGGCCGTGCACAAGAAATTTGGTGGCCATCTGAGAAGGTTTAGGGGGCGAAAAAATTAGTTGTACAGGGTCCTGTCTCACAGATCTATAGACAGGTAGACTGCATGGGGTGGAAAGACATAGGTGGGAGGGGGGGAAACGGTGGTGGATCAGCATAAAATTTCAACTGGGAGGAGGGGAGGACATGGAGATGAAGCTATCAAATTTGGAAGACCATCTGATGGTGGGATTTGACGAACCAACCTTTTCTCTAAGGCTTTGTACTGATTCCCAGAGTTCTGGATAGTAGGCCAAAGAATGTGTTGTGGCGGCTCGATGGCGGCACGGATGGCGGCGGCGGTGGGGGTGGCTGAGCGTCGCGCCCAGCGGAGGTGATAAAACTTAGAATCGCTCCAAGGAAGAGGGCATCGCACCCTAGATCTTCAGCCTTCATAGCTGCAAGGAGGAGGAGGAGAGAGGAAGGAGGGCGCCCCTTGCTCTTGCACACAAAATTTTGATTTTTCTTCTATTTCTTCTATCAAATAAATTGTTACAAGACATTCTATATCAAACCTTAGACCTTGGATAAAATACTTAAAGTACCCTTTTGTCAAAGCCCTTACGGGATTGCGGTTAATTTCTAAACGTGTATCCTCTTGTTAAAAGAGGGGATACATGTTTTCCATCAAGACGGGAATTTTGCTGTGCGGAATAGTCGTTTGTGCAATGGCGCAGGCCGATACCCTTGCACCCGTCACCGTGCATTATTTCGAACGCAAGCCGCTGCACTATCTCAATGAAAACGGGAAGGTGACCGGGTTTCTGGTCGCACCCATCGAGCAAAGCTTCAGCAAGGCCGGGATACCGATGGTGTGGAAGCAGACACCGGTCAGCCGCATCATGGCCACGCTCAAGGCCAATGACGGCCTGGATTGCGCCGCCGGGTTTTACAAGTCGCCGGAACGTGAATCGTATGCCCGCTACTCGCAGCCGATTTACCGCGACAAGGGGCTGGTTGCCCTGGCGCGTGCCGACTTCCCTGCACCGGCCACCACCACGGCGCAGGAATTGCTCTCGCGGCCGCAGACCCGCCTGGTGGTCAAGCAGGGTTTCGTCTACGGTCGCTATCTTGACCCCTTGATCAACAAGATGCCGTCCAGCCAGGTGGAACGCGTAACGGACGAGATCGACTCGATGGTCAGGATGGTGCGCGTCGGTGCTGCCGACATCGTCATCGTGACCGAGGAAGAGGTCGAGGTCTACCTGAATCCCGTGGTGGCTGCCAACGGCGGTATTCGCCTGCTACACCTGTCCGATGTGCCGGCGCAGGAATATCGCTACATCGCCTGCAGCAAGCAGGTGCCGCAGCAAGTCATGGACAAATTGAACGCCGCCATCGCCACTTTGCAGGTTGACGGCGTCCATAATCCCTAGGTTCTCAACCGACTTGTACGGCCGGTCTGACGCGTGTCGAGCCCGAGATCGTTTCGTAGGCAGCGTAGATGGCAAAGCATAACGCCAGCGTGATGCTGCCCGTCAGAATCGTCAATTCGAGCGGACCGAAAGCAGTCTTTTCCATCGCCACCTGTATCAGCACCAGAATGGGCAAATGCAGCACGTAGGTGGAAAAGGCGCTGCGTCCGGCAAAACCTGCAAAGCTGCCTGTTCCCGCGATGTGGCGGCTGAACCAGTAGGGCAATCCGATGCACATGCCGACGCAGATCAGGGCTTCCCAGAGATTCCAGGCAAAGTCGTTAAACAAGCCATCACCGTTGATGAAATCGGCATGCGCGATTGAATAGCCAAAGCGCGCAAGGGTGGCCGCCACCGCCACGCCGAACCAGATGCGTCCGGTGCGTTCCGGAATGTTTTCCAGCCAATGCTCGCGGGAGGCGATCAAGCCGAATACGAACAGGCTGGCATATTGCGGCAAGTGCGCGATCTCGGCCGTGACGATGAAGCGGCCCCAGTAGTCGATCGGAAACCATATGCGCACCACCATATCGACGGCAGTCAAAGCCAGAACATACGACAGCAAAACCTTGTTGCTCGGGAAGGACCAGCCGCGCGCGCCGTTCGCTGCCTCGCCGCGCCACATACGATACGCGGTATAGAGCAGGGCATAGATCAGCAAATGGCCCAGAAACCACAGATGCGCCCATTCAAAGGGCAGGAAGGAATCGCTCCAGGCCTTGCCTTGTTGGTAGTGGTGGTAAGCCGGAAACAGGATCAAGCCGAAGGCCAGCACGGGCAAGCCGAAGCGGCGGAAGCGGTCCGCCAGGAAGCCGGCCGGGCCCTTGCGCTCGAATGCCTTGGGCAGGAAATAAGCCGAGATCAGGAAAAACAAGCCCATAAAAAACGAGGCATTGGTATGAAAGAACGGACCGAGCAGACCGAATTTTTCGGCATGAAAGATCGGCCAGGAACCGCCGGTCGGACCATAAGGTTGGCCGGCATGATGGAATACCACCAGTGCCGCCAGGCAAGCTTTGAGGTTGTCGAGAAAGGCCAGGCGGGCCGGTTTTACTGCAGATGTCGTCATCGGATTCTCCTGATTTCGGGCTGGTTGGGTGGAAGACGAGACCAGCTTAGGGAAGAGCGGGTGTGCCGGGGATGGAATGTGACGGTATGACAGGCTTCTGGGACAAGCGGTGGTATAGTGGGCCGAATTTTTTGGCCACTTTTGCCGCATGACGACCCCATCGACCGACCTGTTTGCGCGTTACCAGCCCTGGCGCCGAAATTTTGAGTTGCTACAGAGTAATACTACAAAGATAGGTCGTTCCCAGAAATGGTGAATGCTGAGCAGCACAAGGCCATTAGAAGAGTCGCCTCTAGGTACACCATCATTGCTGGAGAATGATACAGGCGCGCTCTCAATGGAGTTCTTATGAGGTTTCTAGATGATGATGAGGCTTGGAAGGTAGTCGAAGCAGCCCATTCTAGTGAGTGTGGGGGTCATTTGAATGGCCAGACTTTAGCAAAGAAGATCCTTAGGAAGGGCTATTACTGGCCCACTCTAGAGGAAGATTGCTCCCTCTATGTCTGGAGGTGCCTTAAGTGCCAACTCCACGTTGATAAGATTCATGCTTCTGCTTCATTTTTCCATCCTCTCTCTGCTCCTTGGCCATTCTCCATGTGGACTTTTGACATTGTAGTCCCACTCAATGATCCCAATTCTCAGTCCAAGTAGAAATCTTTCATCCTGACTGCCAGTGAGTACTTCACCAAGTGGGCTGATGCCGAAGCGTATGTGGAGATCAAAGCTACCATAGTTTGCTACTTCATCATGAGGAACATCATCTCACTGTTCGGAGTGCCAAGCAGCATCGTCACCGACAATGAGCCTTAGTTCGTATCATAAGAGCTCCAGGATCTCTGTAAGAAGTTCAATATTACATTGCATCATTCATCTCTATATTACCCTCAACACAATGGTCAAGTCGAAGTCACTAATAAAACCCTTCTTAAAATTATAAAGAAAATGTATGAATCTCACAAATTTTTTGATTGGCTTGCACAGTTAGTATAAGCTCTATGGGCTTATCGTACCTCCGTCTGTACTCCTAAATGACAAACCCCTTATGCTCTCACTTACGGGATGGAGGCAGTACTCCCATATGAGATTTTAATCCCTTCCCTAAGGGTGCAGCTCGACAAGGAACTTAATCTCGATGAACGTCAGGAGGCGTGACTGGACCAGCTAGAACTCTTAGATAAGAAGAGGCTAAATGTAGCCGATCACGTTTCTATTTATCAAAAGAGAATCTCACATTATTTTCAAAAGAAGGTAATTGAACGTAAATTCAAAGTGGGTGATATGATTTTGAAGCGCAAGTTCATTAGGTCTGGGAGTCCTAGGTCTAAGCTGCAACCTAATTGGGAAGGATCGTTCGTCATTAGAGAAGCCTATTCAGGGAACACGTATCGTCTGATCAACACGAAAGGTGAGGAGTTGTCTCACGCATGGAACAGGTTGTATCATAAGCATTTTTACCCCTAGAGTCAGGCTGATGATGACCCGGTGGCGAGGTATCCCTCTCCATGATCATCAAGGAAGACCTCGAGTGTGACATTCACACACTACGCGGCAACTCTGGTCAGGTTTCCCTCCGTTGTGTGACACCATTTCTCCTCTGGCCATATCTCGGGGAAGTGAAGGTCCCTATTTTTCTCTCTTTGGCCAGGTGTAGGGGCAACGGGTGAATAAGGGGGAGATGATCAACCTAGACACCCCAACGAGAGAAAGTCTCAAATAAGGGCAGTCCGTTATGACCTGATTCCACAAAATTGTATGAAAAAAAAGAAAAAAAGAAAGAAAGCAAAGAAAAGGAGCAAAAGTCAAGGAAATAGCCAAAAATCTAGCAAAGCTCAAGAGCTCAAAACATTCAAGACAAAAGCCAAATGTCTATCAAAGCACAAAGTGTAAAGTCAAATTGCTCCAAGAAAAGTAAAATATCAAGCTAGGCATGGCAAGAGTGGCAGTATAGTTTCCTTGCTGGACATTATGAGTCCGGTCGTATACGTGCCTAGAGTGGATGAAGGTTCGATGACGGACACAAAGTCCTGGCACAACAGACTGAATCTTTAACTGGGTCGTCATGGGAGGGATTCAAGCCCTAAAAGTCTCTATCCCTATGCCAAGCTTACCCCCAAGATTTCTTCTAATCCTCCCTCTAAAGGTTAGAGCGTACCCAGGGTATGGCCCTAGGACAGGCACCGTCGTGTGAATGGGGCAAGCTCGGCCAGGGAATTGTCACCTCTAAATGCACGCTAACCTCGGGAGATTCCTAGTCGGATAGGTAGGGCTCTCACTGCCATGACAGAATTAGCCTTCAAAAAATCTAAAAAAGTCAAAAAATTAGATAGACCCAGGGAATGGTCCCCGTTGTTTCCCCCCTCGATTGAGATCCAGTGGGCATGGAACTAGACCTCCTACGGTGAGGTCGGGCAGTTCTCTGCCGTTTTTGGTTGACCAATCGGTTGGGATTGGTCGACCGAATGGCTCGCCATGGAGGGCTGAACCCAATAGGGTTTGGTCGACCAAACTAGGAGGGTCGATCGACCGACACCTGTTGGGGATGTCGATGTGGCTTGTACTGCATCGACGCTCCCACTGGTGGTCGATCGAACGAACCAGTCCAGTCGATCGGCCAGCATTGGATGCTTTTGGCTGTGGGTTGCATCGACCCCACCCAGTGGTGGTTCGATGCAACCCCGTTGGTCGACTGACCCCGGTGCATTGGTCGATCGAACAGCCCTATTCTAGCCCGTTTTGGACCCCGATCCACTCAGTCGTGGCCCATTGGTCGACCTATGGCCCCATGGATGTTTCAGACACCCCGTGGGGACCGTGACCGTATTTTTGGGTGTCCAGAGGTACCATTTACCTCGATTAGCATGCTCGTGTTGTTTTAAGGGTCCGGGTGACCCTTTGTGTTTCGGGCTTTCTTGTTTTGCTAGATCGTGTCAACCTGGATCGGTACAAGTGCAGATGCTATTCTCGCACACCATTAGCTTTCTCGAAAAGTGGTTTCCATGTGGGCCATGCGTATGGCCTATGAACTATGAGTTCAGTGACCCAGCCTGGAGCTGGGGGCTTCTTTGGTCTCCCTTGGAAAGGGAATTAACTCGACGGTTGTGGACCTCCTTAAGCTATATCAGACCGTGATTTTGATCCTAGGAGTAGGGTAGATTGACGGCATAGATGCCGTCTTGTATGACGGTCTTGACCCGAGTCTCGTAACTCATGGTCTGTTGGACGTCCAGTGTCTGGAGGCCCTGAGCCACCTAGTACTCCATGTTACTCGCAATAGGTGCGTGCATGACTTTTGGTGTTCATGTTTAGTGACCCCCCCACTAGTCGTAGCTGCCTGAGCACTTGTTTGTTTACCTACTAGGGAGTAAGTGGAGAGCTACACCCGAGAGTGATAGTTTTAGGCTAGTTGCTATAAGGCCTCCCACTGTGACGGCTCGAGTCTAGGCCGGGAGGAAAACCAGCTAGGGGGCCTGACATGGCGCAGTCAATTAGTGTGTGCACACGTGATCCGTGATCGGGGACTTCAGACACGTGCTGACGAGCACGATCCCGACTAGACCCTTGTCATATGGTTATTGTTACGGTGTCTCAATGTCACTTGGGGTGTAGACTAAAACGTCATTAGATGCATCTGGACTTGCTTCTAGTGGGCAGGTACTCCGATCACGTGATGTGAGATTCTCGTGACTCGAGTTTTCGTTTCCTGTTTGTGAGACGTGGTTTTCGGGTAGCTTTATCGTGCTTTCCCAATGTAGAGGTCTAGGGTTTCTGGTAAGGGTTACCAAGGATTTTTCCTTGATAGTATAGGGTTCACGACTATGAGATTGTGACTATTTTCCCTAGACCTTGTGGTCTTGGGTTGGGCCTTCGTCTGTGAGGATAGGCCTACATGACAGAGCTATCGTGGCATTTCTTCTAGCAGTCTAGCCAGGATTTTCCCGTTAGTTCGGTAATCCCCTGACTAGGAGATCGGGGTTTGCTTTCAGTACTAGTAGGAGTAGTTATAGAGCTGTGGTTCTATCAGCTACCACATTTAGTGTTCTTCTTATGACTGTTCCTTCTACTGTCATTGTTGTCGTTGCTAGTCCCACTGCTGCTGTCATTCGTTCTAGCACTTTTCTTTACCGCTATTGTTTTATGGTAGGGTTTCACGAGACCCCTACTGAGCCAATGAGATAGGGCTCACCCCCTACTTTTCAGGTATAGCAGTTCTTCCTCGAGGTTCAGTGGTGCAACGCGGAGGTTTGTAGTTGCTAGCTTACCAGGCTGAGTGTTCACTCAGTATTGAGTATGTTTCTTTCCCTATAGAATGTACTTTTATTGGACTGGACTCTATAGTTTAATCTAATGATAAAAAATGTAATTTTATTTTCTATCATATAAACTACTAATTATATAATTATTGTCTGTATTATTTCATATTCCAATGTACCTCCACACACCTTTTAGCCCTTCCGTGTTTCAATTGTGGTAAATTTGGGCATGTTGTTTCACAGTGTTGGTTTGCTAAGAAGAAGAATTTTCATTCTGAATATGCATATTTTTTTGCATACAAAAATGCTTCTGTTAGGAGCAATTTTGCTTCAGCTTATAGACATCCAATATGAAAACACTGTGAAAAATTAGGACATTCAATCCTTGAATCCTATTGGAAGAAATTTGATGAGTTGAATGTTCAGAATTCATGGAGAACACCTAATAGGGGTGTAACTCATCTGACAGGACTCAAGAACTCTTGGGTTCCTCGATATTCGAAATAATTTTTGTTTGCAGGCGTGCCTTGGTGAAAGACAATAAAAAGGGGTTAAATAAAATCAAGGCACATGAAGGTCAGTCAAACCCCATTCTTCTTTTCTTTGCATTGTTCCTTGAATAATTCTTTTTGAGTGATTGTATATTTGGTCAGATTGAATTCATTGGTATTACTTGATGTTATCCTATTATGATTGTTATGATTTTGAAAAATCTGTCACATGCAATTCCAAATGAGATTTTACATGTTGAATAGTCATTCGTGATTCATATTAGAAGTACTTTCTTGTATGACCCTTTGGTATATCAAATGATACGCTGGGAGAAGGGCAGATCATTTCTGTCTGAAAATCAACATCATGTGTAGAGGCTAGACCTTCGCCAAGTACCAAGGGTCCAACTTGCATGTAGTGATAAATTTACATTTTGCATGTCATATTTGCATATCTATGTACAATGAGAAAAGGATTGCTGCCTGATTGTAATCACTGAACATAGTGAGGGGGAGCTTGATTTGTTCTGATCTGAGCTGGAAAGTGTAGTTCAGTGGAAGAATATGAGTTAAGATTGTTAGAAATGATGGTCTTCTTCAGAGGTCTGAATAAGTGCTCATGCAATTGCTGCTGGTTGGAATCCTATAAGGTTGAATCTGTGTCTAGTGGAGTCGATGCTACTTTGATATTTGGCTGAAACATCTGTCTAGATAGGCTAGCAGGTCGATGCATAGGAAGATGCACCGACCTCACGTCGATGCATATGGAAGGTCCATTGACCTCACTATGCTAGATGGTCGATGTATATGGAAGAAGCACCGACCTTACTATACTGGTAGGTCGATGCATAAGAAAGGAGCACCGACCTTACTACTCTTGCTAGTCAAAGCACATGAGAGGTGCATCGACCTCATTATATCTGGAATGTGATGTATGTTGTTTTAAGGTGCTATGCTCTATGAAGGAGGCTTATTACTGATCAGAGGATATTGAGGCTATGCCTTTGGTTGCTTGCAAGTTTGACCTTAGTTTTCTTTATGCTTCAATGTGGCCATCTACATTGCACATCTTAGCTCTCCTCACCTTCATAGAATTATCCATCCCTGATCTCTTATCTATTTTGTCCATGACAAGTCTTTCCCATTCTTTCTTAGATATCTGTGCATTCTTTCAAGGGGAGTTTGTCATAATAGTCTGCCATTCAGGGGGAGTCAGACATAAAATCTGTTATCTTTAGTAATCAAGAGATTTCATTACTAGACTACCCAGATCTCAGAGAAATTGGTTGACCTTACAAAATTGTGATCTGTTGTTTATGGGGATTAAATCTAATCTTAATTTTTCAAGATTATCCTTGAATGTAATTACAATAGTTTTAAAACATTCTGACAATGGAACTGTCTAATTGAATTCCTGAAATCTGAAAATTGTAAGTAATAAGACATCACTGGTAGAAAATCATGTTCTTATATTGTCCTTAAACTGTTTTAAAGTAAAATTTGAAATAAGGCCAGGGAATACGCCATTTTATAAAAATTAGAATAAGGCAGAGCAATGGCATATCTTTTGGAGAAACTGACCATCTGTATCAATGAAATACAGAGGTTATGTCATGATAAAAGCTGCTAACTCTGTTCATAAATTGAAGCATAATGGTTGACTGCACTGAGTAACCAGGGATTCGGGCGTCTGATCAACGTGTCTCCTTGAGTAAAAAGGTGCAGTTATACTTGAATGCTCAAGCAGGTAAACAAAAAGTAAAAGAAAAATATGGTTGACTCTGTGTTATTTCCAGAAACTTAAAACCGTTTATTTTCAATATAAGGCAGATTTTTATATAGTTATAGGATTATTTTTATTTGTAATTTAATTCCTACAATTGTTTTAAATTTCAATGCATCTCTTCAACACCCAAATAGCCCTTCTGAGTCTCTCGGCTCGTAGGTGGCGGCACAAAATCCGAATGGCATTGGGTTCCTCTCGGTATTCAGATTCTGGGTCATTACAGATGGTATTTGAGCGAGGTTGTGAAAATACATGAAATTTTGAGACGATCGCAGTGTAAGAGTCTAGAGAGTCTAGTATAGTCGACAACTGGCATAGGGTGTTTCATTTTGTTTACCACCTTATTTTTTGTGATTGTGCTAGAAGAGTGGCAATGGCACCAAGAAGGCGGGTTCGTTCATTGTCATAGTTGTCGATAGGGTCTCGGGATGAGCTGAGTGGAGTGTCACCTCCTCCGGAGGTAGCAGCCTCAGGTGTGTTGAGTTGGGCCAAATTTTATGCCAGAATGCATGAGTTCCTTGTGCAGTAGCAATGCCAACAGCATCATGGTCAGGTGGCTGGCGAGGGTAGTTCATCGCGTGGTTGTCTAGGGCGCATTTTGCAAGAATTTCTGCAATTTCAGCCAATGTTTGAGGGCTAGTCGGATCTTGATGTAGCAAGGTCATGGATTAATGCTATGGAATGCGTGTTCCGATCGATGGAATGTGCTGATGATGAGAAAGTCATGTTGGCAAGTTATCAGTTGCAGGGTTCTACTTTGTCATGGTGGACTACAGAATGGGAATCGACATTCCAATCTCGTCCTCTACAACAGATTCCATTGTAGGATTTTCTTGCAACCTTTGAGCAAGTTTTCTGCCCAGAGTACGTCAGGACAAAGAGGATGCATCTGTTTATGGAGCTAACCCAGGAGAATATGACAATGATATAGTACTGTCCAAATTTATAGAGTTGGGTCGCTATACATCTCATATCATGGCAGATGAGAGATTAAAAATGTAGTAGTTTGTTAGGGGTTTGAGACCAGAGCTTTAGCATCCTGTGATTGCGACGCGTGTTATGGATATGGAGGTAGCGTATTAGGCTATAGCAGCCTTAGAGGATAATTTACTGAGGACCTAGGAGTAGACCAGTGTAGGGCATTCTTAGTTGGGCCATGCTCAATAGAGAACTCTTCAGCAGCAAAATGTCCCTCAGCAGTCTCTTAGGCAGCTAGAATTGTCATCTTTCTCATTTCCTAGTGTGGATTCTTCCTCTTCGAGATAGAGACTTAGTTGGATGACCAGGTTCCTCAGGAGGGATAGGTCTGGTAGGAGACGCCAGGAGTAGGAGGAGCTGGTTCCAATAGTGACTGTTCAACAGTCAGTGGCTCGACCGTGGCAACATGGTATGAGTGAGTAGCCAGGATAGTGTTCGAGATGTGGTGGATTTCACGAGGGCAGGCCATGCACTATAGACGTGACAGAACTGGAGTGCTTTAGATGTGGTTAGATCAGGCATATTGCACGCGAGTGCCCTTGGTAGCCACTCGGTTCTAGCCATTCCAATAGCAACAACAATTCTTCAGGGTTATGAGGTGTGATTTTCAAGGCATGTGAGGTGCATGGCTCCAAGAAGGAATGGAGGCATTCCACCCCGTGGAAGGTATGTGTTATGTTTTAGTTGATTATGTGTTGTGTGTTTCGATTAAGTTCCATTACTTTTCATCTCATTGTCTTTATTTACTTTCGTGAACTTCCTTGAGTGTGTTTGGGAGCTTGTAAGAGTGCCTCGAGTGCGTGGCAATGGAGCTACCTATAGGGGATTGATGTTTAGCCCCCGTCGTGTTAAGGGGTATTGATGCATCCAAAGGTGAGTAGAATCAGGTGAGTAAAGCTGCCAGCCACGCTAATGTGTTACATCATTAGTGTTGAGTTGAGCCAATAATTTTGATGATAACAAAACTCCCCTTTGGTTGACTTTGATGATAACAAAATCCCGGAATGGCAAATAGTTTGGTACCATTCGTAATTACAAAAGTGTGAGCACAAGTAAGCCCACAAAGCCATTTTCATCACAAGCTAATGCTCAAACTTATCATGCTTCAAAAATGCCCAGAATAAGTCAAATAAACTTAAAATGAATGGAACAAAATGTGGACACAAAGGTCTTGTCATATGAATATGTTTTCTTGAGTTAACAAACTGACGAAGTCAGATCGAGCGCACCATGGACTCTGCGGAGTCCGAATAAATCGTCACCTTGGTGACTGGCACGCCCATGCACTTAACAAAAACCAATAAATGAATAAATCAACTAATTTAATGAAAAGTGCATCCACACCCTACCCAGGCGCATTAGAAGCTGGGGACGCGTCAGCTCTGATGCTCCCCTATAGGGGCATCACAAGGCTCTGACGCACCCACCGTGGGGCGTCACATGCCAATGGTGAAACAGGCTCTAACGCACTAACCTTAGCGCGTCACAGCGCCTAATGGACCAATCATGGTGCATTAGGTGATGGGCTACGTCAACTCTGACGCATCCTGAAAGGGGCGTCACAATGTTGTAACGCACCACTCTGGGCACGTCACAGCACATGTGACCGCAATGGTCAAAAACCAAAGGTCGGATTCAACGGTCGACTTGCCACAGTGGCGGTCGAGCCCTGGCGTGCCACAGGCTCTGGCGGTCTATCGTAGGACCGTTAGAGAGACCAGTGCCCTATCGACAACCAAGCCCCATGTGATGCACTCCCTTGGGCGTGTCACGGCATGTAACGCATCCCCCATGTTGCGTCACAGTCTATGGCGGTCACTAGAATGACTGCCACACCACCCCGACGGTGAACCAGCGGGGAAACCCCAAAAATTTCATCCACGCCCCCATACCTCCACAGGAGAGGGGGAAAACATGGAGAAAGCCCCCAAATCACTCCTAGTATGCATCTATGGCCTCGGATCAGCCAAAAACATAGTAAAACGGTAGATTGGCTCACAACCCCAAACATGGAGATTTTACCCTAACCCGCTAAAAAATGCCCCTCTCGGCTCCCTTACGGCCTATAAATCTGGGGGAACGATGGGATGAGCATAGGGATTCGTCCTCTTACCACAATGGAGTGAATGCTCCACCGAATCACCACCAAAATCAAGGAAGAAGCTTTTACACACCGCACGCCCCGCCTCCCACCGCGAAAAGAACACTCCTGGGATCGCCTCACCGCCACCGCCACGCCGTTGCCGGAGTGACGGAGGCCACATCTCGGTCGCCCGGGGAAGAAGAATGGCACAGTGGGGAGGGCGCTCTCCAACGGTTGGAATAAGGAAGAAGAAGAAGGAGAAAAGTGTGAACCATGTCACTCAATCATCATGAGAGATGACACACAAAAGATCAAGGAATGAGAAAACTAAAAGAACTAAGAAAAACTATAGCATGAGATGCTAAGAGGAGTGTGATCGCCAGAGGAAAATTCCTCAAAAATTAAGGAGTGATCGCGTACCTTGTGATGAAGCGAGGAGATGTGTGAGTCCTTTCTTCCTCTCCAAATCGGCCGACCGATGGAGAGGGTTTTAGTCTTTTGATTACCCTTGCAAAAACAGACAAACAAGGAAGAAGCAAATGGATTAGCCTAAGTGTGTAGTATCAAATCCTAAGAGAAGAATAACTCAACTGAAACATAAACACACCTTCTTTTTTTGGTTTTAAAACCCCTAAAGAGGAGCAACGTAGGAGGGAATATGAATAATATGCTATGCAATGAAAGAAACGGGGTATGCAAACGGTGGAATACAAAACCAATAGACTTGGAGAGAGCTTCCTGCTGCCCCTGACGGCAGTAAAGGAAGAGGAAAAAGGGACGGCACTTCTGCACAGGGAGAAAGAGCAAACAGCATGAACAGGAAGAGTGCCAAGACCTCCATAGCAATCAACTAAGCACAATAACCTATTAGCCCCGTATTGACCATTAACCTTTGACCGAAGGGCCAAAGCCTCTATTTATAGTCTTCAAAAAACCCAGAAAGACCTAGTTCCAGTGGGATTGGAACAAAGATCAACCTTACCTAATTAAAACTCCCTTCCCTAATCAAACTGACAGATTAAAATAAAGCAGGACTCTTCCGGGGAAGGACGCGGTCGAAACGGAGACGGAACGAAATGACGACACTCTTAGGGTCGCTATTCACTAAATGACACCACTCATAGAGCCGTCATTACTGAATTTCCATAAACTTTCTGAATTTTGAAAAAAAATGACGACTTTCAAACAGGCGCTATTCATAAAACAACGCCTCTATGAAAGGCGTTAATTCAAGTCATTATCCAAATGAAGTAAGAATGTACCAATGATCATGAGAGTTCAAAGGATGAATTAAGGACAAGGTCGTGCCACGGGAGAAATCTGGCAGCATAATGGCGTATTCATTAACTTTCACATTTTCCTTAATACTTTATTGACAAGGTGGTTAGATTCTAGATAATCCATAGACCATCTAGGAACATAGAAAAATCAATCTGAGGGTCAAACCCCAGGTTAAGCATAGTTTGACATAAAATAGTCAAGCCTGGACCATTTCCTGGAGACGCGGTTGTTTCGGGACCGTCTTCATGAAGAGGCGATCTGATCCGGACCGTTTCTGGACAAGGTCAACACTAGAACAATAGAAGGGTTGATGTAGGGGAATTTTGGAATAATGTAGTCACCGGATGACGACTAATTAACAATAGTGGTCGCCTAATGTCTGCTATTATCTAGGGCACCAAAAAATGTCGATAGTTTAAGTGCTTTCTTGATAATTGGGCATTGAGGGTACAACCAGCTCGACATCCTAGTGGGAATCCCAGGCTCATAGAGATTTATGGAGGCCTTGAAACATGATCTCCTAGTTCGACAGAAGAAATATCTGGCGAAGAGGTTCCTAAGTCCAAGAAAGTGGTCCTATCATGTGCAAAGTGTAACTAATGACATCGTACCAAGATATGTCCCATGTACTTAAGAAAGACTCAAAGATGAGAGAAAGAGGGAGTCGTGTAGAAATCAGCGATTAAACCGTCAATAAAATAAGCCCATCATCCATCTGAAATTTAACTTTAATACAATAGTATAAGGTTTTGATATGAAATTAACATAAGTTTAAAATAAGTTCCTAAAATATGTAAGCCATGGAATCTATCATGATTGATGCCTAATATAACCAGTTTCATGAATGTAGGGTCATAGTTAGGAACAAGACCTAATTACCAAGGCTTAGTATATGTTTATAAGGGCCAATCTACAATCTGTTTCTAGTGAATGGAGTGCAGACAACAGAAACATGAAAGCAGTCTATTCAGAACTGCTACTATACATACACGGTCAGTCGGGTACCGCTACTAAACAGTAGCGGTCTCAGTGAGACCGTCTTACGCCAGCCAGCCAGAAGGGTCAAAATAGCGCAGTTAAGGCCTATTCTAGGGCAAGTTATGGATGAAAAGTCTAGTAGATATGAAGGTAAGTCATGATAGAAGAAAGATAAGGCATGGAGATGCATAGATTTACATGAATTAAATCAAAATTATCATCTTCTTATCAAAGGGTAGGATTCATGCTTTGTGACAACTCTATATGCACAGTGATAGTAAAACGTAAAATACTCCATGTATAATCAATGAAAACTTGAGGGGATGGAGGACTTTTGTTCCTAATACGTTAATTAGCCATACATGAGATTACCTACCTTTAATTGGGTTCCTAGACTTCTAATTTCTTGCTAGAAGAACACCCTAGTTCCTGCGCGTCGTGTATGGAACTAGCAACTTCTCGCCCTTCTATCTCCTTAACCTCTTGACCTAAGTTCATAAAAATTGGAGGGTAGGTAGAAGATATAAAGGAGAACAACTTATTCTAAAGACTAAATGTGAAATTATCTCGTTTAGGGCTTCTAATCTCCTGATCTTCACTGGACGGTCATACTGTTTCATGTACAATCTGCAGCAAAACAGCAACTTCTGGGATTCCTAGATCCTTAAAGGCTCGACCTCCTAGCACAAAAATTGGAGGGATGTTAGGCAATACAAAGGAGAACAAAATCTTCAAAAGGCTTTACCTGAGATAGTGTCTCCTTACCATTGAAAAATGCGATCCAACATTAGGGTTTACGCAGGTCGAAGTTGGCTTTATTTATAGGGTTTGAGTTAGGGTTACTAGATTAGGTCAAAATAGAGTCCTATTTTGGGTTCCATTCAATCCCTAAGAGTACTAGACATGATTTCTTATGAGATGGCATCGATCTAAGGGGATTGAAGTGGAAAAAAATCCATCTTTCCACATTTCCTCAACCTTCATTCACGCAGGATAGACGCGCTCGTCGGAGGACTGCCAAATGACAGTCACAGTCGCGCGACTAACCGCCTTTTAGTTGGGAGACAGAAATTTAAATTTAATTCAAGTTCCTCTTATATTTATCCCTTATTTACCTCTAAGTGATAGAAGAAGAAAATATAGAACACTTAAAAATGAAGAAGTTTCATGAAGATGAGAATTTAAAACTAAGAACAGAAAAGTATGTAAAAAGGCTAATAAAGGGTTAAACTCTCAAAAACACTAACAATAACAATAGAAACCCACAAATGATCTACAAAAACTCCCAAACAAACTCTCCCTACGTTAACTCTCCAGAAAAAGGCTCTCTAGACCCCTAACATCAGCAACAGAGGCCCCTTTTATAGGGCCCAACTGAACCCTCAGCATCTCCTCCCCAGTGTGAAAATATTTGCTGCCCTTTTTGACTTTACACACATTGTTATTTTTTTACTGAATTTTTGTCTTTCTTTTCCTCCTATCTTTCTTCTTTTTCCTCTTTCTCTCTCCCACGTGCGCCTGCGTGAGGCACGCCCGCCTCCTGCGCCTGCGTACGCCCGAAGCCATGTCGTTGTCGACCTCCGCACATTGACCGCACCCGCATGCAAGCGTTGCAACCGCCTCACACCTCCATTGTCGCCCACCGAAGCCACGCACTCGCCCGCGATTCGCACGCCCACACTGCCTCCTGAAGATCGTGCGGAGCCACCGTACCCGCTGACCTTCGCGTCGGACGCGCCCGCGAGAAGGCGGCATGGCATCGTGTGAAAAGCCCTTGCTAAAAAGGAACACCATTAACGATCGGGGAGAGAAACTCAGACTCCCAGTGCGGAGCTATTATCAGCCTAAGAGTGCTGTAGAAGTGACTTCCATTTTGCTTAAACAAACTAAGCTAGGCTAGACCTATACCACTCAACCATGTTTCAGAACCAGCATTATAACCATGTACAGAAGTAAACAGAAGTAATAGAAATGATAGTATGTTCTTGCACAAAATAAAAGATACCTCGCACATCCATGACATGAAAGTAACATCATGAAGCAATCTTGATCATCGAGCTTTGTTTTCCTTGCTTGACAAGATCGAGAAAGACAGGATAGCAAGGGATCGAAAGATTCCTCTACACGGAGGAACGACAGTCATCAAACTGGACGAAGAAGGATAAAAAGGAAGAGAGATAAGGGCTAGAACTCCCTCGTTAAGGCACAGAAACCCTGATAACAAGGAACCAAATACAAACAAAGCCAGATCAGCTGAAATCAAGGCAGACTAAAGCCTCAAAAATAGCATGAAAAAGGGCAAGAACCTTGAAAGGGTAAAGAGGAGAAAATAAAAAGACAATGAGAGGATTGCTGTGAAGATGAGGAGGAGGAAGAGTAATCATCCGACGAGGTCAGAGAAGAAGAATGGTAATCACCCGGCATAGTTGGGGAAAGAGAATGAGAGACACCCAACAGGGTCGGTGAAGAAATAGAGGCGACACCCAGAAGTCCCGGGGAAGAAGGATCAGGTGATGTCCCAAAATCGGGATGAAAGGATGACATAGGCCGAGGCCTAGAATTGTGAGAGGAGGGAAAATCCGGAGGATCCAGATGGGAAGAAGAGGAATAGGGGTTTGCGGACTGGGGAAGAGATGAGAAGATGATGGCAGCAAGATTTGAAGTGGGAAGATACACCACCCAAGGGTGAGAGCTGAGTAAGAGAAAGGATGAATGAAAAGAAGGGGAGGAAGAGGTGGACCCCTCAATGCACCCTACGCGGCCTTTGAACTTGTGCCGCCATCTTTTCTTAGTAGAGATTTCTTAAACATGGGCCTACCTGATGCAGACTCGGACCTTCGGGCTTCTCAACCTATAATATATTCTCAAATATCGGGCCCACCCGGCAGACGATCTGGCCTGGTTATTAACATGCAGCTTCATCGGGGCGGTTGCCCCTAGACACCCGGTGCTAACCATCATCGGACATCCTTGAGCAACTAACTCCTCATAATGCTGAATATCATGGAACCACGGAGTCTTGTTACTCGGCACAAGTAGCATGAGATTCACCAGCTCCATTCGGCAATTAGACTTGAAGCATAGCTCCCTTGCTAGTAGAGAAGGACAAAACTGAGGGAGGATAATACACGGCGTTGACGTGGCCGGTGTACTGATAAACTGAGAGAGATTGCATAGAATGTGCAGAATGTCCTTAGAGAATACTGAGAATACGGCCAATTGCCCCTTAAACATGGAATTCATCAAATTCTCGTTTTATTTGTGTTTGCAAATCCTCCTCAAGTGTTTGGGAGTTTGTAAGAGTATCTTGTGTGTTGGTAGTGGAGCTACTTGTAGGGGTTGTATGCTCACCCTCATCATGTTATGGTGTATCGGTGCCATTAAAAGTGTGTACAGTAGGGTGAGTAGAGTTACCAGCCGAGCAAATATGTCATGTTGTAGGGCTGGTGTTGAGCCTCTCGATGTGTTTCATGTTGAGACTTGCAGCATTGACGATGGATTGTCAAGCGAGGAAGGGAGGTTGTATTCCAGAATTGAGGAGTGTGAGCTCCTTCACCCCGATTTCCAATTGAGTTGGAGGCCGTGTCATGGTGGATGTTAGGTTTCCCCTTGTTTTATGGTGTAGATGATGCAGAGTTGCATAGTGAAAGTGTGGTTGGCCCATAACCCACAGACTCCAGGATTAGATTGGTAGTAGAGAATGGTGAATATTTCAGTGGTAAGTGAGCCTTGGAGGTTTCGTAGCACATTTATAGAGAGTTGTCTTTAGGTGCAAGATTGCGTTGGCCATGTGAGTGGCTTCGGTTGCCACGTGTCAGCGGCAGCATCGTGCTGAGTGGCACTAGCAGAATTAGGAATTGAATAGCATAGTGATGGGAACTGTTGGGTGAGGAAAATAGATTTGCACCAATCTTTTCCACAAAATATGTCACGTGGCTCAGAGTGGAGCTGGACAGTAGTTGGAATTACGGGAAGATCGTGGCCAATTGGACTAGTTACAAGGCATATGTATATGTTGCTCAGAGTTGAGATAGCAATTTGACCGACCTTGGTCAAGGTGGACGTTCTAAAGGTAGATTGGAGTAAGGGGTGATAATGCTGAGGACGAGACCCTATAGGGATGCTGCCAAAGAAGCTAATTCAGTTGACTAAGTGCCCTGATAATATGTGGATTAGTGCACGAGTTGTTTGGCGGACATGACATTTAGGACCAGATAAAGTGATGCAATGGTTGGGGATGAAGAACTCGGCTATGGCTGGACTCGGGAATGTTTGGAGTTCGGTGCATGTTGTGGTGCCACTGATTGAATTATCGTGCTAAGGTAGGTGCTCCCTTGCTTAGAAGAAGTGTGCAAGGAGATTATGTATGAAGTGAGAGATTGTTCAATCTGAATAGATTTGCAATGCATGTGGGCACCAGGAGTTAATTGTTGTTGGTTAGTAGGTGTGATGAAATAGTGAAGATGGCCAGTGATGAATAATCGGTTGCAATATGGAACAACCATTTCCTTGATGTAAGAACCCCTAGAAGTGATGATGTGAGATGGAGGCCCACATCATTTGGAAAGGATTTTGAGGCGGTGTGCTAAGGATTAGCGTGATTGAAGAGTGCAAGGTTCGCCCAAGCGACCTTGTTGTTTTTTCCCTCTTGAGAATTTGGAATTGGGTGGATGGCTAGAGAGGACCAAGATGGTGTCCAAACGATGTATGGTTTATGCGTAGAGATAGCGGAGGCTCAAGCCGATAGATGTATGGCTAGTGCTCAGAGGAATTGATTGATGGCCCTATAGAGAAGCAAGAGAGGAGAGTGATAAGAGGATTTCTCGTCGGTGTGTCACCAGCAACTGGAAGATGGTTTCCTACAGCTGATGTGTTACCCAACATGTTGGTTATCGTGTGATGTGGATTGTAGATTGTGAAGTCCCAGGTGGATGATTGTAATGTGTCCCACGGGTTTTGGTGGAGACCGGTGAGAAAATGGTGTTGAGACCAGAGTTGACCGGCGAGCATTAGAGATGTTTCAGCTCTTGAGATGAGTATCGCTGATTGTGTGAAGCCAGTTGTGATGACCCAGAACCCGGATACTAGGTAAACTCGATACCACTTGGATCTTGAGAGGCCTCCCAAGAGCGGTAAAGCTCCGAAGGAATAAAAGGAGTGTGTGAAGGTGTATAGGAGTGCATTGAACTTCCAGATAAGGCAGTAAACAATTACAATGTTTGATCAGGATTGCTAAAATAGTAAAAATAAAATTATATTTTTAATTAAACAAATTAAACTACAGCTACAATAGCTAGCAGAGTCTAGTCCAACTAAAGACAAGTATAGTCCAATAGAAAGGGAAACGTACCCTCACGTCGGGGGAAGCCCGACACTGGCAAAGCTGGCAACTAAAAATCACGCACCGCACCACCAGACCATGGGTAAGAAGAGCAGCCACACCTGAAAAGTCAGGGGTGAGCCTCATGTCACTGTCTTAGTAGGGGTCCCACAGATCCCCACCAAGAAACCAAAGCAGTAATAGTAGTAAGAACAACAAGAGTAATAGTAGGAGCAGGAGTAACAACAACAGAAGTAAGGAGGAAAAGCCGTACAAAATAGAAACACAACAGCTGATAAGACCTCAGCCCTCTATGCTACTCCTAATCGGCAAAACACGAATCCCCAGACATAGTTGGGAATCATTAACCAATATAAGGAAATCTGGCTACACTGTCAGGACATATCACGACATCTCCGTTGTACAGGCTCGTCTACCGAAACAAACCCAACTCAAACCATACGATCTACACGAGAATCACAAGAGTCAACCTCCTATGACAGAAATATCTCCTCACTAGAAGCAAAGTCAGATGCATCCACTAATATCTTACATTGCGCCTCAAGCGTCTCACACTTGGCTCGAACACGGTGACTGAGACACTGTACCAAGTACAAGGAACAACAGTAACGAGTGACTAGTCAGGGTCATGCCCGTCGGTGCTTGTCCAAACGCCCCAGACCATGTGTACACACATAAGCCCAATGCCTTGAGCCAGGCCTCTAGCTAGTTTCCCCTCCAGTAGGATGCTACTACAAAGCAAGGGAGCTCACAAAAACAAGCCTAGAAACTGTATCTCGGGAACTCGCCCCCCCACCACTCTCCGGTGGGCCGACACCAAGTGTCGTCAGGCTATGACTAGTGGAGGCTCCTTAGACACAAAGACTCTCTGAAAGAAACTCCGAAGGGTGGACAGGGTAAACACTCACCTATCGTACGCACTACGAAACACAAGGCAGTACACAGAACTGCCGCAAGACTCAGGATAGACAACTAGACCTACACACAACAATCCTTGAGTCACACGACACAGGTCAAGATCATCGCACATCATAGCAATATACCGTTAATCAGCCTAGTCCCTAATCTAAAATCACGATAAAACACAAGTCCCTAGCCCCTAGGCTGCACATAGGACTCTCGACTCCGTATAACACAAATCATGGCACATGAGGGAACATTGCTGTCCTCAAACCACATAGGCACACAAATCGAGATAAGATGATATCTCCAAGTGCCTAAAACTAGAGTCTCGATCCATACCGGATAACTGAGACACTCACGAGGTCACGTGTCAACCACCGGGTCACAACCAGGTTGACCAGAAATCATAATGACCCTCAAAATACACCAAAACACTACTCGATGCAATGGCACTTCCGAACACCCTATAACACGGTCACAACCCTCATAGGACGTCCATGACATCCACGTACAATAGGCTAACCAAGGGGTCGAAGTCAAGCCAATAATCACGGAAGAAACACCGAACACTGCTCGAGATGAGACTACTCTTCCAGGATCCCTAGACACATAGATATGACTCTCACGGAACACCCAAGGCATCTGTCGAGTCAAACGCCAACAAGGTATTAAATCCTGGGTTCACCGGAGCCCGAGACAACTCACATAATACCATGAAAATTGAAGACATTAATGCGGTGCATGCTCGCGTCGCAATGGTAAACACGTCCATAGAATGGGTCGCGATGACACCAGAACGCGTCCAAGTAACAGGTGACCTGAGGCCACCAGACTCTGGGCAGCCCACTAGACCTACTAAACTCAACGGTCCTTAAGTCACGAGACTCGAGGTCAAGACTGTTGCACATGACACCATTAAGCCATCAATTTGACCTAATCCCTAGGTCCAAAACCATGATGACATGCTCAACGAGGTAGTACAGTCCTCCGACACCCCTAAAACACGGACACCAAAAACCTCGGGGTGTCTGGGACACTCACGAGACTGCAAGTCGACCACTAGGTCCCAACTGGGTCGACCAAGGATCCACACAACCCGTAACGAATGTGGCAAGCATGAAGACCCACTTCGGTGCAACACAGCGCCTAATGGTCTATCTTTGGGCCGTCACAGGCTATAACAGTCCAAAGCTAGGCCGCCACAGCACCCTAACGGTCCAACTCAGGAGCGTTAGATGAAGGAGCAAAACTAGCTGTGGTGCACCCCCCTTGGGGTGTCACAGCCTCTAATGGACCAAGCCTGGTGCGTTAGAAGATAGAACGAAACAGGTTGTGACACACACCCCTCGGGGCGTCACAACCCCTAACGGACCTACCTAGGTGCGTTAGAAGGAGGGACACATCAACTCTGACATGCCCAAGTAAGGGCGTCACAGAGCTCTGACGGTCCACTCCTGGTGCGTCAGAGTCTTGTGACCCCAATCAGTCAAAAACACGGGAACAGACGTAACGGTCGAACCCAGGTGCGTCACACAGTCTGGCGATTTATCATGAGACCGCCAGAGCGACCAATGCCCTACTGACAAAATCAGACCCTGTGACACACCCCTCTTGGGGCGTCACAGCCTGTAACGCACCCACCTTGGGGCATCACAGCCTGTGACAGTCTCTGAAATGACCGCCACACCGTTCTGAGAATGGAACAGTGGGAAAACCCTAAAAATTCTTCCCATGCCCCCATACCTCTATGAGAGAGGGGGAAAACAAAGGGGAAGCCCCCAAATAACGAACGGTGAGTTTGAGAGAATTTAGTTAACTTGTTTAGCTTAATTTTCTCATCCTTATCAATCTCTTTAATTTCGCTATAAGGTTGTTTGAGATTTTAATTGGACATACTTTTAATAGAACGTTCTATTCACCCCCTCCTCTAGAACCGTGTTCCTACACTACGGGACCCAACACTTGTCATACCTTTAATTTATCATAATTTTCTTTTGATTTTTATTTTGTTTTGAATTTTGATCACCCTTATTAGCGATATTACAATGAAGCTCACTTTTTGAGGGTCAAGACTGCCCCTATTTGAGACTTCTCCCGTATTGGGGAGTGCCTAGGTTGGTCATCTCATCCATGAATCTCTTGCCCCTACAGTCGGCCAAGTAAAGAAGGGAAAATACCTTTGTGCATACCCAAAGTATGGCCAAAGCAGCAACGGTGTTGCTTTAGAGGAGATCGGCTATGGCTCACCATGTAGTGTGTGAAAAACCCATACTTAAAAGGAACACCCTCAACAATCGAGGAAGGAAACTTGGACTCCCAGCGCGACGCTATCACCAGCCTAAGGATGCTGCAGAAGTGAACTCATTTTGACTAAACCAATTAACCAACTAAGCTACTCAACTATGTTGAAGAACCAACATTATAAGCAATGATTTGTAGGAAATAGAAATAGCAACGATAGCACGTTCTTGTGCAAAAATAAAGATACCTTGTAAATCCATGGAGTGAAAGCATCATCCCGAAGCGATCTTGATCAACGAACTTCATGTTCCTTGCTTGACAGGATCGAGAAAGAAAGGATAGCAAGGGATCAAAAGATTCCTCTACACGGAGGCGTGGCAGACACCAAAATGGATGAAGAAATGATAAAAAGAAAGAGAGACGAGAGCTAGAACTCCCTTTTTAAGGCACAGAGACCTTGATAACAAGGAACAAGATACAAAATAAACAATGATCAGCTGGGATCAAGGCAGACTAAAGCCTCGAAAATAACATGAAAAAGGGCAAGAACCCCGAGAGGGAGGGACAGAAGGAATGGAGAGATGATGAGGAGATTGCCGTGAAGATAAGGAAGAAGGAGAGTGATCATCCAACGTGGTCAGAGAGGAATCAGAAGTAGCATCCGATAGGGCCGGAGAAAGAGAAGTGTAGACATCTGACAGGGTCGGAGAAGGAGAACGAGAATCACCTGACAAGGTTGGGGAAGGAAAATTAGAACCTGAAGATATCGGAGGAGAAGAATAAGAAGATGTCCTAGGATCGAGATGATTAGAGGGTATAGGCTGAGGCCTAGAATAACGAGAATGTGGAAAACCCGGAGGCCCCAAACGAGAAGATGAAAAGCGGGGGTTCACGGACCCGGGAGGAGAGGAGAGAATCATAGAGACAGAGTTAGAAGAGAGAAGATACACCACCCAGGGGTGGGAATCGAGCAGAAGAAATGATGCGTGAAAAGGAGAAGAAGGAGAAGTGGACCCTTGAGTGCACAAATGATGGCCCTTAAACTTATGCCGCTGCCTCTTCTTAGCGAATATTTCTTGAAAATGGGCCCTCCTGGAATGGACTCAGACCCTTGGGCCTCTTGTCTTGCAATACCCTCTCAAATAACGGGCCCACGTGGAAGACAGCCTGGCTTAGTCATGAACATGCAGCCTCACTGGGGCGGTTGCCCCTAGACACCCGGTGCTAATAGTGGATGAACACTCTCGAACAAGCAACTCCTTAAAATGATGAATAACAAACCACGGAGTCTTGTAACTCAGCACCAAGATGTGGAGCTTCGGCAACTCCATTTGGTAATCAGTCTTGAAACATAACTCCCTTGATATAAGGGTAGGATGAAATTGAGGGAGAGTAATGCACGCCGTTGACGCGGCCAACTTACTGATAAACCGAGGGAGATTGCAGAAAATGTGCAAAATATCCTTTGAAAATGTTGGAGGTACGGCCAATTGCCCCTTTAACATAGAATCTATAATCTGCTTGACGGTCGTATGGGATAGCACAACTCGGGTGGAAAACCCCTCTCGGCCAGCTATCTTTTTTTTTATGTAAAATTCAAGTCATCAAGGAACATAAGGGAGAGTGCACCCCCTTTCCAAAGGAAGGGAATGGACCCACTCCACCTTAGTCACAATACAAGTCCCAAATGTATAGCTCAACAAAAGAAAAGTACGAAGCCTTGGGGCATACCCCGGCTGGCAGAAGCTAGCGACACTAGGACTCTCGGGCGCTACTCAAGGCCTCTAGATGACGAGGAGGCACACCGAACCTAAAAAGGAAAATGAGTGAGCCTCATGTCATTAGGTCAGTAGGGGTCTCATGGATCCCCACCATAACAAAATGTAATAAACATAGCAGTAAATAATATAGCATAAAGGACAGTAAAGTAGGAATAGCAGTGAGGCAGGAGGAACAGTACTGTAAACATAAAATAACCATGCTAAGCCACTAACTGCATAAATCCCACACAATAATGGGATACCTCGAGTATCAACTATAAACCATGCTAAACTAAATTCTCGTAACCTAGGCTATAGAAGGTTGGATCACAATAACCTGTCTCAGAGTATGTCTCCCAGAGTACAAAAGCTACAATCTAGGCTACCAAGTAGACCCTCAGTCGGTCAACGAAGGAAGACGGCTATGTTGTTGGAACATGGCTCTCGAGGACAGCAAGGAACCACGTCTTGATCATGTGTAACAAAGACACTGAGCTGCCAAAACACTGAACCTCGTCAGTAAAAAACCTGAGTTGCTATCTCTCAAGTGACAGGAGCACTACCCACTAGAAGCAAGACCAGATGTGTCCACCAATGTCTTAATCCATACCTCAGGTGTCTCTCTACTCGTCCTAGGTAAAAATTGAGACATTGTTAGTAAGTAACCACAGGATAGAGCAAGGACTAGTCGGGGTCGCACTTGTCAGTGCGTGTCCAACACCCCCAACCAAGTGTGCACACACAGACTATCTGCTCTAAGTCGAGTCCTCTAGCCAGTTTTCCCCCAACCAGACTTAGGCTGTAAAGGCAAAGGGCCCTACGGTAACCAGATTAAAAACTATCTCATTGGGAAAGCTCTCTACCACTCCTAAGTGGGTTTGCATACGTGTGCGTAGGAAAGCTACGACTAATGGGGAAGGTCACTGAAGGTGAAAACTCGCTGAAGAAGTGAAAACCATCGAAGTACCACCAGTTCATGCTAATCCAACTATATACATGTAATGCATCATAAGGCAATTTTACATCATGAAAACCCAATAATCTCTGACTGGATGGCTAATCTATCAGCTAACGGGGTGTACAGAATGAGCCAAAACTACAAATCATGCCAAAAGACAAAGCATAACCATCAGGTGACCTGGGTCTTGGGCGGCCACAACCACACTAGTAGCCACCACCCCTATGGCTAAGGTGGCCAGCCCCCTAGCCACCCAGAAACATTTGTGGCCAGGGGTTTGGCTACCCAAAAAAATGCCCTGGGCGGTCACCCCTTGGGTTGCCCAGTTAGGTGGGTAGGGTGGCTAGCCCTCTGGCTGCCCAGAAACCTGGGTGGCTAGGGTTTTAGCCACCCAGACAAGAGGCCTCTGGGCCACCACAATAGTGGCCACCCTGCCCTCTAGGCAGCCATACCACTAGACGCCCAAAGTGGGCAACGTGGTAGGCCATTTGGCAGCCTCCTAATTAGAATCACCATTCCAGAACGAAGTCTGGAGGGTTGTTCCCAAGCCCGACTCTCCCCCAGTGTGAGTCGAAAGCCCCGAAAAATATAGAAAAATCATTCTTTGATACAATGCCATCCGTAAAATACGATTTACACTAAGAATTGCTATGAAATCTAGTATAATCGCGCTCTCGACCCTAACATGTATTTTTTCCCCAAAAGGTGGAAAACCCCTCTCTCTTGCCCAAAACACTACCGAATCGAGGGAAAAATGTGGGAGAAGTAGTTAGGATCCATCCCCCTACCTCTCACGAGGAAATCACATACTATGGATGTCGAATCGTCAAGGAACGCCGCATTCGCTCGAACCCGAACCTCGAACTCGCGAGTACGTCGTACCATGCCACTGCCTCCTACTTCTCACGTCCGTCCCCGCCACTCGTAGCCCACACCACCTTCGGTCTCACCCATCGCCATCCTCTATTGGCTGCCAGAGAGGTGGAGGGAGAGAGGGAGAGAAATGAGATGGTGAGAGGGAGAGAACAAGAGAGTGAGGCAAGGGAGAAAGGTGGGGGTTAAATAGTTTTTAGTTTTCATTTTTCATGTATAGATATACACAGGCACATACACATATCTACTACGCAGGCCAAACACTACATTCATGCGAGAACTTAGAGACAGGTAGAATGAGATGGGGAGATATAGCAGACATAACTATATGCACATACACACATACATATATGTTGTATCCCAATACACATAGTAGGGAAAAGGGCGCCCAATCTATGAGAGAAAAATCAGGGAGCAGATCCCTTCATTCCATTTCTTCTTGAAAGTAAATTACATCAGGAAAAATAACAAGTATTATACATCGTAGAATAAAGGAGGGAGGAGAAGGTAGATTGCAAGGTATGGGGAAGACCCACCCTTTTAGAACACTGTCGCCCCCTTCTCTCTTCCTAAGCTCACTCCCCCTTTTTATCTCCCTCACGGAACTGGGCGCTCAAGAACAAAAAGAAGGGGGAAAATCTCAGCAAGCTGAACTACTAGGGAGGCCGGAGGAAGGACTAACTAACCGAAGCTCCCCAGCCGGAGAGGGGGGAATTTTACCAGGATCTCTCTAACCTTTTTCTTCAACGGCACAAGGGCCCTTCTTATAGGGATGGAGAGTCCCATTAGGAGTCTTCTCCCACCGCTACTACTGCCACCTGTTGCTGCTGGTGCTCTTCCCATGGCCGCTATGGCCGTTGCTTCTCCGGTAGGGGAGATTTCTATTCGCGGGGGTGGCCGCGCTTCTGCCTTCATCGTTGGCAAATCGAGGTTTTCCGAAAGTGTGTTGCACGCCATTGCCCTTGAGGGAGGAGCCCTGTAAACATTGAATGCACAAGACGAGGTGAAGGGGCCTTCGTTCGGACTATCGGTCGCTGAGAGGAGACTACTGGTCGTTGGGAGGAGATTACTAGTCGCCACTGCGGACTGTCAGTCGCTCACACCGGTCGACGAGGGGGGATCCGCATGCGAGAGGAAGAAGGAAAGAAAAAAAGGGTGAGAAGGAAGACACGGGAGGAGGGAGTGTGACACAAGATGAATAGTGTCCCATATTTTCCTTCTATTTCTTCTTTTTTTTAAAAAAAAATTCTCTCCCTTGTCTCTTTGGCCCCTCCCTTCCTTGGTTTTGTGTATGCGCCCTCTTCCGATTCTTCTCTTATCTTATTTGACTTTCTTCTCATATTTGGGCCTCCCACATACTCGGCCCATCTGGCAAATGGCCTACTCCTTTCTTCTTCATATATATTTCTTGTGTCCACGAATGCCCTCCAAAAGCGGGCGGCGCAAGCGAGGGACGAGTGAGCGGGGCCCGTGGGTGTAGACTTTTCAGCATATTTCTCTATTCTCCGAGCTGATAGATTATTGGTCCGGTGCAAAATTTGCGGGAAAGCGCTCACTCCTTCAGCGAAGGGATGAGGGGATCGCTTCACCATATAGGCACACGGGCCGAGATGTCTAGCCCAAGTGAGAGATGTTTAGTCATGGGCATGGGGTTAATGCCGAAGTAAGGAGACAAGGTTTATGCATTGACCTAGACTAAAGGCCTAAGCCGACTGGATGAGGCCGATCCCGAAAAGGGTCGATGACTCGTGTTGGGTTAAGGAGGGTTGTTTATTCATCGACTCGGACGGGAGGTCTGAGCCGAAAGCTTTGTATGAGGCCTGGTAGAACGGGAGGAGTTTGTGTGTCCATTGGGTTTAATGGGAAGTTCGAGACAAGGGTTTATTTGTTAGTGCCGATAAAGCACCGTGGATTGACGTGGTTTATTCATTGACACGGGATTAGTGCCAAAGCAATGGTCTTTTTGTTCATGGCTTCAGACGGAAGGTCTGGGCCATCGGTTTATTCATCGATGCTGACAGGGAGTCGGAGACCGACGTGGTTTATTCATTGACAAGGGGTTAGTGCCAAAGCAAGGATTTTTTTGTTCATGGCTTCAAACGGAAAGTCTCGGCCATTGGTTTATTCATCGATGCCGACAGGGAGTCAGGAACCAACGTGGTTCATTCATTGACACGAGATTAGTGCCAAAGTAAGGATCTTTTTATTCATAGCTTTAAACGGAAGGTCTGGGCCACCAGTTTATTCATCGATGTCGACAGGGAGTCGGGGACCGACGTGGTTTATTCATTGACATGGGGTTAGTGCCAAAGCAAGGATCTTTTTGTTCATGGCTTCAGGCGTATTTACATGTTTAATTTATCTGAGGTCTCTCATATACTTTGGCCAAAAAATTAAGGTTTAATTTAAATATGAAATAACGTAGCAAGATTAGGAAGGATGTTGTCTAAATGGTCAATAGATTAAGGATTTAGACGATATTCTGTCTAAAGGCTTCAAGATAGACGAAAGGATACACAATACATCTTCTAAGTGAAAGTAGATAGGTGTATTCCATCTACGTCTTTAGGATAGATGACAGGTTAGACGATAGATTGCCTAACGTAAACAAGATAGACGAAAAGATAGCCGATGCATCGTTTAAGTGAAAGCAGATAGATGATATTCTATATAAGTCTTCAGGTTAGATGATACATCAGCTAACATAAACATGATAGACAGAAGATTGGATGATATGTCGTGAAAGAGAAAATGAATAGATGATGCTCAACCTAAAGAAAAAAAAATGAAAATCAGCAATAGATAATACTTCGTCTAAGTCTTATTAAACGGAACATTAGATGATATATCATCAAAGATAGAAAGGATATGTTGTGTCCCTACGATTTTGATGCTGTCTAACACTGTAAGTCATTACTCTTCTAATGGCACTTCGAAATCCTCCAGATTGCTCATACAAAAGACTCAAAGGAATAGAAAGAAATCAAATGCACTGAATTCAAGGCACCTACAAATCAGTCAACAAGAAAAGTCAATATGGTCAATAAAGTCAACGCACAGACAATGAGAAAAGTCAATAGTCTTGGTTGGCCAGTCAAAGCTCCAGACAGTAAGGTCGATGCACCTTAGTGATTTAAGGAGTAAGGTCGATGCATATCGCCTTTAGATAAGAACCAAGGTCGGAGCATATTTCGCTGCACAGAGCATAGGTCGATGCATATCACTGTTCACAGTCATGTAGGTCGATGCATGTCACTATTCACATGCACATAAGGTCGATGCACACTTATGAGTGCTGCACATGAAGGTCGATGCATATAGGCTATCATGCATACATAAGGTCAACGCTTGTTTGCTCTCTTGTGCTCTAAGGTCGGTGCACATTTTGTTTGTCTGCATATAAGGTCGGTGCACATCATGTTAGACAATAACTAAGGTCGATGCATGTTACTATAGCAGTGCATAAGGTCGATGCATGTTTTGCCTTAGTCATATTAAGGTCGATGCATATCACTATTCACCTGCATGTAAGGTCGGTGCACATTTTGTTTGTCTGCACATAAGGTCAGTGCACATCATGTTAGATAGTAACTAAGGTCGATGCATGTTACTATAACAGTACATAAAGTCAATGCATGTTTTGCCTTAGTCATACTAAGGTCGATGCATATCACTGTTCACATTCATTTAAGGTCGGTGCACATTTTGAGGTCTACCTGTGTTATTGTTTGATGTCTGTGCACATTGTGTTAGAAAGTAACTCATGTCAATACACATTTGCTAGACTGCTTACCAAGGTCGAAGCACCTTTTGCTAGCACGTAGCCAAAGTCGAAGCACCTTTCGCTAGCACAAGCCAAGGTCAGAGCACCTTTTCGCTAGCACACAGCTAAGGTCGATGCACGTTTTGAAGGTCTGTGCAACTTTTTTGAACTACCAATAAGGTCAATGCACCTTAAGCAAATTCAAAAGGAAAGGTCGACGCACATGTCCAAGGTCAATCCACATGGAGACTTGGTGCTCAACTAAGGTCGACGCACATTTGCTAGATAGCATATAAGGTCTGTGCACATTTGCTAGACTGCATGGAAGGTCGGTGCACATTCTCCTTGAATGCATATAAGGTCTACACATGCAAAGAAGTCCAAGCACCTTCAAGTCTGAACATATTCCAGTATAAGGTCTGCGCAATGTCTACCTTCAACATCACAAGGTCTGAGCAATGCTTGCCTTCAACAACTCAAGATCTATGCATATGTGAATTACAAGGTCTAAGCACACTACTAGGTCTATGCACATATGTATATTTGTTCAAGAAAGATCGATGCACATGTAGAGGTCCTGCATTGACAAGGTCGATGCTCATGCTAAATCAAGGTCGGTGCACTTTTTCAGTCTAGTCCAGAAGGTCTACCTATCTGCTCTCCCAGAAGTATTTTCAAGCCAATTTTTCTGTCAAATAAATTGGAGAAGGGGGAAGAATCGGTGGGAGTCTTGTAGACTGTTCAGTATGCCCAAAGAACTTCATGTATCTTCTCGCCCCGATCTCTTTTGTGGCTGCCCACTATTTTAGCTAAGAGCTTGCAAAGAGTCTTGTTGAATGCTTCGGCCAATCCGATAACTTGATGATTGTATACTATTGAAGTCCTCCAGTCGATGTGGAACTTTGCCGCCGACTGATAGATGGTTCTATTTTTGAACGGAGTGCCGTTATCTGACATAATCCAATTAGAGTTGCCGAATCTGTATATCATGTAGTGTTTGACAAATTAAGCGGCTGCCTCTCCTGTGACCTCCAGCAAAGGGATGACTTCGGCCCATCTGGAGAAGTAATTTGTTGCAGAATGAACTTGAAGCCTTTTGTGGACAGTGGGAAGGGTCCCACCATATCTATACCCCATTCTGGAAAGGGCCACGTAGGAGCCGTGCGGTGTAGTGAGCTGGGGGGTCTTCTTGGCACTAGACCAAAGACTTGGCACTGATGGCAAGTGCGAAGTACCGGTTGCAATCCGCATACATAGTGGGCCAATAGAAGCCTTTAAGTTTTATATTCCTTTTCATTTTGTCTCCTGCTTGATGGGCACCGCAAAGTCCTGAATAGACCTCGCGCATAATTACTTTGGCTTCCTTTGGCGAGAGACAACGTAGGAGAATAGACTTGTCTCTTTCATGGACAAACTTATACAATTGATCTCCTATCAAATGATATGATATTGCCCTCCGCAACAACTGAACCCTTTGAGTCTGATTTGGAAGGAGGCAATCATTTTTTATTTGGATAATTGGTTGGCGCCAATCTTGTTCCTCTTCCTCGGTGGGATCACCTTTTTCAATTGCATTGACTTCAGAAGTTGTAGGGTCGGCTTCTTCATCTAGGACACTTGGCATGAGTTTTCTGTGTCTGGCCGTTATGTCTAATTCTCCTTTGGGTGGGAGCTTTATGGCGGAAGCCAACTTGACTAGGGCATCTGCCTGTGAATTTTTGCTACTGGGGACGTGACCTATTTCAAATAGATAGAATTTCTCCTTAAGCCTCATCACACTAGCATGGTAAGGAATTAACTCCTGCTTACGGCATCGTTTTCCTTTGACCAGTGCTCCCAACACCGAGGAAGTCAGGAGATACTCTTTGATTTGCTCAAATACATTTTAGCATTCCTAGTCCCATATAAATGGTACGCCCTTTTTCATCAATTTTTCAAAAGGTGTGCATCTTCCTGAAAGGTTGGATATGAACATCTGATGTAGGCTAATCTCCCTTGGAGAGACCATTATTTAGTTATATTTCTGGGAGGTGACAGCCCTCGAATTGCCTTGATTTTATCGGGGTCAATTTCTATTCCCCGGTATCGAACAATAAAGGCGAGTAACTTGCCACTTGAAACGCCAAAAGCACACTTCATCGAATTCATCCTGAGTTGAAATTGTCGGAACCTTTCGAAAACCCGACACCAATCAGCCAGGTGATTTTCCTGCCTTTAGGTTTTGACGACCAAAGGTCAACAACATAACACTCGACCAAGTCGTGGAACATTGTTAAAAAAAATTGATCATTCCCCTTTGATAAATAGCACGGGTGTTCTTCAAGCCGAAGGACATTCTTTTGTAATTGAAGATCCCTTTGGGTGATCGGAAGGCTGTATGCTCCTCGTATTTGATGGCCATGCGGATCTAGTTGTAACCTGACGATCCATCCATGAAAGATAAGGCTTCGTGTCCGATGGTCATGTCAACCATGGTTTCAATGATCGGGACCGAAAAGTCATCCATCGGGCAGACTTTATTTAAGTTCCGATAGTCAATGCAGACTCGGACTTGACCATTTTTCTTTTTGGTAGCGACTATATTGGCAAGCCAAATTTGATAAATGCAGAGCTCTATGAAGTCCACTTCTAGGAGTTTGTCAACTTCAGCGTTCACTTTGAGCTCAAGCTCATGGCGCATATGCCTTTGAGCTTGTTTGACGGGTTTGGCGGTGGGGAGTATTGCCAATTCATGCTCTGCCACAGAGGGCTCCAACTCGGGCATTTCTTTGTAGGTCCAGGTGAAGCAATCTTTGTACTCCAATAGGAGTCGTTTGTATGCCTGTCTTTCTTATCTCTTGGTAATATTTCTAGAGCAGCATCTGTACTGATGTGCCCATGGTCCAGCACCTTCAGATGAGGTATTCAGCAACTCCTCCTCCTCTTCAGCTATCACCATGTTTGCAATCAGGGTGATGATTTCTTCAGATAAGATTTGTTTTCCTTTTGTCGCTTCCAACATTTCCCTTGCGGCTTCTATTCTTCTGGTGTTTAGCCCTGGCCTTTTGGCTAATCGAGCCAATTCTTGGGTTCCTCGGGCAGAACCCCATATTTATCGGCCATCTTGGCCATATTGCAGGTAAAAACCCACATTCCTTTTCTTTGTCTATGGACCTTCCTTTTTGCATGACCAGGGAAGGTCAACCTCTCGAACATAGAGATTCTTCTTCTCTCCGCCTACTGGGGAGGGGCTTCATTGGCCTTGAGATCTGGGGCATCTTCATACCCGTTGTCGTCAACTTATGACGTCATTCTTCTCTCCTCTTCTTATTCGACTGCCACTGGTGAGCAGTCCGCTTCATTGGCTGCGGCTGCTTGTAGTAGTTGTTGTTGACTCAATGAGGGGTTGCCCAGACCTCTGAAATAGCTTCTGACCATGTTGGTCTTCTCTTCCTGCCCCCATCCCTAATGTAGGATCGGGGATAGCTGTCGACCTCCCACTGGAGGGACGTAGGCTAGCTGGGGTCTTCTGACGAGTTGCTTAAATATTCTTCCCACTGTGGGGATATTGGCTTGTCGAGCACACGCCCTGAAGCTAGTGCGGCTTGAAGGGTCCACAACCATTTCTTCTCTTCTTGGGGCCGAGCCCCTATCATACCTCTTTTCCGTCTCAATAGGCTCGGGGCGGTGGTGAATAGGTGCCTCTTGGTGGATAGGTTGGGTCTTCTTGGGGACCCACACCTGCTTGAACACTTTCGACCTTGGGGCTAGTTCTCTTCGGCTGTGACGATCGGTTTCTTCTTTCTCGGCCCTTCTTCCAGACAGGTCTTGGAAGGAGTTACGGGTTGGTATAGTGGTAACCACCCGATCTGGGATTGCTTGGTCATCGCGTCCATCTAGGAAGATGCAAACACCACCAATCAAAATAGACTTCTCAAACACCAACAGGCGTCCGACAATAGGAGCAGCAACTCTTCTTCGATAATTTCCCTGGCAGCGACCCTCGAGCTTGTTATGGTAGCCGGGGCGAGCCCCCTGGGCCACATGGTGCACCATGTAGCTGGTCAGTTGAGTGTGGCCTGACAGCATGCCCTTGTGGCTTCGAGCATTATAGGCCCTAGGCACCCTATTGATATTCCTCCTGGCCGACTCTGGGGCCTCTATCTCCAACAGATCAACAAAGGCTAACCCCAAGAAGTTAGGGAAGCCGACCATTGGTGGGAAGGAATCGAAGATGGTTGGTACCACCAGGTACCCATCGATAGCATGGTGGGCCACGACCTTAGGGCCAAAAGTCAAAGCAGCAAATCTGGTGACCATTGTTATTTCCTGAAATCACAGAAGCAAACAAACAATCAACACTCCTTGGGAGAGCCCCCGGGGCCCATTTATCTTAGCAAAGAGATGAAGGGAGACTTGGTCCTACCAGGCGTGCCAGCTTGTGGGGGACGAGATATTCTATTATTTCTTTAATTTATTTGGTTTTATCATATTCATTAGGTTTATTGCATAGGCGTGCTAGTCATTAGGTGACAATTTATTATGCGCTGGATCTGACATGGTTAGATGACGGTGAAGTTCATGTCTGGACTGGCAGTCCGTCATACCATAAAGGCTATGATGTTAATTACATCCTCCGGGAAGGCAGGAAGACCCCTGATTAATTGCCAAGATAGAGAACCGCCGGGGCTAAGTGGACATACATACATTTGCAACTTAAAAAAGTAGGCTCAAAATATACATCGAAGCATGCAGGGTAATTATATTTATTAACCTGACCCTCGGTCTGAAGACCACCATCACTCATAGTGAGAGCTTTCAACCGGACATAATCTGACTTTCCGCAGATCACCTTTGGATATACCGGGGATCCGAATATGCGGGCGTATGTTGAGGTAGATGACATATATATATATAAATAAGTATGCATATGAGCAAGTATATGGAAAGAAGAAGCAGACACCACATACAGTGGGCATTCTGAAGTTCCAAGATTAGGCTTATGAAACCTATCTTCTAAGATCATGAAACTCCCAAATAAATTTGGAAGGAAGAACTGGAACAGGCTCGCTAGCCCAATTCAATAGAGGACAGGGTGGAAGTGTAGCTTTGGAGGCTACCACAATAATTAAATCACTGAAATCACGAGAAAAACTCAGGTCGGGGTTTCTTACGGCCATTAGGGAACCGCAAGGGATGACAAATGGTCGAACTTAGGGCCGCTATATCGAGCCCACGTCGTCCCAATGGGTCAAGCCAGAATGCGTAAACGGTCTATCATTGGACCGCATACATGCTAAAAATAGTCTCCTGTGTGACCGCTAAGAAGCCAGACCATCGGAGATCAAAAGTCGATTTGAAAAAGGTCCCAACTTGACTAGAGGTATGCCTGGACCAAGCCAAGGTATGATCCTCGATCCTAGGGTCAAGTGGGAGGTCACAATTAGCCAGAAAACATGATTAAAGCGACTTGAAATCACATTGGATCGGACCCATTAACCAGCCCAAAATAGAGCAAACGGTCATAGAGATGGCCGCCTGGGTTGGTTTGCGGTCCTAGGCATGACCGCATGCTGTCCTAGACCAACAGGTCTTGCAACTTGGTCTGCCTAGCATGAAATCATTGGTACCGACTTTAATGGTACAACCCGCTTGGCGTCTTAGTGGGAATCCCAGGTTCGTGGGGACTTACGGAGGCCTTGAACAAGAACACCTAGTCCGACGGAAGGAGTATTCGACGGAGAGGCATACATTGCTCAAGATTTAGGCTAACAAATGAAGCGAGAAATGAATGTAATCGGTCTAGTCACTTCCACCAGAGTGGTATGACCTTAAAACAATTCTTAAGAAGTATGAAAATTCAACTAACCCATTAATAGAGCATTAATCTACTTCCTTTCCAATTATCTCTAGGTGTGTGAAAGATGGACATGGATAGAGCAATTATAAGGAGAAGAGATGCACTTAGATCATATATTCTGTAAGCCCTAATTTTAGTGCGTTTAACCCTGACCAACAAGTGTACTAACCAGATATTAACCTGCCGGTATGTTTTAACACATGTCACTGAAAACAGGGTAGAAAACGGTCATAAGACAGACTGCCATAAGACCTAAGCAGTCCAGAGAAAGGCCGCTTAACCCCCTTGGAAACCTTCATATTTTAAAATTTTCAATGCCCGTAAATGATCTATCGTGGGGCCGCCAGACCAGGGTAAACGGTCTATTATATCACCGCTATTATCCTGGCAGTCCCTGGAAGGACCGTTTCTTCCAACCCGAGCCTAAAACATGATGATCATGACACCGGTCCAATGAAAATACGATTAATGCATGGATATAGCATGAAAATTAGACCATTTACTATCAAAAGATAGATAACTCAAAAACGTACATCATGGCATGGCCAATTTAAAGATTTCACTATGATTACTTGATGTAAATTAAACAGAAGGATCGTGAGTAAAAACCCTAATTGCATACTCTACATAAAATCAAGAATCCGCCCATTATAGACTACCAAAATTGGGCAAATTGGACTCCAAAGAAAGCTAAGGATGAGATCTATCCATCCATGTTATTTAATTAGATTGGGCCTGAGAGAAACCTACCTTAATCAAGGAAGGAAAGGGAATCGCTCCCACCAGAACCGTAAAATGCGTCACCGCCAAACTCTCAAATTCTCCTATGTTCATCCACGAAACCTCGCGGAACCGGTTGGATCGTCAAACAGGGTCGTAGGGTCACAAAAGCCCTCTATTTATAGCGGATGAAGAGGCGTCTCGAGATCAAAATGGACTCAAGAGTCCAAGGAAAGAAAAATGATGAAAATCTCGATTCTTGACCTATTCCACACTGCCGCCGCCGCCACCGCTCGAAGGCTCTAGAGTCTAGGGTTTTAGGGGCAAAACGAACCTCAAGGGTAGAGCTATCCATTGGGCCTAGTTTGGGCTCGATTGGTTAAGTATTGGGTGTGAATTTGATAAATCTAGGTTTGCCCAATAAAAGTGATGATTTTGGCTAGAAATTCCTTAATTCGGCCTAATACCATTTTTATTAGAGATTGGCCCAGTTGTCATTATTGTTAAACATCTTACTCTCTTTATGAAAGAGGCTTCCGCATGGAACTCAGGAGGAGCATCTCCTTCATTAAAGATTCTTGGTTCATCTTGAGGAGAGTGAGGGTGAAGAATCCCAAAAGGCATCATTGGCCTAAAATACGTGTCTGGTGATACATGCATGGGTTGTTGCTGTTGATCTCCCTCAAACTGTGCATCCATGTGAAATGGTTCATCTTGCTGTGCTGGTGGCTCATCTTATGCTGGTTGTTCTTGCTGCGTAGGTGCTGCTTGTTGTTGCTCATGTACTGCTGCTGGTGGCTCTTGCTGCTCAGGTGCTGCTTGTTGTTCAGGTGCAGCTGGTGGTTGCTCAGGTTGATGACCATGCAGATCTCTATTTATTTTATCCCCTCCCTTCTTGAATTTCATAATTTTTTCAATAAATCTCAAAGTGTAGACGTTGCTCTAAGGGATTTCCTTCATTTTCTCATCCTCTAAGGGAATTCCAACTCTTTGAAAAATAGCTGTCAGGTGTGCAGCATATGGCAGGTTCCTTCTTTGCCCGGCCCAACTACCCATGATCTGTAATATTTTCTCTGGCAGGCAGACTTTCAAGTTGTTGAACATACAATAAAAAATAAATCTCTGTATTTTAGTTAATCGACTTCTGCCACCACCTTGAGGAGTAATGATAGTAGTGAAAATGTGGTGCAAGAGTTGTTGTAATGGGGGAAACCTGTTTGTGTTAAAATTAGTGACATGAAGTTGTGTGTCATCCTCCGGGTTACTGGGCTTGCCAGTCAAAATTGTGTAAGTAGCAGACAAATCAAACTAAAATTCAGATTCTAACAACCCATCCAAGGGGGTACACAAAGCTTTGTGTAAAAGCTTTGGTTGCAACTTAGTTCTCACTCCCTTCACCATTGTCCAAAGTTCCTCTTTGTTCTGGTCATAGAATAGATTTTTATAGAACTGCTGAACTAAACATGGGTAATGGACTCTATGTCTCGTTAGGAACTTTTTCCATCCTTGAAATTCAATTAAAGGTAGTAACTCAGGAAATGTATCAAGCATCTTGTAATCATCAAAATCCACAAACCTTGGAAATAGAATTCTCATTGGATCACTATCTTCTTCCCTTACAGTTGAAGCAGTAGATGGGTGTGGCTGAACATACTGTTCTTTCCCATTCCCTTTTTCTGTTGCAGATAGCTTGTTCTTCTTTGTTGGCTATTCTACGATTTTACCTTTCTCAGTGATTGATGCCTTTGACGGTGCCTCTTTCCTCTACCCAGTTGCGGCTGGTCGGTCATGAGTGTCCTTGGTACGAGACTCTATCCTTGTTGTAGCCTCCACTGGAGCTCGTCCTTCAGGTACTGGAGCCTTGCCTTTTTCATGACTGACCGACGGAGTCATCGTAGGAACGAAGAGAGGAGAAGAACGAAGCTAGGGTAGGAAGAGAAGTGTGAGAACCATGGTTTTGATGATGTCTCACTATGAATCATGTTGTGGCAAAATAGCCTTAATAATGATTGTTTGAGTTGTCATGTTTGTTCATAAGTCTGGATGCCATACAGGTTGATGCATCTTAGTCACTCATACTATACAAATCCATGCATCTTCATAAGTGTTAGGAACATAGGGTCAATGCACATATATGCATTTTATCAAGCAGGTCGTTGCAACTAAGCAATCAGGTCGATGCACATTCACACTTGCAGCTTGTCAGGTTGATGCACATGCGGTAATTAAGTCTATCAGGTCGATGCATATACACACATCTAATCCATCAGATCAATAAATCTTCACAATTTCAGTATAGCAAGTTGATGCACATATAGAGTGTAGTTCATATCAAGTCAATGCATTCATTTTAGTTGAAGTCATCAGGTCGATGCATATACGTTAGTAACTGGACTCAGGTCGATGCATTCATGTTTGCTTAAGACATCATGTCGATGCTTAAGCACAAACTGGGCTATCCATCGCCTTGACAGGTCGATGCAGCTGCACTAGTTCTAGCTCAACAAGTCTGTCTGTGTTTAACACAGGTCGGTGCATCTCCATAAACTCTTGTCCTCATTCATTCTCTCTTTGCATATCAGGTCTACCTATGGTTTACACAGGTCGATGTTGTTGTAGTTGATCACTAAGTATATGGATCGAGGCATCTGCATCATGCAGGGACTGCTACAAAATTCGCCACGACCTCCACAGTGTTCGGTTGCAGCTGAAATTTCACGGGCGTCCCTGGGACTTCCCCACCTGTGTCCATGCCAAATTTCATGAACAACGGACGAGCAGAGGGTCACATTCTAGCTCCACCTTCTTGATGCTCACCAATACCAGCGCAGACTGGCCAGCAGCTTGCCCGCCGTCCATGATCACACCGGAGGCCCTCGTTAGTGCTGTCAGCTTCCACTCTCTTCCAAGAGGTTCAACATCCATTACAGCACTTCATCAAGGAATGATTGTACTATCCACGGCCCCAGGGACTCACCTTCCCACTACTAGTTCTAGCCCAGTCCGTGGTTGCTGCTTAGTCTGACCAGTCGCGACGGCACCATTGGACAACGAGCTTCACCAACATGGGACCCGTCACCTCACGTCTCACAACCCCGAATCACCATGTAGCCTTTTACCTCCCTGCGAGGAGTGGGCATTCTTGGATTGTATCTTTTGACCTTTGTACCGGGGATTGTGTGACTTGGCCGAGCTTCTTCCCCGCGCCCCGAGCGTGGAGGTATGCGACCATTCTCCTTCTTGGTCTAGCTTACTCATTTAGTATAATTTCTTGATGCCGCTACTTGTGAGATCATAGGCGCCTAGCTTGCATATTTATTTATATCACTGCTACGGTGAGTGAGTGTGACCGTCCCGTGACTCAACCGAATCACGAGTGTGGAGTGACCCCCTAGACCCCTGCTGATTTCTCAACCGTGCAGATCGTCAAGCTTCCCTCTCTTGGGACGCCAGTGAGCTATAGTTTCTATTTATTAGCATAATTTCCTTCTTGGGAGCATTAGGTGTCAAGTCTACGCCGTTTGAACTATTGCAAAGTTGCTGGTCTTAGTCGTTCCTTTAGTCACGTCTTCACATAGAGTCCTAGCTTGCATAGTGTCCCGCATCAAAAGAAAAGAGAGGCCATTAGTAAAACAGAAGGTGTAATATCTACTCTAATAAGAACGAATAGAACGGGAATGATGGCGGCAAGATTACCTGGGGGTGGTGGGAAGTAGGGATGCCCGAGACTTTCGACCACCCACCATCCCGTTTGTTTTGGGAGGAAACCTCTGAGTGTAGGAGCTAAAGGGTTAAGCTACATGCAAGGTACTTACCTAGAAGTCGTGATGCAAGTAGAGAGAAGGGGCTATGGAGTTCAAACCAGACCAAGGGAGGCAGGAGGAAGATGACTGGTGTGGCTCTTCTCACCCTCCGGGAGAAAACTCCATGAGACTCTTCCACCAGAGCCCCTCTTCTGATTCTCCCCAATGCCACACTCTGCTCCGATCCACCCAATGGCCTCTACCTCTCTCTCTCTGTCTCTCCCTTGTGCATTGGGAATCAACCATTTTGTCCATTGAGCTCGGAGTTTCAAATCGTGGGGAAAAGGTTGTGCAAAATGGGGGGAAGAACGTGCCCATGAGCTGGGCCACGTTCTCTGACCGAGTAAACAGAGGAGGGCGGCCAAGTCTTTGGCCTCCTTGAACGCGAGGGTGGCCAGGTCGTTGGCCACCCAAGAGAGGAGGGCACCCATCGCCTTGGCCGCCCACGACTAGGGGTGGCCAAGTCTTTGGCCGCCCAGATCATGCTCCTTGGGCCCCTTAAGTGGACGAGGCCCAATAGCTTTAAGGCTAAGGGCTGGGCTTTAAAACTCAAAATATTGGTAAATCAAGTATCATAATTAAGCATCATTCACACGAAAGTCCATTGGGGATCCACGGGATGTCCAAAATTAGGCATCTACAAATACCCCTCTAGAATGCCCATTTTGCAAGGGAGTCTGACAGACTGATAAATTGGTGTTTCAGAAAAGAAACAAGCCTAATGAGGGCAACACGCTCAAGGAGATTCTTGAGTGAAAAATAAGCTTCACGCAGGGTCACATGAGCATCAAGTAATCAATTAAGTCATTGGCAAAGGGGAGGAAGGACAATTAATCTAAGAGGACTTGTATCTGCGATCGCGTGGGGCCCCCTAGCATGGCGCTGCGGGACTTGAGGGGACAAAAATGCAATCTGGTGCTCAAGGAGATACAAGACCTAAACAAAGGCAAACAAAAATATCAGGATATGAGAATACAATGACTCGTTGAATCATGAAATACTCAAAACGGCCTTGCACAAAACACATTTTCTGCTGGTCAAATCGGATTGGAATCACATAGACTCATTCGAGCAAATTCTGCCAAATCGAGGGACTGAGAAAACCAGATGCGGGGACCACAAACCATGGGTTGGTTAGATCAACGTGGCCACGCTGTTTATGCGTCACGACTTCTAGATGAAATGCATGTCAATTTTTGTTTCTTTTACATATATTCCCTTTTCTTTTTTTTGGATTTTCTTTCAAATGGGGCTAAAGAGACCTATATGATGAATGCTAGGTTCAAAAATAAAAAACCTATCTAATGCAAAGTCGGAGGGTTTATTTACCTACCTTCGAACCAATCGGTCAAGTGTTCGAGAAGTCTATCATCCCATGCTTGGCGATAGACGTGGTCCGGATCCCGATGGTGGTTCATTGTTCCACATTGTAGTTTAGCATAGTCGAGAATTCAGGAAGTCCGTCATCCCGTGTTTAGGCAGTTGGCAGCCATCGAATAGCTTAAGGAGTATAAACTCTTCACGATTTTTTTTAGAGAGGAACTCGGAGTTTATACGCCCGAAGCTATTAGTCTCCAGCATTCTACCTATAATGCAAGATAATGGGGGCTTTATCGCCCTCTGGTCCCATAGCTATGAAGACCTACAGTTGCATTAGCACACGTTAGTAAAGTTCATCAATGATAATAATGATAAAGTAATAATCACATTTTATTGAATCAGCCATTAAACCATCACGTCAAACCATATATAACAGTTAAACATAGCTTCACAAAGAGGGAGATGAGGGCGGCCAATGTCCTGGCCACCCCATGGTCTGGGCGGCCAGACCTGTGGTCGCCTAGACCAGGGGTGGGTGGCCATCGCTTTGGCCACCCTCCTGCTCTTATCCCAGGTGGGAGTTCCGAGCCAGGTGGGACTCTTATCCTACAAAATAGGGGCAGGGTGGTTCTACTCCGTGGTTAATCATGGACTTGAAGTCAGAAGAAGAGTTCTGAGGAGAGATCGGCCATGGCATCATCCTCTACCCCGTTAGGAGGCCACGAACTTGGTGTCCTTTCTGACGTGCCCGGTCACTTAAGCAACCTTGTGAAGCAGGGCAAGGAAAGGTTTTGTGTGCAAAATTATTTTTGTTGTTTTTATTTTCTTATCTCTTTTTTTTGTTCTTTTTGGATTTTTCTAGATAGGATCTAGCATATTTATTGATTAATTTTCTTTTCTCTCTTCCTTCTAAACGATGCAACGTGTGCCTACTTTCCTTGGGGTGAGACATGCTCGCCGCTATGGCTGGCTCCATGATTTGATGGTGGCAATTACTCCCGCCATGAGGGTATTTATGTACCAGTGGCACCTGATCCGGCTGGTCATCATGGCGAAATGCTTCAATAGCATGAGGTGGAACTAGGAGTCTTTAGTGGCATTGATCGAACTGTGGCATCCAGATACTGACACTTTTGTTTTTCCTGAGTTCGAGGCCTCAATACTAGTAGAAGAACTGGATTCATCTTCCAGTGGGGTGAGTTGGAGGTGGGCGAGCTGATCGACCTTCCTCCCTGGGATGAGATCTTGCATAGATCGTGAGAGATAAGCGTGAAGTTCGCCGGATGATAGACCAGCGAGGAATCCAAGTCGACCGCCTAGCAGGGTGGCTTGTGGGCCATGTGAGAGATAAGACAGTGGAGGCAGATCGACTTATGCACGATGCAACATTGTGCTTGGGCGGGGCACTACTCTTCCCTACATCAGGCGACATGCTTAGGAGAGAGTACGTGGGGCCCCTGACTCTCCTGTTGACATGGCATTCTCTTTCTCGGGCCTTGCTGGCTCATATATATTGTGGACTCACTCAGATGAGCCTAGGCGACCGCGCCATGGGGAGCCTCCACCTTCTGCAGCTATGGATGGAGGTCCACTTGAGTTTTGATTTCGATAGTAAGGTGACTACTACTTCCCAGATCTTCGAGAAGAGCGCCATCTACCCAGCGAGTGCTATCTTTGGTCTTGAGGATCAGGTGATATGCAAGATAGCACTACAGAAGACCAGAGATGACTGGCGGGACTACCTGAATTTCTTGCCTGAGGATGAGTTCGTGTTTGTGCCGATGATGTATCGACATGAGGAATTTAGAGTGCGTGGATCGCCAGAGCAGGAGTTATGGCTTGTGGGGGCCGATGACTTGGTGTTGTACCAGGGGCACCGCTGCCATCGCCAGGTGGAACTGCCCAGACGGATCCCATGGGCGCCTTCAAAGGGAGGATTGATTGCAAAGCACCTTCTGGGGACCGACATGGATCGATGATGACTAGACAGGATTGGGAAGGCATGGAGGTGCCATGCCGTCGCGGTGAAGGCTAAAGTTGACATAGAGGAGGACAAAGATGAATTGAGGGGCAATGTGGGCTATCTCCAAAGCTTCAGGCTGATTGTGAATGAATTTTACATGAGGATGCGTACCTGATTGGAGTCTTGTTCAACATTTTTGTTTATGGTTATGTTATAATAAATGGACTATTTTTATGTTTTTCTTTTGTTCTGGTCGATGAGTGGTTGATGATTGTGGAATTTAGTAGAATGTGAAATGAATTTATACGAATGAACTCGCATCATGTTTTGTTAATTTTTTTACATTTTTTTCACTCATCGGCATTGGTTAAAATGCCGAAGCAAAGGAGGGTTATATTCATCAACAAGGACGAAAGGTCCAAGTTAATGTTTGATTCACTGATCTCACCGATGGTGACGAGGATCAGGGCAAATGTATTCATCAGCATTGGGTTAAATGCTGAAGCAAGGAAAGGTTATATTCTTCACCAGAATAGGCGGAAGGCCTATTCTAGTCAAGCTTTGTCTATTGATGGTTTATTCTTCGATGGGTCATGTATGAATATTCTATCGTGAAAATGTTTAAAAATTTGACCCTGAGATGGGTCCTCTTGATGGAAGATGTATCATCATTGATTTTTTTAACCACTATTACCAGTACAAGCACCCTTTCAGGTTTTCACTGGCACCAGCCCCCTCTTGCTTTTACCCATGTGTCCCTTTCGGGTTTTTACGTGGCGAGGTAACTGATTTTGCCTGCAGCACCCTTTCGGGTTTCCACCACAGCTAGGTTATTGCCATTTTTGCCCTGGCCCTAGTGTAGGGACAAGTCTAGTGGGGCACCTCTATTTTAACCCCCCATTTTTTTAACAAATAGGTAAGAGAGTGATGATGGATCGATATGTGATGTTCGACCCTAGATGGTAGCATGCGACTATCAGCTAGGGCACGGGACCTTGCGCTAATAGAAAGGGTTTATTCGTTGGCAAGAAAATAATGTCAACGAAAAGGAAGAATTTCTACTGATTCGGGCATAAGGTCCGTAATGGTGATGATGTATGAAAGTTGGCTAGGGCATGAAGCCTTGAGTCAATCAAAAGGGTTTATTCATTGGTAAGAAGATAATGCCAATGCAAAGGAAGAGTTTCCACTGATTCGGAGGTAAGGCCCGTAATGGCGATAATGTGTGAAAGTTGGCTAGGGCATGAAGCTTTGCGCCGATCAAAAGGGTTTATTCGTTTGCAAGAAGATAATGCCAACACAAAGGAAGAGTTTCTACCAATTCAGACATAAGGTCTGTAATTGTGATATTGTGTGAAAGTTGGCTAGGGCACGAAGTCTTGCACCGAGAAAGGGGTTTATTCATTGGCAAGAAGATAATGCCAACGCAAAGGAAGAGTTTTCACCGATTCGGACATAAGGCCTGTAATGAAAATATTGTGTGAAAGTTGACTAGGGCACGAAGCCTTGCGTCGAGAAAGGAGTTTATTCATTGGCAAGGGATTAATGCCAACACAAAGGAAGAGTTTCTACGTCGATTCAGATGTAAGGCCCGTAATGGCGATATCGTGTGAAAGTTGGCTAGGACACAAAGCCTTGCGCTGAGAAAGGGGGTTTATTCATTGACACGGGGTGAATGCCAACGCAAAGGGAGAGTTTCTGCGTCGATTCAGACGTAAGGCCCGTAATGACGGCAATGTGTGAATGCCAGCTAGGGCATGAAGCCTTACGCCGAGAAAGAGGTTTGTTTGTTAGAAAGAAGGTAATGTTAATGCAAAGGAAGGGTTTCTTCACCCGTATGGATGTTAGGTCCGTCGGGACATTGTTGAGTAGCATTCGGCTGAGGCATAAAGCCCATCACCGCATGGATATATTCATGGGCATGGGACTAATGCCTGTGCAAGGAAAAGGTTTTCTTCACCCCTGCAAACGTAAGGTCCGTCGGGGGCATTATTGAGTGATATTCGGTTGAGGCATAAAGCCTATCACCGCAGGGATGTATTCAAAGGCATGGGGCTAATGCCTATGCAAGGAAAAGGTTTTCTTCACGGTTGTGTATGTGATTTTGATGATTACAAAATGACCTTGTTGCTTGGTCTTGTGCTTGACTGGCTATTCATGTTCTCATGTGCTTGAACCTCCTAATCTACTTACTATGAAGTTTGAAATGGTTGTGGAGATCTAATAGTGTGACTATTGTAAGATGAAAGCTCATGTTGTTTAAGGATTGAAGCTATTGAGTTTAATACTATACTAATGTGGGTGATGTGTTTGACTTGCCAATTTGGTAGACTTGTGAATGTGCTTGTTATTATGTTTTGAACTCACCTTTTCACTATTGAGATCATGGCATTTGAGATGATGATGTTCCGGGTTGATCTGCATGTCATATTGTTCACATTCATTCTAGAAATGCTAGTTTCAAGAGAGAGGTTTAATTGAATAGCTGTTAGCAAGCTGTGAGGCTCAGTTGTTCATGCTGTTTGTCAGCTGTTGTAGGGATTCTTCCCCGAAGCTATGGATCAATGGTTAGCTATATGACAGCAGAAGCCACACTCAGGTCTGAGTGTGGGGTGGATGTAGGTCTCTGGTTGAGATTGAACCACCTAAAAATCCTTTGCCTCTTAGTGTGATTGCTTGTCTAAGTTTTGCTATGCTAGATGCATGATTAGGAACGTTGTCCTTTAGTTTCTGGTCTAAATGCAATTGTAGTCTAATGATCTGAGTGCCTCATCAACTTATTAGTATATTAAAAGGCGTAACAAGAAAGATAGGTCAGGCCTATCTGATTTGTTACCTCTTGTGTGAGGAGATCTTAGATCGAACCTCTACCAGGTACTTCAGTTGGTTGATTAAGCATTTTCATCATCAGAGTGGTATTCATTGATTTTTCTCAGTAAACAGAACCTTGTTATTTACTTTAGATTAGTTAGAGTAGCTTTTATTTTTAATTCCATAAAAATTCCTCACTGGGATCCATTCAACCCCCCCTTGGATCTCAGCCATGCTACTCCAATCCCTTAATCAATAATCAGAGCGGATCATCAATCGCACATCACACTTGTAAATCAAGCCTTGAAGGGCCAATGAGGAAGATGAGTGCATGGGCTACAAGGCACAAATCGCAGGCCACTTTTCCTTCCCACTGATGGACTGTAGAGGTAGGAATAAGGGGGTTAACGTTGCCTCAGACTACATGCCTTAGCCACACCGGATTACCCATTTCAAGCACGCCAGTTCACTTAAACCCAAAATAGAGTGCCGTAAAACCCATGGAAACTGCACCGTGAAGGGTCAACAGGGGAGATGATCATACGGGGATGTAGGACCTGACCCTTGAACAAATTTCTCCCTTCACTAATAGACTATAGAGGGGGAGGACAAAAGATCAAAGGCTTATTGGTCCACATAATGAAACCACGCCGATTCACAAAAGTAGGCCAGAAAATCCTAGTTCTTCGGCATTCACACCGCGAGGAGGCGAGCAATAAGGGAGATGACTGCATAGATCATCGAAGTGAACTAGTGGCCAACTTTCCTTTCTCTCTTATGACGAACAAAGGAGGAAACAAAGTACTAACAACCCTTCGAGGAAGGGGTTCACAACGGTAGTAAACCACGCGGAAAACTCGGTGTTCAGACTTCACGTAAGAGGGGACAGAAAGGGGTTTCGGGCATCTAGGGTCCTGAGGTCCTACTCATCATTTTGAGCAAACTCCAAGGGCCATCGCGAAGGGAGATGCTATTGGGGTCACGTAGATGAACCAAGAATCATTATCATGGGAAGGGGAGAGACGATCATTCTTTGTATAGAAATAAACATAGCAGGGTAAAACATACAACATAAGGAATGCAATAATCCCAGAAATCAAGGCCAGATGGCTGACTATTTCATTCATCAAAAGAAAAGGAGATATATGAGATGCATCCCTCCATCGGGCATAGAAAGAAGAAAAGAAAAGACAAGAAAAATACATTGACCAACCTACGGATCGGCTTCTTCCTCTCCCTCTCCTTTTCTCTCTTATCCTCCCTAGGTGCCCTTCTTCTCCTCATATCTCCCCTTTCTTGCCTGATTTTCCTCTTCTCTGCTACCTTCTTTTTTTTTCAACCCCTGCTTCCCCCTTTTTGTAGGGGTGAAATAGCTGATCTGGCACAGTTGTGCACACTACTAGATCGACGCAGGGTGAACTGGTGTAGTTGTGTACGTTAGATCGATGCAGGGTGAACCGACATGGCTATGCACGTTGAATCAGCGCAGTGGTGCGGGTTGGATCGGTGCAGCCTGCCACGTTGGATCGACATGGGGTAGTTGACCATGCTGTTAAGTGTGATCTGCTCCTGAATTAGCACAGCCAATCCATTCTGGTGCCGAAGTGGCATCGGATCATTCCGTAGATCATGCTTAAGGATGTCGACTCAAGTATCTTTGATATTTCTCCTTTCGCCATCGGGTAGAAATGTGCCGACTCCTTCCCTTAATCGCGTTATCAGGCATGCTGCGCACACCCCTAATCGGGCTCCTTCATCCTTTCTAGACGTGGGTTTAAGTTGATCCAGTGTAGCTTGCACCTCTAGGACGTGCTTTGTAGATGCTTTGGCGCGTGGCTCTCTATGGGCAACAGTAGCTTCTTCTCTTGAGGAAGCTTCATATTTATAGCCAAGCCTTTAAGCAAATGTGGTGAAGAACTTTCCCTCCAAAAATCTTTTCTTGTCTTTGAGAAAGATCTCTGCCAGGAGTACGACTTGAGCTGGCTGGCTTCAAGTCCAAGGATAGGATAGTGGCGGCAGAGAAGAAGGGAGCTGACCAAATCTTCCATTAGTCAATTTTAGGTCTTAACATTAAATGCCCTTTAGACATGTGGTCTTCTCACTGGTTGGAGGTAATTCTGTCTTGCAGAGGACTAATAGGACATGAGTCACATGGGGTGATAGTTAATAAGGTGGCAGACTGTGAGGTGCCCTTTCTCCCGCTAGATTTCTTACAAAATCATCTCCAAAGAGGTATATTAGATGTGACATGTTGATAGGGACAAAAGTCAACCCTAGGTACTCCATCCAGACCTCAAAATTCATGTATTTAGACACTTGCGATACCTATTTTCTCTCTCTAGATGACCCACTTGATCTGATAGAGAATTGGCTTGAAATGCTTCTAGGTGGACAGAGGTAGACCTTCTTCTTCATTGAGACATTTCATCAAGCATGCATAGACCTTGGTTAGGAGTATGCTCAGACCATGTCAGTTGGCTTCCACATGTGTTGAGCCTATTGATGCACTGACCTTGTAACTTGAAACCAAACTTGCATAGACCTCAGAGTTCACATGTGCACATACCTTGTAGAGTTGAGAGCAGAACATGCATAGACCTTTCTTCTGCTGAAGGCAAACATGCACACACCTAGATGTGCATAGACCTTGGTTGCATCATATGCATAGACCCTAGACATGCACAGGCTTACATGTGCATAGACCCTAAGTATGCTTAGACCTACATGCACAGACTTGGATGCTGCATGTGCGTAGACCCTACACATGCATAGACTTACATGTGCACAGACCCTAAGTATTCTTAGACCTTTATGCATAGACTTTAAAACATGCATTGACCTCATATAAAACTAATACACATGTGCATCGACCTTATATATGTATAAGACAAATGTGCATCGACCTTATGTATGCATGAGGCAAATGTGCATCGACTTGGTATGCAGCCATTGCGCATATGCATTCACCTTAGTATGCAACAAGAGGAATGTGCATTGACATGATAATGCTATAATGCAAAGTTGCGCAGACTTGGTTATGTGAAATGCACATGTGCACAGACCTTAGTTTGGCATGTGCACTGACCTTGCAAAGCAAGAAGTGAAATGTGCATCGACCTTGCTATGCACCAGGATAAATGTGCATCGACCTTAATGTGTTAAATGCAAATGTGCACAGGCCTTATAATGTGAGATGCAAGATGTACGTCGACCTTAGTGTAAAATGCAAATGTTCATCGACCTTCAAAATGAACAATGAAGATGTGCATTGACCGTCTATATGCACAAGGAAAATGTGCGTCGACCTTTATTCTCCATAGGCTCGATGTGCCAAGAGGTGCTCCGACCTTGACAGGAAAGTAGCATCGACCTTGGTTGGTGCTGGCAAGAGGTGCTCCGACCTTGGTCTTGATGACTTGAAGTAGCATCGACCTTTCTTCAGTGTTGGAATAATGTGCATCGACCTTACTTCTTCATGAACAAGAAAGCGCATCGACCTTAGTCTTCATAAACAGTAATGCGCATCGACCTTTGCTTGCAGTAGACTGAAATGTGCATCGACCTTACTACTTCATAAACAGTAATGTGCATCGACCTTAGTCTTTGTGACTTGAAGTAGCGTTGACCTATCTGGGTGAACAATAGCCACTGCACTGACCTGATATCAACTTTTTCAGGTTGATTTCTGTGCTGCCAACTACCCTAATTTTTGTGCATCAAGTTGCCTTGTTTTCTATACACCTATTAGTAATATTACTTGCCTTGAATTTTGTGCAGCTAATCACCTTGATTTCTATGCCACCATGTATCTAGAGTTTAGCCTTGATTTCTGTGTAGTCAAATACCTCATTTTTTGTGCCTTCCTTGATTTCTTTCTAACTTCGCAGACACATTTTATTGCCAATGCTGGAATGACCTGAAATGCATGCAAGGTGCTATGGGCCACCCTGCCATGAAGAAGATGCACCGAGAGTCTCGGTGTTTGAAAGGTTGTCCTTCCCCAGGCAGCCAACCAGGTAGATGAAGAAGAGAAATAGAAACATGCAAGTATATACTTGTCACATGGCCGGAGTGGCCAACCGTTATAGGGCTTTGCCTGAGGAGCCCAAAGAAGTTGCCAGAATTGCCGAAAGGCTGGGCCCTCTCACAAGAAGAGGGAGAGCTGCTACCAAGGTGTTATGGACCCTCGCCGAGACAATAAATCCAAAAGAAACAACAGCGGTCCTCACTGCCAATGTGATTACAACCGAAGATGACGGTAGGGTGCCATCCACATCATCCGAAGAAACACCTGCTGAGGACAGGGGTAGCCTCCCCAGCCCCTCTATCAATGACCCAGCTTTGCTAACATTGCTGCATAGATACCAACAGGAAATTGAGGCACTGAAGAAGTAGTTGAGGTAAAGAGATGCACATGCCCCTACCCCCGGGGGCACTGGAGGTCAACCCGGAGCATCAAGCGGCGAAGGCTAAACATTTGAAGCCTCGCCGCAGGCAACACCATCCCAACTGGCACCCAGCTACACTGGGGGCATTCCTCCCCGGCAACAACAACTTACGGCTACGCCGCAACCTTCAATCTTCCAATTCCAAGGGCCCCCCTCTACGCCCCACGCGACCGTGCTAGCAACGCCGCACATACAACAAGCTCACTTCTACCCAAACTCGGTTGACCCGACGGTGGTGAACAAGCTTATGGTCGAGCAAATGATAGAAATGAAGCTGGCAGAAAGGAGCGATGGCGACTCCACCTCATTTGATGTGTATAGAGTGCAATGCCCATCTCATCATGCTGCCAAGAGGCTGCCTCCTGGCATCACTAAGCCTCCAAAGTTTGAGAAGTTCAACGGACAGGGGTCTCCACGCGAGGACATTGCCCACTACACTAATGTGATGGGCGACTTGGCTCCTGATGAGTCATACCTACTAAACTTCTTTGGGTCCACATTAACCGGGCTCACCTTTGAGTGGTACTCGAGCTTACAGCTCGAGTCTATCATTGATTGGCCCGATATGTAAAGAAAATTCAAAGAAAGGTTCCGCATCACCAAAAGGGAGGTGACGGTGGCCGAACTATATGAAACCAAACAAAGGAACGATGAGCCCTGGAATATATCAAAAGGTGGAGGAACCTCAGTATGAGGTGCAGGCGCCTGCCGTATCAAGAGGATGCCGTCCAAATATGTAAGCAGAACCTGCAAAGAGAAGTGCTGGAAAGAATGATAGGCACTGAAATCAAGTCATTTGATCGACTGAATAATGGGGTAGCGGAGGTCAAGGCATTACTCTTAAAATACTCCGCCGCTCCTGCCACTTCATGCCAGAAGGCCAGGTCAGCTGACAAATGACCGGCATCTCAAGAAGTGCACGCGGTCGACTTCAAGACCTTTGAACAAAAGAAGGAAAAAGACAAAAGGGTAGCTGAGTCTCCCCCGTCCAAGCCCGCCGATCGACGTGAAGGCCCATCCCTGCAAGATAAATTGAAGAAGCTATACTCATTCCCTCGAGATAAGACCCGGCTCTTGTTCGAATGGGCTGTGAAATTCGACAAGATCACACTCCTAGAACCAAAGAGGCCGGGTGATCTCAGAAGAAAGGATGATCCTCGCTTCTGCCCATATCATCAAATGATCAGTCACCCTATCGAGGACTGCTATATCTTGAAGGACATTATCGAGTCCTTAATTAAGAAGGGAGAATTGCAAATGGGGGAGCACAAAGTCGATCCCCTACGCCCGCATGAAATGCCCACTCTATGGGTAGCCATCAGTATGATATCTCTATATCAGCAACTACCGAAAGAAATGGCAGAGGCCTGCACTCAACATACCTATGAGGCCTATATCCTAGCGCCAGCAGAAGATCAAGGGAATTGACACACCGTGCCATCAAAAACAAGAAGAAGGGCAGCGCTCCATCGTGGCCCAAGAATTCATATACGGGGTGTCACACCTTAGCCGAAACCCCCGTCCATGACCCCCATCCATGACCCCCGTCTAGCATGAGACGACTCCTCAACTGGTCATTAGAAGATTCACCAACAATAAGAAGAAACAAAAGCATGGCAAATGATCCCTGCCAATGAGGGATTCAAGTCGGCCATCAGACAGACAGCACTCGCAGCGGTTGCCACCCCAAACATTTATAGACCCAGCGGGCCTTGAGCAAATCATGGTATCTTTATTTCTTCGGCAGGCTGTTAAGCTGCCCAAGTGCCCTTACAGGTTCAGCGGGGCCTGTAGACGCCCAGATGACATTACAACCCAAGGTGCCTCTAGGACGGGGGTGAATAAGTGAAGAAGTTGCTCGGAGCAAATCCCTACGCAGGGTGGCTTGTTCTCTTCATGAAAAGTAATGTGAACAGATGGTTGCGGGGGCACATGGGGCCCGAGGCACCGTTTAGTGCTTGTGTTGCTCCGACCGATGTTGAGGGGCCTTGTTAGCTGCCGCTTTAAAGATAGGCATCTGGTGAGGGCATGGTGGTTCCACCTTATACTTGTCCATTTACAATTCACCCGAATTAATCAGGCCATCTATGATGTCTTTGAATATGTAGCAATCCTCAATAGAATGCCCCAGCACTCGATGGTATAGGCAAAAGTGAGGGTCATCTCTTCTTCCAGCTTCATCCGGTCTCTTGGGCTCTGGGAGCACTAATTTGCCATATTCTTGGGCCCACTCAAAGAGAACCCGAGTCTTGTCCTTTGAAAAGGAATAGGGCTTCATCATTTTGCCCCTCAACGAAAGGCACCGCTCAAAGGGCTTAGTGGAGGGAGGCCAACTGCCTCTACTAATTTCTTCTGTTGTTGCCCAAAGGCCTCAAGGTCAGCAGGATTTGTCTCCATTTGTGCCGGTGACTCATCGGTCGACCTATGTTCACAATTCTAGATAGCAACAGACGGGCAATGTTTTGCCAAGAGGGATTCAACATCTGTCGTAAGATCATCAAGTTGTTTGAAGGATTTAATTTCAACGCCAATCGCACTGAGCAGGTGGTGCGTCCTCACGTTGTGCTGGCATATTTGGAGAGCGTCCTGGTAGCTAGGCAAGTGTCTGCACCTTGCATTGAGATCCCTCCACCGTCGAATGTAATCCGAAGTAAATTCATCATTCCTCTGCTTGGTCATATATAGTGCTTCCTGGGTGATCTCTTCTTTAGCTAGCTATAGTTTAGTAGCACGCTCCATTCTCGACTCGCTCATTATTGGCGGAGTCAAAAAGTCACAGCTCGAGCCAGTCGACTGTGGAAGCGGGGCCACAGATGACATGGCACGAGATGTGTTAACTGCCCCCTGACATGTTCGGGGAGCCGTGAGATGCTCGGGAGGCGCGTGATGAAGATGCCGAGAGGGAATGCCCCCTGTATAATCACGTGTCATTCGAAGCTTAGTGCCGCTTTGCGAAACTTCAGGTGGTGACCCGGCCTGTCTGGGTATAGCTAAGTATAGACCCATTTCACTTAATTTCCTTCTTAGCACTTTGGTCTCCTGAAGCTTTTGGTATAGTTCTGCTATCACGACAGGGTCAGGTTGAGGGGAGCTGGAAGTGCTGCCTTCCATCTGGATTCTAGGTGGGACCAGCAGCTTCTTGCCATCATTACCGGGGGAATCTCGTGCTTCAAAAGTTGGCATTCTTTCCCCCATGTTCTCACGTGGAGAGGGAGTATGGTGGCGTGCCTCTCTGACAGGCGGTGGACAGTATGGTTCTTCATTTCTTTCCTTAGCGGCTTGGCTCGTGCTGGGAAGGCCAAATAATGTATTGCAAGAGAGGGTAACCCCCTTCCCTTTGACCTTCAGCTTCCTCCTTTCATTCTTCTTTGCGGAAGGCCTCGGCCCTTCTGGTGGTAGCAGGTGCAAAGACACCATATTGACAGCCTTTTAAGATCGGGTAACTCGTGAGGAAGTGGAGGGTCAACCTTGTGGCTGCCCATCTGGAGCTCCCACCTCCGGATTAGCCGTTTAATGATATCTTTGAATTTATAGCAATCTTCAATGGAGTGCCTGATCATCTGATGATACGGGCAGAAGCGGGGATCGTCTTTCCTTCTAGCATCCGTCGGCCTCTTTGGCTCCGGGAGGGTGACTTTGTTGTACTGGGTGGCCCATTCAAACAAGGCCCGGGTCTTCTGCTTAGGAAAGGAATATAGCTTCTTCATTTTGGTCCGCAGGGACAAGCCTTCTTGTTATTATTGCTAACAGAATGCAAGAAGTGATGGCCAACCTTATAAGCAAGAACCAGGCTACATTTATAAAAGGCAGATCCATTCACCACAATATTCTTCTGGCTAATGACATTATCAGGGATCTACAACTTCAATCCAAAGGTAAGATTATCTGCCTCAAAGTAGATCTCAAGAAAGCCTTTGATTCCCTGAATAGAAATTTTTTATGGGCTATGATGCACAAGATGGGCTTTCCCAATTCTTGGATTGAATGGATAGCCAACTGTATTGCAACCCTAATGTTTTCAGTATTACTGAAAGCTCTCCTAAAGGCTTTTTTAGTAGCATGAATGGGGTGTGACAAGGAGACCCATTATCCCCATACCTCTTCACCATTGCCATGGAGGGTTTCTCTTTACTCGTGGATAATGCAGTGCAGAATGGACTAGTCAAAGTACCAGAAGTTGGTGCAGTAAAAATTTCCAATATTGCCTTTGTAGATGACCTGATCCTATTCTTTAAAGATGATGTTAAGTCTACTCAATACATTGTTTTAGTTCTCAAGGAATTTGCCACTCTGTCTGGCTTGCACATCAATTGTCAAAAAAGTAAACTATACATTGGTAGAAATGTTAAAAACAAGGATAAGATTCTTACCACTACCCAAATTTCAGAAGGTCTTCTCCCAGTTCCCTACCTTGGACTTCCACTCCTATCATCATGTATCAATATGGTGAACTGCCTGCCATTGACAGATAAAATCAGAAGGCTTATTTACTTTTGGAAGAATAGACTCCTTTCAAGAGCAGGACAGCTTGAACTCATAAAGTCGATTTTGTCCTCATACTCCCTTTACTGGTCTGCAATTTTTTCCCTGCTATCATCCTTTTTTGAAGATATTGAAAGAATGTTCTGTAATTTCTATTGGCATGGTCATTCCAACAAGCAAGCTAGCCATATGATTTCTTGGAAGCATATTTGCAAAGCGAAGATGGAGGGAGGTTTGGGTCTTAAGAACCTTAAGGAATGGAATAAGGCTTGCATGTCTAAACTACTGTGGGACATTCTACAAAATTCTGATTCCTAGTGGTGCAATTGGGTTCATGCTAAATACCTTTCAAAGTGTAATATATGGGAAATGAGAATGAAACCTCACTTCTCTTCAGCATGGAAATGCATCCTCATGGCTAGGAAATGGCTGAAAGGCAACATCACTTACAAGATTGGTAATGGCAGTCAAACTAACATGTGGGTAGACCCATGGGAACATGGAGAAAGCATAAACCACTTATATGGTGATCAAATTATGCAAGATTTAGAGATGCACAAGGAATGCAAGGTGTCTACCTTTGTTACTAATGGGTGCTGGTCCTTACCTCAGCCTGCTTCTTCTGAAATGGCAGAGCTTTGGAATGCAATATCAGGGATCCTATTGCTTCAGGTGGAAGGGATGAAATCCGATGGAATCACAACAATGGATTGTTCTCTACATCACATTGCTGGGAAGTGATCAGAGAAAAAGCTCCCTCTATACCTAATGGTGAATGGATCTGGAAGGGGCCAACAATTCAACGAGCTTCTCACTGCCTGTGGCAAGCAGTGTTGAGCAAACTACCAGCTAATGATAATTTACAAAAGAGAGGACATCATCTTGCTTCTATGTGTTACCTTTGCAAAAACAAATGTGAAAATTCAGATCACCTTTTCTTTGAATGTTCTTACTCCAACTAGATCTGGAAAGAAATCCTTAACAGGCTAGACTTACATCGGTCTCCCAAAATCCTTAATCTAGAAATTAAAAAGCTTGCTAAAAACTACCCAAATAAGGGGCCAATCCTAAAGTTGGTCCAAGTGCTATTGAGAACCACAGCTTGGCATATATGGAAGCAGAGATGTGAGAGAATCTTCGAAGGTACCTATGTGCACAAAGGAAATCTTCTAATCCAAATCTTAGAAGATAGTCGTCACTATATAGAATTCCATGAAGCAATGAGAGGTTCAAAGAGGCAGGACACCATCATATTCAAAACATTTAACATCAAATGTAAAGCTCCATAGCAGACTTCTAGTATGTAATTGTTGGCCCAGAGAGAGATGGCGGACAAGAAGGGGGGTTGAATTGTCCCCTTGCCGAGATGGCGGAATTTAAAATACGAGGCAACAGATTTGAGAGAGAGAGAGAGAGAAAGAGAGAGAGAGGTGGCCGCCGAAGTGGCTGGCGAACCGAACACATCCCTACCACTTTAGCAGACAGAGCAGGGAGTGCATGGCTAGAACAGCTCGAACTCCACCTTCTCCCAATTGCACCCGAACTCCAGACACTTGCCTATCTTCTTTCTGTTCAACGGGGCGGAAGCAGGGGCGGGGGCGGGGGCGGGCGCAGGTGCCGCTGCTGTAACCATGAGCTCATCTGGACACGGTGTCTCCGGCGGAACGGTGCACCGGATGAGGGCCCAGTTCAGTCCCTCGAAGAAAGGGTGCTGCTTGATCTCGGCGGCTCCCCGGAGAGAACCCAGCCTATTCTCCGGCTCCTTCACGAGCAGCCCTCTGATCAAGTCCTTCGCTTGGACGCTCGTGGGTGGGCTCTCCGGGAACTTGAGGTTCTGCGTGACTATGTTGGTGAGAGTTTCCTCGTTCCCCGAGCCCTTGAAGGGTGTCCTCCCGAACAATAGTTCATACAGGAAGATCCCGAGCGTCCACCAGTCGACAGAGCTCCCGTGGCCTTCCCCCTTTATGATCTCGGGCGCCAGGTACTCGTGCGTCCCAACGAACGAGTTGGACCGCGCTTCTGTCGGCTCTGCCACCAGCTGCGGAAGTGGCGTGAGCGGGGAAGCCACATCCGACTTGGTCCTCGCCGCAACGGAAGACCGGAGACGGGGTGTGAAGCACGAGACTTGGACGCAAGATGGTTTGGGGCACAGGGGATCGATGCAACCGGATTCAGCAAGGGGTCCCGATAACGCTGCGTCCGATTCTCCCGCACCTGGTGACGACGAACTGAGAAGGGTCGGACTCACGGTGCACCGCAGGGACAGGTCGAAGTCTGACAGCATTATGTGACCGTCTTCCCGGACTAGAATGTTCTCGGGCTTGAGGTCGCGGTAGATTACACCAAGCATGTGCAGATACTCCAAGGCAAGAAGTACCTCCGCAACATAAAATCTGCAGGAATAATGTTGGGTCAGAGACAGAGCAGCTTTAACATGGAAAATCTAATAGATAGGAGGTGAGAAGGGGGATCACATAAACGTATACGAAAAATGTAACCGCTACGTTCTTGCGAAGACAACAGAGTCCTTTCCGTGAATGTGAAAAAACTGGGGAAATCACAAACAGTTTCGAATAGATCTTGAGCAACTTCCTAATCTCAGCAGCTAATGTTAACCCATGAATGACCTTCTTCCTCTCTCTTTTTTTCTGGAACCCGCAAGTGACAAATGCTTATGCTAAAAAATTGCAAACCAAATATACTGTGCCAAAGAAAAACTCTCACGCAATGGCAGATGAAGTGCGAAATAGCTGTAGCAGAACCATTCCAACATTCCAAGTCTACCAAAATCAAATTATCGACCAGATTTTGCATTTTTGTGTGGCTCCTGTCTTCCAGATGCTTCTCGCAATGGAGGAGTCTTTCTATATATTATGGGCATGTTTCCCAGGGAATATGTTTTGCAGAAATTAAACGGTCCTCAAGAAGGCGCTCTAATTTCTATATTTCTTTTGGTTTCCCTAGCGTAAGAGCACAATCTTTACTGTGTACAGCAATATGGAGAACCTTCTCTGCATCTGATGCCAACGGATGACACCATCTTTAATCTTATCAGCAAGGGGGGAAAAATTAAAAAAGACAACCACATGGCACATGTGACATTCAAGCTTAGTAATAGCCCCTAGTCCCAGACGATCAGTTTTTCGTAGGTAAGATCCTTCGTTCCTCTTCCTACAGTTCCTTATTCCATTCTGCCACCATGGAACATTGAAAATCTCCCACTCCAAAACGGTTTAGTTCCCACAGGTACTAACATGTAATCCAGAAAATGTCTCACTCTGCCTCAACTTAAAATGTCATCTCTATCATGTTGATCTTCATCTGAAGATTGGCCGACTGAGAAACTAAGCTCAACTTCATGACCTGAAAAACCCACGTCATATAGTTCCTATCCAACTGACCAGTAGTACCTGTCAGTCCATAACAAATAACTTGACTTGTAAAGGCTAAACTCACTCGAACAGACTCCGGGCTGATTCGTAGGGTATTATTATATGGACTCGAGCTGAGACATTTTTTGTTTAAAAATATATTTTTATTAATTAACCCTTAATTCCCCAAAATTGTATAAATATCTAATTTAATTATTTAAATACTCAAACTCTCTCAGAAAAATGCCAGAAAATAGCCAAAAAATTTCTAAAAATCGACAGATCTGACAGAAGCGGACGCAGGCCCGCACCACTACGGATCCATTAAGACACGGACATTACAATTAGTGTCCACATAAGCATGCATTTGCATTTAAGTCTGAGTTTAGGTCTCACCGACGCATAGGGTAGGGTGTTGATGTCATCCGGGATGGCTCACACCTAGCATCGGAGCAAGCCCATGTCACGTGCCACTACCCATCGTTGCGTAATGGGTACTCGATCAGGGTACGCCTCTCACCCTCTCCCAAGGCCGGGAAGGTGCACATAAGCCCACACCTGCATCACAACACATGTTAGTGCATTGGCGTTTAACAGAGTCTAATAATAATTACATTAGCATAAGGAGTTAGGTTTACCTGAAGGAGTGGAGAAAACCCGCCCAGCATCATCTACCGGGTGGTAGTGCTGAGCGAGTCAAAGAGGAAGGCGAGTGCGGCTGCGCCCCATGCATATGCTCCCACTACGTCTAGGTCCTCCAGCAAGGGCAGCAGCCGACAGCTCACCCCATCTGCCCTTGTCGCAAAAAGGAGCTTCTTGAACGTCAGCATCAGGAACCTCTAGAGTACCATATCTGCCTCGGGCCCTGGTCCAGCTGCTACTCTCTCTCGTACTTTATCTACAAAGCATTGGAGATGCTGCTCTGGTAACTCTCCCACTGAGATTGCTGCTCCTCGCAATCCCAAGCTCTCCTGTAGTCTGGCCCCCGGCAGAACAGACGACCGATGTCCTAGCCGTAGTAACTCAAGCCTGAGCAAACGTCGTGCTGGCTCCTAGTAATCTGAGAAGGTGTGACCACCGATTGGTACCTCGGCAACCCTCAAGTTGGTAATCCTCACCACATCCTCTAATGTGGGGGTCATGTGTCCCCACGGGAATAGAAAAGTCTGGCTGGTTGGATCCCACTGGTCGTGCAGAGCCAAGAGTAGTGCTGTGTCTAATCTCATCACCTCCAAGCTGAGGAACTCTGTGAAGCCCATCGCTGGTAACCTCTCTCACTGGAAGTCTAGCAGTGCGAGGTACACTACTCGGACCGACAACCAAGAGATCTAGGTCTGACATTTTCCTTACATACATTACACATCTAACATCAGTAATGCATTCATACATTCATTCATTCATTCATTCAAAAAGGAAAAAAAATTGCATTCTCTGGTAAAATGGTGGTCTCATTTAGGCTACCTTGTGAATTGAAGGTCTAGTCTGGACCGCCTCTAAGGGAAGCGATCTGAGGAAGACCGCTAGTTTCAATGATGGTCCCTGGTAGGACCGCCCTATTCTCCACTACCGTGGAAGGCATTTTCCTCATTCCCCCGTTCATGGAGGTAGCCCCAAAGGCCCTATAATCCTCTCACCGAGGTTCTCTCCCTCCCATGCTCGTCCCATGATTTGAAAGTGAAAAGATGGTTTTTTGGGGCCGCGGCCTACCTCAGACGATAGAGCCTCACCGACCGTTTTATCGGTCGCCACCTCCGTTTCTTCACCCTCATCATGTATTTCTACCTCCTCGGGTGCTTTGGCAGCCGTAGAAGGCCCTCCTTCTTCGGCTACAGCTGGTGGCAGTCGTTCCCCTTCCAGAGGGTTCATCGGCGGCGGGTTGGCTCCATCCTCCTCCATATGGCACATAAATCGCCTCACGGCCCGCTTCTTTCTCATCGCCGTGGGAGGTATATGAGATGGGGAGGACATTTGCTCGGTGGTGAGAGCAAGGGTAAGGGGAGAATGAGAGTGGGATGATGGTGAGCTTGGTGAGGGCGAGTGTGTGCTTGAGTGAGAGGGAAGAAGAAGGGTTTTGGTTTTTGAAATCGACCTCCAATTAGCGGCCTTACGACTGGCCGCTAACTTAGGGAGACGGTCATATGAAGACCGCCTGTAGGGAAGAGAGGGCCTTTTGAATTTTGAAACCGCCCTCCCATTAGTGGTCTTAAATCTTACCACTACTTGGAGGAGGCGGTCCTATGGAGACCGCCATTTCCTTGGGTCCCACTATGTCCTCCACATTCGGACACTGTCGATCGACCAAAACCACAGAAGCGAGAAAACCCTGACAACTCGCATCAAGCAAACGACGAGCCCTAATAGCCAAAATAAGCAAGCGAGAAGAGGAAGACCAAATACCTCGGTAACAGAAGGTGGGTCTACGAAGCTATCGGAAGTAGACTTTCTTCGAGCTACAATCCACCAAGGCATGATGAGACTCAAGCCAATCCATGCCCAAAATCACATCGAAGTCCTGAAGCGGTAACGCGTAGAGTCTAGCCGGCAAGTTCCGCCCTTCCACCCACACTGGCACCTTCTCAAAGCAATACGGGGTGTGCACGAAATCACCAGTAGGCAACTCTACCGCCAAGTCACAAGACATCTCGGCCACCGGGTCCTCCACACTTTGAGAAAAATCCTCTGACACAAATCAATGTGAAGCTCTAGAATCAAACAAAACGTGAGCCACGCAACCCAAAATAGAAAGAGTACCTTCTACCAACTGCGACGCCTCAGCCTTTGCTTGGGTCATGTGGGTCACTCTACCTCCCCACGGTAGCTGACCAAGTCAACTAAGGAAATTACTCCCGCTGTTGGTACTACTGCGGCTGTGATGACATCTGCTGAGGCTGAAACTACTACTGCTGCTGAAACTCAGGCTGTTGACGTGGTCTCTGCAGACAATCACGTGCCATGTGGCCTAGCTGGTCACACCTGAAGCAAACCATGGGTACTGAACACTACTTGCCTGGATGAGAACCACCGCACCTGGGATAACCACCCCTAGAACCAGTCACCAAACCCTGGCGCTGAAAAGCCACTGGCTACTGAACACTACTCGACGACTCCTGTTGTGTCTACCCCTTACGGTCTTGGCGTCCCTTACCAAACCCAACTTCTTGAGCAACTTCTTGAGCTTGGAACTGAAGGACAATGACTCTGGCAAGGGAGCCACAGACTGTACTGCCATGGAACCACCAGCTGAGAGCTAGACAGTACTCTGCTGTTGTGCCTCCATCGGCTGGCTGAATCCTGCCTACACCTGACTAGCACTACCCTACCCTCAAACCTTTTGCAAGTCTCTCTCCAGTGCCGATGCCGCCTTGCATGTCGCATCTAAAGTGGTCAAACCTAATGCAAGAAGATGGTGCCTTAACTCCACCCTCAGACCACCAACAAACTGCCCGGTCTTCACCTCCTCATCTGCCATGATGTGCGAAGCATAACGGCCCAACTCGATAAACCTGGCGCGGTACTGCATCACCAACATGTCACCCTAGGTCAGCTCCATAAACTCATGCAACCTCTGTGACCTAACGAAAGACAGGTAAAAGGAACGCTCGAAAGCCGTGACAAACTCCTACCACCCTATCTACCGAAGAGGACGAGACTGGAACACTGCACCCCACTCTGATGTCCACCAAGAATGGGCCGCTCCCTGAAGCTGATGCGTGGCCAACACCACCGGCTCCTCAGTACACTCCATCACACTAAAAATCCTCTGCACATCATCTAGCCACTCTCTGGCCATCTCTGGAACCGGCTGCCCACTGAATGGAGGTGACTGAAACTGTAGGAACTCCTTCAGCACACGACTACGGCCATCATGAGCCTGGCCCTCACCAGCATCACGGCCCTGTTACTGTTGACCTCCCTGCGGTTAACCTCCCGACTGCCGCTGAAGCACATACTCAAGCATACCACGGAAGAAATCCTCCATCCCTGGAGCTCGCACACCTGCAGCTACACCCTCGAAAACTGAAGCTCTGCTCTGCTCCTCCGGATCATCGCCCGACTCTCCCTGCTGGGAACGAGTCCTCCTCCATGGCGCCATAATACAGATGACATCAAGGAAAACAACCACATAATCCATAAAACACATGCGGCTCCTAAGCCATTCGCCAACTGTACAGGACATTCATGGACCTTCTGGACCGCAGCAGTCATTTCAGATTCTTATATACCTCCACAACCTTGCTCTGATACCAGCGGTGACGACCCAGGATCCGAGTATCGAAAAGGAACCGACGCGACCCAAACCTTGGCCCGCCTCCCACGAGCCTGAAGACTCGGAAGGGATAAAAGGATGGTGTGGGGGGTATGTAAGAAGATAAAGTGACCACAGAGATAACACAATGAACAACTAAATAATAATGTAGAAATTAAATAAATAATTAAACTGCTACAAGGTCTAATACATCTCATGTCCAAATAAAAGTACAGGCAATTGAAAGAAAGGTACAAGTATAAAAGGAAAAGTATTAGTACGCGGGGCATATCTCGGCTCTGGCAGCAGGCACTAACCTCGGCTACTAGAACCTCACTGAACACCTACCGCGCCACCCGTAGGCCTGGCCTCGCCTGAAAAATAGGAGTGAGCCTCATTTCATTGGCTCAGTAGGGACCCCGTAGACCCCCACCTCGCATGGAAAATAACGGAGTGAAGTAATAAAGTAGAAAAGTATGCTACCTAACAAGAGTATAGTGGAGCCAACAAGCTGGAGTAAATAAATGAAAAAGTCACCTGAACTATCGTACCGCCTAAACCAACCCTAGTCTGATAAAGCACGAGTCCGTACCTGCCAGGAGACATGAGCACTACACACTAGAAGAACGATCGAATGCATCCCCTGACGTCTTACACCGCACCACAATTGTCTAGCTACAACGCCCCAGGCGTGAGACTCAGACACGCAATAAGTACAATAAACAAGGACTAGCTGGGGTCACGCTCGTCAGCACGTGTCCTAAGCCCCCAACTACGTGTGCACACACAGACCATCTGCTCTAAGTTGGTCCCTCTAGCTATTTTCCCCCGCACCAGACTCTGGTGGCAATGGCAAGGGGCCCTACGAAAATCATCCTAAAAATTGTCCCTCACCAGGTCTCGCTCTCCACCACTCCCAGGTGGGTCCGCACCTGCATGCGTAGGAAGCTACGACTAGTGGATAGGTCACTAGAAGTAAGGACTGACTTATGAAAACCACCGTCGAAGAAACAAGGCTGCAGCCCACTCGGCGCAGCACAATGACTAGCGGTCCAACCTTGGGCCGCCACAGGCTTTGGCTGTCCAACTCTGGAGTGCCACAGGACTCTGGTGGTCCAACTCTGGAGCGCCACAGGATGAAGTAAAACTAGCTCTGGCGGGCCTACCTTAGGACACCACAGACTCTAGCGGTTCAACCCTGGAGTGCTAGAAGACAGGTCATGTTAGCTCTGGCACCCCACCCTTAGGCTGCCATAGCGCTCTGGCAGACCAACTCTGGTGCGCCAGAGTACAAGTGACTCGAACGGTCAAAACCAACGGTAGGAAATCAACGGTCAACTTGCCCCTCTGGCAGTCTGACCCTAGGCCGCCACACCATCTGGCGATTTATCGTGCAGTCGCAAGATGACATAGGGACCTGTCGGTAAAATAGTAACCCGTGACGCACCCCTCTTGGGCCGCCACAGACTTTGGCGCTCCCACCTTGGGCCGCTTGAGATTCTGGCGATCTCTGGAAGGACCGCCACACCAGCCCGAGAACGGGCCAGAGGGAAGAAACCCAAAACTTCATTCCATGCCCCGATCATCCATGGATGAGGGGGAAAATAAAGGGGAAGCTCCCCTACAACCCCTAGCATGCATCTATGGCCTCGGATCGGCCAAAAAATGCGATGAAACGGCGGATAGGCTCGCAAGCACTAAAATATGGATTTTACCCTCCCACCGTGAAATAAGCCCCTCTTGGCCTCTCCGCGTCCTACAAATCACAGGGAATGATGGGATGAGCATGGGAATCTATTTCCCTACCACAATGGAGCTCGAGCTCCACCGGATCATTGCCAATCGAAGGAAGAAGCTTTTAAAACTCTGAACTCCCCACCTCTTGTCATGCAAGGAACACCGCCACGCTCGCCTCATCGCCGCCGCCACCACCACGCCGTCGTGGGAGTGTGTGGGGCCACACCTCGGTCCTCTGGGGAAGGAGGGTCGCGGTTGGGGCACTCCAACGGGAGAGGAAGGAAGGAGGAAGAAGAAGAAGAAGAAAAAGGTAAAAAGAAAAAGGAAAAGGTTTAGTTTATATAGAAAAACTAAAAAATTAAAAATATACCAAAAAATAGAAACATATATTTTCTCGATCCTCGTGACACGTCGATCGCAACGGTATCACCCGTGGGTAGGTGAACGACCCGGTTCACCCACTATAAGGTTCCGTAGGTATTTTCGAAGCACACATACGGAATCGAAAAACAAGCGAAAAAAGCTGGGGAACACGTTTCGACCTCCGAAACTAACTCAAATCGCACGGATCCGAACACGAAAGATGTCCATAAGATAATTTCGGATAGAAAGGGCACAAATTCTCTGAGAAAGTAAGTCTGGGACCCGAGAAGAAGGATCCGAAGGGTCTGGGACATCACAATATAACACCAAGGTTGTCAATCTAGGGGCGGCCCAGAATAGCTTTGAACATTGGATCAATATCCAATACATAAAACTCAATGGGCATTGTCAACGGCTTAAGCTCGGTCTGCATAGTGACCACCCTATGATAGGGCCTTCTTGAATTATCGTATGCTGCTATAGTGGTGGGAGTGGGTCTCAACTGATCCTCTAAAATATTGCAGGCTCGTAGGGTGCTCAACGAGCAAACATTAATAGACACCCCGATGTCAAGCAAAGTTGCATCAATACTCACCTTACTCAAAGTGATAGAAATGCACAATGACATCTGGCAAGCCTCGGGGGGTGCTAGCTCATTCTCAGCAAATGTAATGGCCGACCCCTTGGAAACTGTCACCAGAGCAGCGACGGTGTCGATGGAGATCTCGCGGTAGAAATTCTTGCCCGTCTGCGCATAGACGGCGTCGGCCACGAGATTCCAGGAGCAAATTGGTTTTCTACGCATAAGGCCGTCATAGACTTCTGAAGGGTCTAGTATCTTTCAAAAACTTTCCAAATCTTGTATGCACTAGCCCTCAAAGGCGAAACAAGTCACCCCTTATCTCGACTTTCTGAGCCAGCAAGCTCATTAATAAAGGTTGTGTGGCTTTCATAGCTTTTGTGACTGCGACAAAAATTAAGGAGTCTAAGCTAGAAGGCATCGGCATAGTTCAGGAGTTTCCCGACATTTTCCTAGAAGATTTGCCTGGCTTACCCCCAGAAAGGGAGGTGTCATTTACAATTGACCTAGTTCTTGGTGCTAGCCCTGTCTCTAAGGCACCATATAGAATGTCCCCCATCGAGCTGAAAGAGTTGAAGGAACAAATGATGGAGTTGTTGAAAAAGGGCTTTATTAGGCTGAGTACTTTGGCATGGGAAGCGCCCGTGCTATTTGTCAAAAAGAAGGATGGATCGATGAGACTCGACATCAAAAATCTGAAGCTAAATCACCTCACTATCAAGAACAAATATTCACTACCGAGGATTGATGAATTATTTAATCAAATATGTAGAGCCAAATATTTTTTGAAGATTGATCTCCGGTCGGGTTATCACTAACTAAGGATCAAGGAGGAGGATATTTATAAAATGGCATTCTGGAGCAGGTATGGGCATTATAAATTTACTATTATGGCTTTTAGACTAACCAATGCCCCTACAGCCTTTATGTAGTTAATGAGCAATATATTTAGGCCATATCTGGATCGATTTGTCGTTGTCTTTATTGATGATATACTGATCTACTCAAAGTTCAAGCAATATCATGAAGAACATTTGAGCATTGCATTATAGATATTGAGGGAGAATCGACTCTATGCCAAGTTTAGCAAATGTGACCTTTGGCTCGAGGAGGTATCTTTCGTGCGCCATGTGATTTCAAGGCCTGGAATTTCTGTAGATCCATCGAAGGTCGAGGCTGTGAAGAGTTGGGAAAGACCGACCAATGCAACTAAGATTCGAAGCTTCTTAGCCCTAGTTGGTTATTATAGGAGATTCATAAAAGATTTCTCGAAGATTGTGGGTCCTCTTACTAGGCTGACTCACAAGGAGATACCTTATGAGTGGAGTGAAGATTGTGAGAGAAGTTTTCAAGTCTTAAAAGATCATTTGACAACTGCTCCAATTTTATCACTACCAATTGAAGGAGAGATGTTTGAGGTATATATCGATGCTTCTAGTATAGACCTCGGGTGTGTACTGATGCAACAAAGGAGAGTTATTGCTTACTCTTCCTGACAATTGAAGAAGCATGAGGAGAACTACCTAGTTCATGATTTAGAGCTGGCCGTAGTGGTGTTTGCCTTAAAGATATAGAGACACTATCTCTATAGAGAGAAATTTACAGTATACTTCGACCACAAGAGCTTGAAGTATTTATTTTCCCAAAAGGAACTGAATATAAGACAAAGACGTTGCATCAAATACCTTAAGGAATTTGACTTCACAATACAATACCACCCCTGTAAGGGTAATTCTATAGCCGATGCCCTTAGTTGAATGCCTACGGCATTACTAGCCAACTTGATGGTTCAAGAGTGGAGGTTGTTGGGGAAATTTTACGAACTTGATATAAGCACGGACAAGGAGAAATGGTGTATTACTCTATCGCAGATGAGTTTACATCTGGATTTACTCTCCGAGATCAAGAAGCTATAAGATGAAGACCCCGTGCTGGTGGAAGTTAAAGGTAAGATGGATGAGCGACCTGACTTTAAGTCGACATCGGATGGAAGGCTATTATTTCATGATAGGACTTGTGTATTAGACTATCCTGAATTGAAGAAGAAGATCCTAGAAGAAGCTCATCATGGGTTTGCATGGACTTCATCATAGGTTTGCCTAAGCCTAAGGGCAGACATGATGGAATTTGGGTGATCATAGATTGATTGACCAAATCAGCACATTTCTTACCCATAAAAAATCGCTGGCCAGTTGATGTTCTGGTAGCATTATACATCAAGGAAGTTGTCAGATTGCATGGAGTTCCTGTATCCTGGGAAATAAATTTGACAATTCTGGATAAAATAAAATGAACTAATGAGCGTCTTCTATGATAGATGCCAATTTAAAAAGTGTCTGCCAAGAAGGACGCCATTCGTTCCCGACCATTTGATTTTTTCGAGTTTCCAACTCTTAACCGTGGGTTCTTGGCACTCCTATCTCACATCCGTAGATAGAGTCCCATTTTTGATTTATTTCATTTACCCTTAACTCTCCGTGATGATTTAACCCTCTGCGAGACATTCCGTTCCTTTGGACTGGTGATTTCATTATAGAGACCTCCATAAGTCTACGCTAGACTTGGATTCTCTGAAGGCAGTTGAGTAAGTTGTACCCTAAAAATCCTATACACCGTTTTACCGTCATGTCTCTCTGAAGAAACATGATGATCTAGCCCTCATAAAATGTTGTTTCTGGCATTTTTGAGAAATTAGTCACTTTTCTGGAATTTGCGTCCAGATTAGTAGACGCCAATTGTGAATTACACCCGGGTTAATGGACGCCAATTCTTTGGGCCTATTATCTATTTCTAGAATGAGCACCCATATATATGGACGCTAATTCTAATCAGCGGCGACCACAGTGGACGCCATTTACCCAGTTTCACGTATGTCTCGGATTTATAGGTAAGCCATCTCTACATGAATTCTGCCTTGAATTCTAAAGTTTCGTAAATCTATCTTATCATCCTACAAGTATCTTTCCTTTGGAATTCTATTGGCTACAAACTATAGTGGATGTCAAATACATGACCCAATACCTGCGCATATGGGGCCCGATCTGATCCTGGGAGGAGCACCCAAAAGTACTTGTGCCCATGGGAGTTAAATGATCACGGTGTGACATTGCACCAAAGTACTTGACTATCTTGATTTTATGACGTTCCACACACTCTCTCTCGTGACTTTACATGATATTACTTGCGTGCGTGACTTATCGTGGTACTTGCTAGAACTCTAAAATAGTCAATATCTCATGCTTGATACTCCTCAAAATTTAGCTAGTTCATCTTTATTATTCCATTTGTATTTCACTCTTGTTATTATCTCATGTTAGTGTTGTACATGTCATATTGCATAATTCATTAATCACTTAAAGTAAGTGTGGGTTAGAGATATAATTCCTACTGAGCGTTCGCTCATCCAGTTTCATTCCAACATTTTTCAGGTAATCAGGTGGCTGGCGACACCGAGACTCACACAGGAGGGACAAGTGTGCAAGCGAGCTCCAGAAATTAGCGAACCCGAGTCTTTTATCTTTCTTGAGTCTAGCATGGTGTCTCTTATTTAGTTATCTTGTCTAAGTCAGTTAGTGCATTGTCTCATTTTCTTTCATTGTGATATAGTTGAGTCTTCAAGTTTTGGAATTTGAAATTGTAAGACTTATATTTGAAATAAAATTTTATTATTACTCCAAATTATTTGGTCTTATATGATTGCTCTTGATTATTCACGACTGTTAACTGCCACGTTCCAAGCAAACGACACGTTCCGCTACTATCGGTTCGGGGTGTAACACAGCCCCCCTTCCATGCTTCTTGAGCGAGTCATGGAAGGCGGCTTGATTTTGGCCCAGTTGGGGGCCGAGATGACTGATTTGTTCGCTCGGGTGGACTCAGAGAGGGAGTCTCTGTCCTGCGCCCGCAACGTGTCCAACTGAAAGATCGAATGCTTGACTTTCGACATTGAGGACTTGAAGCGGGAGGTGGCCTCACTCAGGGCGCAGGCAGAGTTGAGCCAGAAAGAGGCTCGGGAATCGACCAAGCCACTAGCTCAGGCCCATTATATGGTTGGGCTAAAGGATAAGCTTCTGGACACGGAGCGCAAGGTGCAGGACAAGCGTGATGAGTAGTGGACGACCGAGCGTGAGGAGCTCGAGGGCCGAATCCGGGTGGCCGATCGACAGCAGGCGGAGGCCCAGGGCACGTGAGCCGAAGTCAAGAAGAGACGGTCCGAGGCAGAGCAAATGGCAGCCGATCTTGGGTGGAAAGGCGGAGCAGGTAGGGGCCGAGGCACTTGAGCGATATAAGTGCTCGGAGGCTTATCAGGCGGCTCTCTAGAGGGCCGCCTTCTCTTACTATGAGTCAGGCTATCGTCGAGGCCTGCGGGAGGGATTTTCCCTGCCTTTTACGCCATATTTTCATCATTCGTGTTATTTCCCCTTTTTATTCCTAAGTAGATTTTTCTACGATCTACACCAGAACCAGAGTTCAGCCGCCCTGTTCACCACTCTGCCCCGACCAGCGCCATCAACCAGAAGTCCCCCTAAAATTTGGACGTCCTCCTGGGCCAACCCAGGAGGTTTTGACACTAGTTTCATCAAGAACGGAGTTTGGGATAGCCCGTGGCGGTGCCGACAGCTACTGCCTATCAAATTGTCATGAGAGTTGGCAGCACCGACGAGCTCCCTCCATTCGGCTTCTAGCTTAGTTTTCCCCCACCCCGCCTGGCCGGCTTACATCCCCTCCCTGCACAGAGGTAGTTTTGGTTGTAATAATTAATTTTCCCACCCCTTGATCAACCCCTCTACCAGGGTGTAGTGATTGTACTAGCAGATCGCCATCCGAAGCTACATCTGCACGACGTGTGGGTGCATACCCACGCCTCCCTGCTCGCCTTCGTCTCCAGCCGGGATCGACGTCTTCACGCTGATCAGGTGAGCTTTTGACCCTCATTGCTGGCATTTACTTGCTTAGTGTAGTATTATTTCTGGTTGCTCCGTCAGCGGTGAGTGAGTGCCTGTTCCAAAAGGTCAATCAATCGAGTGACCACCGCGGGTGAGTTATGAGTGAGACACTACATCCCACGCCCTTGGCGTGCTGGCCGCCCATGAGAGTGGGCATCCCAGGCCCTTAGGGGTCCGTCCCAAGCTAGCCATACCCCTGAAATAGCAAGGTCCCACTTCAGACCCTCCCCGCCATTGTCGGTTCGCCTACGGGCACTTCTGTGCACTACGCGAGTGAGTCCACTCGATTGAAATCACCGGTCCGTGCAATGCTTGCTTGCTAGGTCCAAGGGTTAATCGGTCATGTGACCATCACCCCAAGGAGTGGTGTCACATCACCGGAGACCTAGTCTCCCTTCCTCTAAACTAGAGGGAAAAACACGAGTGACAACCCGCCACTCCCAGCCTGGAGACTTAGTCTCCCTTCCTCTAATCCTGAGGAAAACCGTAGAAAACTCTCCATTATCCTGAACCCACAGGAGGAACCCCAACCTTAAACCAGAGGATCAGAAGAACAAACTAGAGTTGGAAAAGAAAAGGAAATTACAAACGAAGAAATGAAAATGTAGCTCTCAATAGAGCGGCGTAGTTCAGGATTTGATCATGGAACTGATGGATCTTCAATTGGCTCCTTCTTCCTTCAAATTCTTCTCTCACTCTTTCTCTCTCTATGGCCTTCTCTTCACCTTATCTGATCTCACACTCTGCTATTCTTCGTATTCTCTTCTGAAGGAGGATGTCTCCTATTTATAGAATAGGGTCTTTGGTGAAGCCCCTTCTCAAATTAGCCTAAGAGGTATGGTCCACATCATTCTTCGAGGGTGTGTGGAGGGAACACTCCCGCCAATAGATTTCCCCAATGGGACTTTCCACGTGTTGGGTTTGGATAAAAGCTAGGTCCACGTGGCATATTCTTTTTGGGACTATCTATCTTGGATCTCGTATCCAATCATTGACTGACTGATTCCACGTGCCACATTTCCCACCATACTTGGGATCACGTGATCACTTAAGTGATTGAAGCTTCTAACCCTTCAAGTGTTTGAAAGAATTCCTGCCAATAAGAGAAAAGGCATTTCATCAAACACTTTATTATTAGATGCATTCCAAATGTGTATAGACTTATTCAACATGTTATAACATGTGCACAGACCTAATGTGCTATCCAACATAATGTGCGCAGACTTATTCAGCATGTTAGAAAAGTTGCACAGACCTTGTATGCTAACCAACAAAATGTGCACCGACCTTGTTTGCGGTTTATAAAAGTTGCACAGACCTTATATGCAGACCAACAAGATGTGCATCGACCTTGCATGTGGTTTAGAAAAAGTTGCTCCAACCTTATATGCTATTTAACATAATGTGCTCAGACCTCATAGAAGACTAATGCAAATGTGCATCGACCTTATAGATGACTAATGCAAATGTGCATCGACCTTATATGCTATCTAAGAAAATGTGCGCAGACCTTGTATGCACATGACCAAAGAAGCATCGACCTTATAGCGCATGGAAACAAAGGCTCCTATGGAAAAGGTGTGCTTAGCCCTTGTATTCGCCGTCAAGAAGCCAAAACACTAACTTCTAGCTCATAGGGTGGAGCTCATCTCAAAATGTGATCCACTAAAATTCCTGCTCAGTCAGCCCGTCCTCTCTGGTAGGCTCGGCAAGTGGGCACTTATCCTCATGGAGTTCGACATTACCTTCGTCCCACGCAAGGCGATCAAGAGGCAAGAAATGGCAGAGTTCTTAGCTGCGCACCCTGTGCCAAAAGATTCGTCACTCAACTTCGAGTTGCCCGATGAAGAGGTACCGGTGCCTTCTCAAGAGACTGAACATTCTGAAAACGTCCCACCACAGGCGGAGCCGGACGTCCTCACCCTCGACCTCTCACATTGGGAGTTGTATTTTGACGGCGCTTCTCGAACAATCAAAAGGGCTGGCGGCCTTACAAACATTGTCTCGGGGGCGGAGATAGTTTTTGTATCCCCGCAAGGCGGCATTCTTCACAACTCTTGTGCTCTCATGAAGTCATTGACTAATAATGAGGCAGAGTATGAAGTGTTAATTATTAGGCTTCAACTGGCACTGGAGATGGATATCAAGTGCATCCAACTCTGCGGGGATTCTCAGCTCGTCATTCGACAAGTACTGGGCGACTATGACGTCCGGGAGAAGAAACTCATCCCCTACCATGCAGCCGTCATGAGACTGAAAGAAAAATTCTACCTATTTGAGATAGGCCATGTCCCAAGAGGCAGTAACTCCCAGGCGGATGCTTTGGCAAAGCTGGCAGTAGCCTTGAAACTCCCACCTGAGGGAGAGTTGAATATCATTGTCAGACACCGAAGGCTTATGCCAAGTGTGCTCGACAAAGAATCCGACCTCACTGTCTACGAGGTCAATAACATTCAAGAGGAGAATGCTCCCGAAGAAGAAGACTGGCGTGAGCCAATTATAAAAATAAAGAATGGCTGGCTTCCTCCCGATCGGGCTCAGAGGGTGCAACTGCTACGCAGGCCGCTCCTCCTCTGCCACTGTCTCCCCTAAAGAGACCATGACAACAAACTCCGCACCACTCATGGAGAAGAGGATCGCCGGCGGAGGTAGGGGCAGAGCTGAGACGGAGACGATGGCCTCCACAGTGGTCACTCTACTCCTCGGGACGAGATGGAAGGTGCAGGGCTCCATTTGACCAAACACACTGGCTAAGAAGCTGATTCCCACTTCGTCGCAGAGGCACAACAGCACCCCTGCAAAGGAAACCCAGTAGAAGGACTTCCCTGGAGGGGATAAGGTCCCTCAAACTAGGCCCCGGGGCTGGATACGAAGGATTGATCCTCCCGCCACCAACACACTAGCGTCCGCCGCCTACTTAGCCCCTGTGACATCAACAGCGATGGTCAGAAGCCCACCTTTGTTCACCCTCCACACCACCCAATCCCTGCCTTCGCCCCACCGATCGTTCAGCGGTGCCTTAGCAATATCTGCTTCCATCGCCCCTCACAGAGGAGACACCCAAACACACCGATGGAGCCACTCTAATCGCCCAAACATGCTCTCCGGTGTGAGTGCTCCTAAAAGCACCGGCTCCCCACTCACCAATAGAGGCTTGGCCGCCTGCCGGTGCTGCACCACCCCCGGCCTACTCCCTACTAGCCTGCCACTCCCCACTGAGGCCCTGCAAAACCTATGCAGGTGACCAAGCTATCAGCAACAAAAGCAGATAGGTCCATGACCCCTCCCCCTGACCAACACTCCACTCCGATGAGGTTCACCGCCGCCCCCCCCTGAAGGGAACCGCTTCACCGCAGGCACGCTGCCATCCCTAGAGCCTCTCTCTCTAGAAAAGGCTAGAGAGAGAATTACATATAAGTGTCCTAAACCATAACCTTACCCGAAAGGAACAACATGCTTTTCAGAAGAGAAGCGAGGACAAAAAACTATGTATTTTCTTTTATTTGTGATAAAGTGTTATCTTGGGCCAAATTAGGTTGTAATGTGGAGGCTAGGAACTCCTCGCTCTTTTTGCTTTCGGGGAGTTAGTGGGGTGCACTTTTTTAGGTGGGCCATTGTTGCACCCGAAAATTGTTTCAAAACAATTAAATGAAGTGTTGCTATGCAACGTCCGACGAGGAGCACGACGTATAAGCAATGTGTAGTTCACCCTCTTGCTCAAACAAATAAAAAATCAAGGCAGACAACACAATTGAGTAAGGGTGACAAATAACCAGTTAATGGTGACAAATAGTTCTTAAGGGTGACATATAGATAGATAAGGGTGACAAATAGGTGTTACCTATGACAAATAGCCCATAAGATAATTTCTTCATAGCTACATCGACCTCAGGGTGATGATGCCTCGACCTCACAAGTAGCAACAGGCAATCAACACTGAATTGCATCGACCTCACAACAGAGCTACTCCGACCTCATCTCACGCTGCCCCAACATCAGCTACAAGGTGCAGACAGTCTCTTAAGACAGGTCGACACCACTATTACAGGAGGTCGACCTCAGGTCTCTTCCAGAAGCCATTGTAAATGACATTCTTCAAAGCAGTGTCGACCTCACTTTCATAGGAGGTCGACCTCATGCTATTTCCAGAAACTTCTTAAGCCTTGTTCTGCCAAACACATCAGGTGCCAGAGGATTAAAATATGGATCACAAACCTATAAAATCATGGATTTCGAGGACTAGATGAGGATCCCAGGTCAGAGCTTCTGCCATTACATAATGAGAGGTCAGAACATCTTCTTGGAGAAGACTTGGTCAGCCACCAAATTTGTGAAAGTCCTCTCTGCCGGAACTCTGATGATTCTATCCTAAGAATAGGCTGGTCAGGTGGTCTGCCCTCTAGTGCATACTGGACAAAGCCATTTCCTCTGCCACAAGACTTCAAATGTAGTCCACTCTCTACCTGCCACCTTCCTATCCTTGGACTTAGTTGAGAAGCAATGCCAGCTCAAGTTAACTTCCTGCAGAACATTTGCCTCAAAGGAATAGAAGATTTAGGAGGGAAAATTCCTCCCCCATCTGCTCCTTTATGACCGATGGATCAAGCCAAGCACCGCTAGAAAGAAGGTCATAACTCAAAGAAAATGCTTCAAATTTGAATCAATCTTATTGCAGTTTTCTTGGAGGGAAATCCTTCTACCTGGCTCTTCTATATATACATGAAGCTTCCATTGGAGAAGCTGTTGCTACAGTTGCTGCCTTGAAGAGAAAAAGCCCACGTCTCTCTTGAGCCTTCAATAGAAACCTGAGAGAAAGAAAGGAAAGGAGTGTGGAGAGAAGCCCAGCCCTGGTTTGAATCAAACCAGTGGTGAGAAAGGAAGAAGAAGTTGAAAGGAGTGCAGCCCCTCCTTCAAGCCGGCCTGAGCCTGATAGAGCTTCAAGACTTCGATTTGAAGTCACCGTTGCCTTCTCATTGTGTTGGTTTTTCTATTTTATTTTACTGGTGTCCTTTCAATCTGTAAACCGTGTGTGTCCGGTGCTCTTGTGAGAGACCGGAAGTGTGTTTGCTGCACTTACAGCTTGTTCTTTTCTTTTGTATGTGTGTGTGTGTGTATGTGTGTGGTTCTCATTCCCGTGTGTGTGTGTGGTGGATCTCATTCCCGTGTGTGTGTGTGTGGTGGATCTCATCCCCGTGTGTGTGTTGAGGACTTCGTCCTCATGTGGAGAAAGTCTCACCGGGTTTGGTGAGGGATAGACATAGGTCTGCGGGTTTGCAGACTGAACCACATTAAAATTTCCTGTGCAATGAGTTGTGACTTGTGACATGTCCTCCTTCCCCATTCACAGGTTCGTGTGCCAACATTAACGCATCCATATCTGACTATTTTCTTCTTACACACTTTGACATTCAGTTCTGCACACCATTTGTCTCTCTCATTGCACCTGCATTTCCTTAGTTGCTTGTTGCACCCTTGCATATAAGCACTAGGGAGTCCACCCAGGCCCTGGGCAAGTTATTCTATTCACACACACTCTAGGGATCGATTGAGCAGCTAATCTGTCTAATAGTCAATCTCATTGAGAGGCTGCATCGACCCCTCTACTCTGCTGCGTTGACCTCAGCCTTCTCCCATTCAGCATCTTATTGACTTCTTATGCTGTATGTCTTATTCTATTGCCTGTATTATTTCCGCTGTCGGTTGTAGTCCGTGTTTCAATTGAGCTTAGTTTTTAATTGGGCTAAGTTCATATTGGATCTATTCAACCTCCCCTTTTAGATCCGTTGGCACCCAAGGGACCCAACAATTGGTATCAGAGCGACTCAGTGACTCGCTCTGATACCAATTGTTAGCACGATGTAGCGGTGCAAACCAAGATTCAGAGGGGGGGTGAATGAATCTCCCTCTAAAAACTTGAGCAAACTAAAACTTAGGCTAAACACTTTTAGACTAATGCGGAATTAAAAGCATCCAGGAACGTAGGTTGAAATGCACCTAACATACATCTAACGATTAACACATTAAAAAATCAAACCACAGTGCATAAGAACTTTTTAGGTGGTTCGGTCCTCCATACCTACATCTACCCCACACTCAATCCAAAGTGTGGATTCTGCTACCAAACAGCTTGAAACCGCTGGGCCTCACAGCTTGCTACAAACCGCTGGGCTTTACAGCTTAGCTGACTGCTGACTAACAGCTTGACCGCTGGGCATTACAGCTTCACGGTCTGCTGAGCGTTCCAGCTTAGCTATCCAGAGGAATCCACCTCTGTCGCTGGGCCTTACAGCTTATGCCACCGCTGATACATAGCTTAGAAGAAATATGAAGAGTGAAAATAGAAAATCACAATGTTCAGCTTCGGCAAACTGACAATTAAGACAAATCGAAATGCTCACGCAGGAGCAATGTGACTTGGATCTGATCCAAAGGTCACTGTGGAGAACAAATCTTCAAGGCCTACTTCAATCGCTTCACGTTATCCTCTCTTGATATCTCTCTTCTTCACTATCTCGCTATCTCCTTTCACTTACAGACTCACACTCTTCTTTCACTTTTGGACCTCTTTCTTCCATGATTCTACTCAAGAGGAAAGGGAGTTTTGCTTTAATGCTCTTCTGTCAATCTGCTCTATCTTTTTGTCTCACTTCATTTATTTGGGCGAACTGTTCCTCTTTTAGAGACCTCAAGCGATGGGCGCGTGAACACCATAATTTTTCCCGCCCAATCTTCCACGTGTAATGATCACTGGGCCTTAGTCTTCCACGTGGCAGGATCTCTTGTTCCTAGTCTTGCATTGGATCATGTGCCCAATCATTATAATGAATGGATCTGGGACCACGTGACTTCCTTAAAACTCACGAGTGTCTTGACTTGGTTCTCTTGAACTTTTTCTCAATAAAGTCACTATAAAGAATGAAGCATTTTGTCAAATACATTGTCAGGTGTTTGAAGAACATGTATGCACAGACTATATCATGCAACTAGCACAGACCTGAGTATGAAGTGCATCGACTTCTGTATGCAAGAAATGCAACGTGCACCGACCGTTGGCATGCGTTCAGCAAACCATGCATCGACCTTCTATATGAAGAAGGATGAACCTGCACTGACCTTGTATAGACACAAGGCAGTGATGCACAGACCTTGCATCAACCTTTATGAGTGCTCAAGGCACATGTACACAGACTTGCAACCTTATATGCACCGACCTCTATGCCTAAGAGGGAATATGCACAGACCATGAGATGCACGATATGAAGACTTGCACTGACCTAAAGTACGCATGCTGCACCGACCATGCATGCAGTTCCATAGGAACTTTCATCGACTTTGAACCTTTAACTTTTAACATTGCACAGACCTTATTCGTCCAGAAACAAAACATGCACCGACTTTGCATGCAATTCCATAGAGACTTGTACTGACCTTACACGCAACGAATGCAACAATGCACCGACTGTGCATGCAGTTCCACAGAGACTTGTATCGACCTTACATGCAACGAATGCAATAATGCACCAACTTGCTATGCCAAAAGGCTAAAGCATGCATAGACCTATTGAGACGCTAAACAGTAATATGCACTAACTTTGCATGCGTAAATCAGGACATGCACCGACCTTGAGCCTTTGACACTTAAACCTACACCGACCTTACTAAGTGTAAGACGCTGCTGGCATAGCCCTGACTCTAAATGGAGTGAAGCCAACCTTGACCTTGTGCAGACTTGCTAATGCTAGCACTGACCTTATGAGTATGTGCAACTTGACCTTGTGCAGACATGCTAATGCTAGCACCGACCTTATGAGCATGTGCACAGACCTTAGTTACCTATATCTGATGCATGCACAAACCTTAAGAATATAACTGCTTATGTATGCCAACCATTTGATGAAATGACTGAACGTGTTTTTATGTAAGGATCTGACATGTATAAAGGTTCATGACATAGTCCTCGGTATATCAAATGGCGTCCAGCCGAAGGTCAGGTTATGCCCGACTGGAAGTTCTCGTTATGTGTGATGGTGGTCTCCGAACCTAAGTTCTCCGCTCCCGTACCGAGGCTCGGATGTAACAAATGATACTAGCCCCACATGATTAAGTCGATAAATAAACCCCTTTCGTAGCTTCGTTAATTTTTCTTAGTTTGTATTATTGTTCGCATTCGCGTAAGCCCCGATGGCTTCCTATCTTGGCAATTAATCAATAGTTTTCCTCTTTCTTGGAGAATGTAATTAATGTCATAATCTTTATGGTATGGTGAACTTCTGGTCTCGACCCGAACTTCACAATGGACTGACTAAGTCAGATTGAGCGCACAATGAATTTGTCACACACGTGACTGGCACGCCAATAAATAAATGAATAAGCTTAAAAAATGCGTCACCAATGGCCAGACAATGATCACAGACAATACCTCGCTCACAATCCAAGACACATCGATCATCAGAACAAGTACATGTAAGAAGTACTGCCTGGCGTCGCCTCAGCCAACACAAAAACCAACCACGACACCGCTGCCACCACCTCACTCACCGAGGACACATAACCCTCATCATGGAAACCAACACCGGTCAATGCCCATGCTCGGCGGACCAACCAAATGCCAGCTTCACAACCCGCTAAAAGATCTCACGCCCCGTACCATGGGTAACCACTACTGAGCTTCCACCAATTCACACCTGGCAAGCCAAACACCTCAGTAACACGGCCAACTCTGCCAGAAGATAAACTTCTAACAAACTCCCAGATCCAATCCAGGGAAAGCACATCTCATGACCAGCCATCCAAGGCCTTGCTGGCACACAGCTCTCGCCATTCCCGAGTTGCAACAACCAGCATCTTCTGTCTGTGAAAGACCATCCACTGGTCACCAGATACTCATCAACGGAAAATCATGACTTACTCAGCTTCTTCCTTCTTTCCTGGTCCTACACCAGATCTGAAGGGCACATTCCAAATCTCGACAGGCCATCCACTGACTCTCCACAGACCATTATCACACCTCAAGCCAAATCTCGCTCGGACATAGCATCCGATCTGATCCTCACGCCCACTCTACCCTCTCAGGGGAGCACGGTGAAACCAGATAACAGGATTCCACAATCCTCTATCCTCACATCACTTGACTCAGACTTATTGGGAAATCCTCCTTTGTTGGTCACAGACCAAGGATCACCATCCAACACCAACATCCCATCAAGGACCTCCACTCACAGACACCGTCCATTATCCAATCGAATCCTATCTCATCTCAATCACTCCAAAAGGACGCCTGCCAATCTCGGTTCCCCTCTTACCATAGAGCCTCAGGACACGACCTCTTACAATCCACGATACACTTCTCCAGAACCAACAAATGTTGCCTGCTACCACAGCAAGCTGGTCGATGACATCACGACCAATACACACGGGTCCCCAGACAATACACTTCTTACTATGGTCGACCGCTCGGTCAACCTAACCAGCCGCTCACGGCCACCAACTGGGACCTATAATCTCTCGGAGATCTCTTCATCAACAACACGATCTCATCTGGGGACGCAACTTCCAACACGAGAACAAGGTACTCATGTGGCACACTTGCCCACATGTTTCCCCAACTCTCAATCCAGTCAGTGCCACAAACCACAATGCCTCAAGCAACGGCAGGGTAAAAACAGGTCTCACACGACCCAAGACAATCTCATACCGAGGAACCAATCCTTCGATGCTCGACTCATCCTCTGCAACTCTGCAAGCTCCGATTCACAACACCTCGAAAAACATAACACCAGTCACGAGTTCTCACGAACACCGCCCAACTGGCACTCATCCTTCTGGAGCAGCGCCAACGCCCTAACACATCAGGGGAATGGACAACACTTCTCACAGACAACCACACTGCCACAGCGGTTAAGCTAGCCGCTGCCACATGCCCCTCACCTACGGTTTCCTCTAACCTCAAAACCAATAACATGCCAAAACACTTACCAAGGAGCGATGAGAATCCACCAAAATGCCAGGCTCGAAAGTCACCACACCTCTAGCCACCAGACATTATTCTCTTGAATCTGTCCGTGCTAACACCGATCCATTCTCGAGCTGCCACCGAGCAGACCATCGCGCCAAAAGTCACAACACGAACCACAACCGGCACCTGCCAACGCTCATCCTCGATCCTCAAACCTACCACTACCATACAATCTTGAAACAAAATCAAGGCTACCACAGTCCAATCCAGGAAGATCCTCTGATCATCCGAGCACATCTCTCGACTAGAGCGCCTGCTCTGCCACCTCGAACCACAATCCCAACACCTCAGGGGCTGGATAAACCTCAAGCTGGGGTGGCCAACCCGATAACAGCTCCCTCAAAGCATACTCACGGCCACTTAACAACGGACAATCCTCACCAGCCACCTGACCTCGCTACAAATCCCTCGAACGCAACACCGCAGCGGCACGCCTGTTGGCAACTCTGCCCAACGCAATATAACTGGGGCACCATCGATGAGGGAGAAAGCTCTCGACCGCGATCCTCAGACCCCATGCCGACGCTCCAATGATGACAGCAACCACGTTCACAGCGCCAACTCAGCGCACACAGGCTCTTAGAAACCAAGTGAAAAATAAGCACAGAACCCTATGCCAGTTGTCGACTGTACTACACCTTATGGACTCTGATCACTACAATATCCCAAATTTCCATGTACTTCCACAACCATAGCTCTGATACCAACTGTAACGACCCAAGATTCAGATACTGGGAATGGCCCGATACCATTCGAATCATTGCCGGCCGCCCACGAGCCGGAGGGCTCGGAAGGGCTAAAAGGATAGGTGTGGTATACATAGAAATAGGAAATAAAGCAGGACAATTCAACAACTAACAGAAATAAATAATCTAACTACATCAGAGTCCAGTCTAATAGAAAGTACAGTCTAAGGCAGAGAACGTATCAAATGCCAAGTGAACACTCGGCCCGGCGAACTGGCAACCATGAACCTCCACACAACGCCCTCGAACCTTGAGGAAGATCTGCAACACCTGAGAATCAGGGGTGAGCCTCTGATCACTTGCTCAGTTGGGATCCCACGGAACCCAAACCAAAATAATGGCGGAATGGAAAGCAGTAACAGCAAGAACAACAGTAACAGCAAAGTAGCTACAACAACAACGACGAAAACACGGCTATACACGAATTCCCTAAAACATGGCAGCCGATGAAACCACGGCTCTACAACTACTCCTACTGGAACGAAAATCAACACTCCGATCTCACAGTCGGGGGACCACCAGACCATGAATCGCCCTCATCACGCTACTAGAAAAATGCCATGACGTCTCTGTCGTGGAGACCTGTGCTCACACATGAAGGCCGACACCGAAATCATACACAAAATCTTGTCTCACAGGCGAGAAATGAGGCCTCGAGTCACGACAAACTCACATCACGTGATGGGAGTACCTACCCACCCGAAGCAAGGCCGGATGCGTCCACTGATGACTTAGTCCGTAGCCTCAGGTGTCTGTCTACGATGCCCCAGGCGGAGACTGAGACACCATATAGTAACCACAGAACAAGGACTAACTGGGGTCGAGCTTGTCAGTGCGTGTCCGCTGCCCCCAACTACGAGTGCACACACAGACCATCTGCTCTAGGTCGAGTCCTCTAGCTGATTTTCCCCCCAGTCAGACTCAGGCTGCAAAGGCAAGGGGCCCTATGGTAACCAGCCTAAAAATCGTCTCACTCGGGTCACACTCTCCACCACTACCAAGTGGGTATACACACGCGTGCCCAGGAAAGCTACGACTAGTGGGGGCTCATTAAACGTGAACACTGAAAATCACACATGCACCCACCTAGAGTAACACAGAGCAATAGGTGGCTCGCGGCCACCATACTCTGGACAACTCACTAGACCTAACAGCCCCACTGTCCTTGAGTCACGCGACTCGGGTCAAGACCGCTGCACATGACGGCACAGCATCGTCAATCTAGCCTAATCCCAAGGTCTGAAACCACGGTAGTGTGATTTCCAAGGCAGATCACAAGCCGCTGAGTTAATACCCCATCCAAGGGACACATGGAAAATTTTCAGCCCCACGCTGGTTAACTGGACTCACAGTCCAAGGTCACATACATGGCCCACACGAAAAATACTTCTCGGAGAACCCACGTCGTGCGGGAAAGACTCACTGCGCTCACGCCGACTCACGACGACTCGATCTAGCAAAGCACAAAAGCCCGGAACACAAGGGCCTCCCCGGACCCTTAAGGCCATAGACACGCAAATCGAGATAACACGATGTCCCCGGACACCTCCAAAATACGAACACAGAACTCACGGTGTCCGGGACATCCACGAGACCGAAGATCGACCATTGGGTCACAATTGGGTCTACCGAAAGCCAACACAATGCGAAACGGACACGACTAGCACAAAAACCAAGTGGCGGTCCTCTCTAGGCTGTCACGGCACTTGGCGGTCTCCTCCGGACTGCAAGGCATGGCCTAGCGATCCAGCCAAGACCGCTAAGCCCCGGAAACGCTCGAGCCGCAGGCATCCGCCTCCAAACCGCCAAGCAGGGTGGTGTGGACACGTAAATTTTCGCGACCGATGGTCAAATTTCAAACTCCAATGATAGTGGGGCCGCATCCTACATACGACATCGTGCCATCATGAATTTACGTCCCAAGAGAGGAATTGAATATAAACTTGAACGCGGTCTCGATATCCTCGAAGAAAATATCAAGAAAAGGGGCAATGACCTTGAAAAGGTGAGATAGGATGAATGGAAAGACAATGAGAGGATTGCTGTGAAGATGAGGAAGAGGAAGCGTCATCATCCGACGTGGTTGGAGAAGAATCAGAAGTAGCATCTGGTAGGGCCAGAGAGTGAAAATGGTGGTCATCCGACAAGGTCGGAGAAGAATCAAAGGCAACACCCGGGTGTCCCATGGAAGAAGAATCAGGTGATGTCCCAAAATGGGGATGAAAGGATGACATAGCATGAAGCCTAGAAATACGAGAGGAGGGATAATCCGGAGGCTCCGGATGGGAAGAAGAGGAATGGGGGTTCGCGGACCCCGGAAGAGAGGTGAAGATTATGAAAACAGGATCAGATGGAGGAAGGTACACCACCCAAGGGTAAGAGCTGAGTAGAAGAAAAGATGAGTGGAAAGAAGGGGAAAGAGAAGTGGACCGCTGAGTGCACATCCGACGGCCTTTATATCTGTGTTGCCGTCTCTTCTTAGCAAAAATATCTTGAAAATAGACCCACCTGACATGGGTTCTAACCTTCGGGCTTCTTGGCTTGAAATACCTTCTCAAATACTGGGCCCATCTAGCAGACGGCCTGGCCCAATCATGAACATGTAGCTTCATCGGGGCGGTTGCCCCTAAACACTCGGTGCTAATAGCAGTTGGACATTCTTGAACAAGTGGCTCCTTAAAAGGATGAGCATCATGGAACTACACAGTCTTGTCTCTTGGCACAAGCAGCATGAGGTTTGGCATCTCCACATGGTGGTCAGCCATGAAGCACAACTCCCTTGACAAAAAAGCGAGACGAAGTTGAGGGAGAGTAATGCACGGCGTTGACGTGGCTGGCTTGTTGATGAACCGAGGGAGATTGCATAGAATGTGCAGAATGTCCTTGGAGAATGCTGAGAGTACGGCCAATTGCCCCTTGAACATAGAACTCATAATCTACTTAGCGGCCGTATGAGTTAGCACAATATGGCTGGAGAGCCCCTCTTGGCCAGCTATCTGAATAGAAATGGTGTGAGAGAAAATAATAGCATCAATTGTGGAACCATCGGCGAACAAAGAGATTGCCACCGGCCTCACTTGAGATGAAACTAGCACCAATGCAAGGGAGCTTTTCTTAGCAACCATCATCGAACGTGTAGGCTTATCAACCCCAAAATAGCCAGAGACCAGGACGCGTACTGGCATTCGGCTGATAAAATCATGAACCTTGAAACGCAGAACTGGCACTGAATCATCCTGACTTGGCTCACCTTCACATTGGGGACCAGACCCAAGGGGCAACAAAAGTGGCGCACACCCGCTCCGTGGGCTGGAGGTGTATGGAGAGATGGAGGGAATAGGTTTGATGAGTATTCGAGGTGAAGGCTTAGAAGGTGTAGAGGCTTCAGGCGGTGGAGGGATGCCGGCGATGACCAGCCCTGGTGGAGGCGAAGGCAAAGGTGAAGGTTTAGGTGAAGGCGGAGCTTGCTCAAGCTCAGGTGATGAAGGAGATAAAGAAGATGATGAAGACAGTGGAGATGGTGTAGGCAAAGGGGGCAGTTGAAGTTGTATTGGAGATGGAGAAGATGAAGAGGAGGAGCGCGGCACCCACCGTCGACGTACCGACATGACGCGTCGGGTGGGATTGGGAGCCGAAGGAGTGGTGGCAAACGCAAGTGAAAAAGGGGAGACACTAGCCTGAGCAAGGGCTTGGGTTTGTGGAGGTGATGGAGACAGGGTAGGAGGTGGAGATGTCCTAGGTGAAGGAACGGGTATTGAAGTAGGCGATGGGGAGAGTGCAACACTAGATAAAGGATCACGGGGGCACCCCAGGTCTTGTAGAGATAGAGATGGTTGCCTGGGCTACACTTCTTGTTGCTGCTGCTTACTAAGAAGATGTAGAACAACCTTGCAAATGGCGGCCCAATCAATCCTTTTCTTATCATTCAAGTCATTAATGTAATCCTGGAACTCAGGGCAATCCTCAACAAAAAATGTCCCTGCTGGCAGTGATAATCACAAAACTGGAGCATATTTTCAACCGCGGGTCGACAAGGCACAACCGGAGGAACTGGCCATCAAAGCCCTGAAAATATCTATGAAAGACTCTGGCAATGGTGTTTGAGAGATGAAAATGGAACGCTTCTAGTTAAAATCTCTAAATTGGAAGAAACTGAAAGAGAACTTAAAGTAAAATTGTAGTCGATATCAAATGATCAAACACTGGTTGATGAATTGATTCATAATGAGAAGCTCATTGAAGAAAATGAAAAATTGAGTAAACAAAATGAATTGTTGCATGATAGGCTCTTGGCCTATGAAAAAATGTACAGTTGATAATGACACTGAATTGTAAATCTTAAAACTAGTGATTGAAAATTACAAGAATGTGAATGACATGTTGAGTGCCAAGGTCATGGCATGTGAGGAAGAGATTGTCAACTCCGAATTGCACATCTCTTCACTGGAAAATGAAATCAGGGATTTGAATGATTCCTTGTCAAAATTTGGTAAAGGAAAAGAAAATCTAGATAAGATTTTGGGGACTATAGAGGTAGAAAACTAATTTCTATGCCACGTACCACCATCTCTATTTATTGAATAGGGAAGTCGTTCTACACCCGTGGAGGCCTGCAAGTCCCAAGAAACAAGGGGCATCAGAAGGAGTCCCAGGTGTTACCCCAGGGGACAACCCTCCGATGCTTTAGTCAGCAACAGATTAATAAAGAGTAGAGAAGACCAAGCGATAGAGAGGGAGTTTGTAGTAGGGGGCCGAGGAGCCATGTAGATCCTCCTGACGGTTGCTCGCCACTCCCAATGCTCACTCGGCAAGTACTCACTGGGTGGTAAGGCCGCCAGAGGGGTCCTTCCTTCGCGTGTAGACTATCGTCACTTCTTCCCCTCGGTATAGCAGGGCCAGTAGCTCTATTCTCTTGCGTAGAGGTTTGGCAGAATGATCCACCATTTGTCTCTTCTCTGTAGATGTCCTTCTTATAGAGGTTGTCTTGGAGCGGGGAGTCTTATCCCTTGATAGGGAAAGGCGTTAGTAGAGGAGTAACGCTTTCCTGCTATAGTTGAGGGAATTTCCTGTTGGATGGAGATCACCCCGGCGTCGGCTGGTCCCAAGGTAAGTCTTACAACGCTCGTGGGGCGTGCTCGCCCATTATGGGATTAAGGCTGACATCGTGGGGGGTAATGGTCAATCGTCGGAGGGTCTTCTGGCGATCACTACGCTTGGGCCATACCTTTTACGCGCTGTAGAATCTGATGCCAAGCCAGATTGGGCAACACCTTGATGGGTCATAACTGTTGGGTGCCTCTTGGGTGCACTATAGAAGCTATCTCGGTTTGGGCCCTTCGTTATCGAGCTGGTCTCGAGTCCAACTAGATTTACCCTCCTCACTTCCCCCTATTCTCAGTTGCCAAACACTTTGTAGGGGACTGAGAGTTGAACATGAGAGGATTTTATCAGAGTGTGGGATTCAGAGTTGATCTCCTTGTAATGTAGGCATCGACAGTTCTAGCGGCATGCTTGGCGGGCAAGGCGCCTCTAGTGGTGGCAGGCACCACTGCTGTAATCATGACATAGGTCCTATTTTATCTGGGAGCGCGGGCTCGGAATGGGGGTCTGGCGTTGGTGACGGTACTGTGATAGCAACGGGTGCCTTTTCACCTGCCGTACGGCATGGAAGCGTCGGTCAGTCATGGGCAGTTATAAGGATCATCGTGGGGTCTCCCCAAAGACTCCGTCCACGTCCCTTCGATTGCCGTGCTTGTCGTAGGCTTCTTCTTCCTCCGCCTGGTAAGGACTCTCTTCTTTTCTTTTACATCTTCAATCTTGTACAGTCATGCCTCCTCATAGGAAAGTTCTTCGTATCAGTCCCTCATCCTCTGTCAAAGATGTGGCTCTTGGCCATGGTAGTGGCCCAAGCACTTTAGGTGCCGGTGCTAGTCGACCCCGCTCCCCGCTGTTAGTATCGTACAGGGTGGTCCGAGGGCTACGGGAAGCCTTTCAGATTCCCCCCAAGTTCGACATTTTCTTCCCAGCCATTGACGATGATCAACTTAGCCTACCTCTGGGTGAAATTATGGTCCCTGTGGCGTCTTTCCTGGTGGGCTTTTGTCTGCCTGTCCACCATTTCATCGAGTCCATCCTCCATTATTATGGTTGGCATCCAGGGGAGTTGTCCCCTAATTCTTACCACATTCTCTGTGGATTCATCTTCGCGTGTCAGAGAGCGTCGGCGGGGGCAGCATCGATCTGTCATGTTATCTAAGTATGGTGGGGGGGGGAGAGAGAGAGAGAGAGAGAGAGAGTTTTCTTTGTTTGGTTGGATGAAAACTGAGCTGAAACCACAAGATCCAACCCTTTTTACCAGGTTTCATAAGCATAGACTGCGGCCTTGCTGGCGCCGAAGGCTACAGGGACCCGAGCACGCAAATGGTCTACTCGCCGGATGCGCCTTACACAGACACCGGAGTGAACCGGGTCGTCTCCTCGGGGTATAACCTGGGCAACTTCGCGCGCCGCTACTCGGACCTCCGGAGCTTCCCCAGCGGGACACGGAACTGCTACACGTTGGCGCCCGTGCGGCGGGGCGGCAAGTACCTGGTGAGGGCCTTCTTCGTGTACGGCAACTACGACGGCCTGAACCAGCCGCCGGAGTTCGACCTCTACCTCGGCGTCAACAGCTGGAAGACGGTGGTAGCGAACAGCACCCTGGAGGAGATCATGGCCGTCGCCACCTCCGGCTCCATGCAGGTCTGCCTGGTGAACATGGGCACTGGGACGCCCTTCATATCGGCGCTGGAGCTGCGGCCCCTGCAAGATTCCATGTACAGCTGGGTGAACGAGTCCCAGTCGTTGGTTCTTGGCCAGGGCCGGTACAACTTCGGAGGGGAACCCGGTGTCCAGCTGAGGTGAGGCCAACTTCTTGCCGTTTCTTCGGTCTCGCTCTACGTCTTATCGGTACTGTCGTCGGAGTTCTTCGCGTGGGTTTGTGGCGCGGGTGAAAAGTGACGAGGAGAAGTGTTGGCCGACTGCTGCTGTGGCAGGTACCCGAACGACCCTTAAGATCGCATCTGGTTCACCCCTTCGAACGTCACGGGGTGGACGCCGGTGAGCAACGATAGCGCCCAGGTGCAGACGGAATCGAACCGCGAGTTCCAGGTGCCGTCCGTCGTGATGAGGACGGCCGTGACAGCGGCATCTCTCTCGCAGACCCTACGATTCACCGTCACGCGCGGCGTCGGGGAGAAGGCCTACCTGGTCATGCACTTCGCCGAGCTCCAGCGGCTGGAGGCCAACGAGTCCAGGGTGTTCAACGTGTACTCGAACCTCTCCCTATGGTATGGGCCGTACAGGCCCGTGTACCTGCAGGCGGGGCAGCTCTACACCAACCGGCCGGCGGCCGCGGGGTCGACCACCATCTTCTCCCTCGGAGCCACGGGGAACTCCACGGAGCCTCCCATCCTCAACGCCATCGAGATGTATTTCTTGCGGCAGCTGAGCTCCTTGCCCACCGACGACCGCGACGGTAAAATCCTCTTCTTCCTCCTCCTCCTCCTCCCCCTTGGTTGGGTTAGTCTCCTTTCGCCCGGATATGGTGCAATAAATGTTAGTATATATAAATATATATATATACGTCCCTATAAAGTTAAACTAACTTGAGATTAGCTTTTTCATTTTAACATTTAAACTATTCTTACAATTCCAACAATGGCATAATGATAATTATATGAATATATTTAGTAGTATTTTAATTTGACAATATTCATAGAAGTGAAGAATACACTTGTAAGTATATAAGCCACAGAAGTATATATATATATATGATACTTATCATTTTATGCTTCAATAACCCGAAGTTTTAGATTCCCCAAAACGCACGTTTGACTTCATGTCATTAGTCGAGGCAATCGTTGATCTCATGTGGTTGGCGCGCGTTTGACCACGCTGTCACGTACCAATCAAATCTCCATCGTCACTCACGTTACATGTGCATATGATTACAATGATATTATAACACAACGATTTGATGTTAAGAATGCACCTAATATCGTTAATTATTATGTAAGGGGAAGGTTACAACGGCGCATGAGTACTTCGAAGGGGGTACCCAAAAAAAAAAAAAAAGGGTAGTGTCATCCCACATAGTCTGTATAGGTCAATTACGATGGAATTTCTCTTTTATATTTTCATGTCACTTAATTCCATCCTGCGGGGTGACAAATCATTTGCGTCATGGAGGACAACTGGACTCAATCAAATGAGCCAATATATTTCGTTAATAATTGAGATGACAATCTATTTGGGTCACCAGATTCAGTCTGATTTTTAGTAGTTACCCATTGATTGAAAACCAAGTGGGCCGGGCCTTATAACTAGGAATTGACCAAAAATTTGTAGCTCACAAGAAATCTCTACTCTAAGGCCTGAAACTTCATCAAGATCACCGAAAAGCACCATGAAGAGGAGCTTTGAAGCTAGTGCTATGGAAGAGGTGGCCTATCCCGGGCCAAAGGCGGCTAGAAGAGAGCATGGGGAGCAACAGTGGCTGACTTCCATCCCCAAGCATCTGAGTTCAAGCTCTTCAAGAGAGGTGAGTTCAATTAAATTTAAAAATTCATGAAATTCCTTAATTTCTTTTCTCACGGCATCCCTCTCTTCTTCTTCTCTTATTTTTCTTTCTTTCTTTAGCTCCTTCCTGGCCCAAGATGCTACTCTAGCCTAAAGTGGGTGGCTCCCATGATAAAGGACTTCCTTTAGAGGTCCTCTCCATCCAAAGGGCATGACACCTTCACCCCTTAGTGGTTCTAGCAAAAAATTTACAAAAAATCTCCTTGGATTGGCCTAGCATTTCAGCTCTTGTAGAGTTATGGCATCCACAAACACACACCTTCATGTTCTCAACCTTTGAAGCCACTATCCTTATAGAATAGGTAGAGACCTACCTAGCTCTTTCTAAGACTAAGGTGGGGGATGAAGACTTAGTGTGTCATACAGTTGAACCTATAGATCCATCACTCATATTGGGATATTTCATTCCCAACCCAAAGGATGTTAAGACCATGATCAGCCCGTGTCATATCCATTTGATACCCATGGCTCAATGGATCACCGCTTATTGTAAGAACAAGAGCGGGAGATATGAAGCTATAGTCAAAGCTACCTTAACATGCTTGTGTAGGGTCTTACTTTTCTCTACCATCGACCACCTCTTGGACATCGAAAATCTTAGAATCATTAGCGGGTTGTGGCGGGGTTTATCCATCTCACAAGCGGTCCTTTCTTACCTCTATGAAGGCCTTAGTTCTGCTTCACTAGGGAGACCACTCTTCGGGTCAATGATCATCCTTGAGTATTGGATGGGCATTAGACTTAAATTTCTACCCAAGGAGGATATGCCTTCAGCTAGCCATATATTTAGGAGCCACCCTCTATTCTTTATAGGAGGCACATCTGGGTTTCCTTCACAAGTTGAGTGCCGTACAGCGGAGAAGAAAACACGGGATGAGTGGCGCCTCTACCTCAATACTTTGCATATTGATAAGTTCGTGATGCGACCAAGAGCTCTCCAAGGCACCACACTCAGATGACCTCAGCGACTGGGCCTAGACCTGCAGCAAGTGGGGAACACCACTTTGGTGATCTATTACCCACACTGGTGTTACTTGCAGATTGGGCTGCCCCGTACTACTGTTCCAGCATTATCACACTTTCCTCCACTTCAAGCTAGGAAGATCGGGATCGAGGAGGACGAGTGGGCATTCTGGAGTGGTCTGACCACGTGGGAGGTCAGCCGGGTTCGTGCCTTGCAAGCAGAAGTGGTAGAAGATGAAGAGAACTACCAAGCTTATGTGAAGGAATTGTGCAAGATCCGGCACCACGCGGATGGAAAATTGCATGTAATTTGAGCTTCTTTCCTTGATGTACTTGAAATTATCAAAAGAGTAATGTACAATGAACTCTAATTGATAGGAATAAAAGGTTGATTTGAAAGATGTGCAATGAATGACTTAATGGAGCTTGAATGGATGGATAGAATAGTTCAAAACGGGGTGCTCTGTCAGACAAACGGCATAGAAAAGGACCGCTAGGCTCTCTTAACGGTCTAGCGATAGACTGCAAGGGAAAGCATCCAGGAAAACTCTGAGTTTTCTAGTTCTTGAAAACGCCATGTGGTCGTTATTTGGACCACTAAGGAAGTTAAAACGGTCTATCGAAAGACCGCAAGGGATAACGCACAGTGAAGCTGAGAATTCTAGTTCTCGGGCAAGGAAAGCGGTCGCAATGTGGACCGTAAGTGGATCTTAGCGGTCTAACAAAAGGCCATTAGGGACCAGAGGAAGAGAAACCTGTGAGCTTTAAACATTGGTCAATTGAACCTGCGTCTGCACACACTTAAAACAATAAAATAAGTTAGATCTATTCTTAGGCTCAACCCTTTGCCTGCAGCAAGTTAGAGAATGACCAATTCTTGATATTTGGTCAAGGGGTGGACTCTTAAAGTTACCAAAGCTGCTAGGAGTGAATGCCGAGAGCCTCGCCTCAGGAGAACCGACATGACTCCACCACCAGCCGGCAGTGCGACAAAGCCTGCCCAATGATCCGGTGTTGACTTTGTCACACCGCTACCCTACATCGCCGCCCGACCAAGGATGGTGATTCACCCGGCGGTTTCCCGCCCTAACAAAGACTCTCTTGAGGAAAAAGAGCGCCATCGGCCTTCACAAACGGAAGCTGAAAAATCTTGCAGCGAAGGATCCGAACACCCGGCATGTGTTCGACTTCTCGCGAAGGAAGGCCCGTCAGAGGCCAAATGATCGCCGGTCTAGGCGGCATATCATCCCGTACGAGAATTTTGAGCACGAGTCGAGCCGAGTCGGAAGTATCAGCAGAAGACCCTCACGCTCAAATCAGACGCACACGGAGTCCAGACCCGAGCCGTTCGGCGAGTCGAGAGCTTCGTCAACCCACTCGCCAAGGTCTTATAGGAGTCCTGGCACGAAGAATCATGAGTGGTGACTTTCGAAATCATCCCCAGACTCATCGGCTGACGTTCGGCAAGTAAACGTCGTTGAAACGGCACCATAATTTGACGGCATGTCACTGAAATGGCACCCTCCTTTTCGGCGCGCAAAGACACAACGGGGCCTTTCTGGCGCGGTCTTCCCCGGCACGCAAAATGCCTTCCCCAGCGTGATCTTTCCCGGTGTGCCATTTGTTGCTCCGGGTGACCTTCCCTTATAAATACAATAGGGAAGAAGAAAAGGAGGAGAGAGGAGTTTTCTTGGAGAGGAATCCAGATAGTTCTTCCCCTCCGTGGCCGGTGTTCTCTGTCCCACTCAAAGCTTTCGACGCCAGAGAAGAAGCTTTATTCTGTTCTAATTCCTAGGTGGGTGGTCGTGTGTCTTCATCGATTTCCCCCCGACCCCTTTTGTTTTCTCTCTCTTCCTCGGTGTAATGTGAGTGAGAGGGGGGGAAGAAGGGGGCGATGATACGAGCCTGTCCCTTCCCTCCCCCCTTCACCATCTCTCTCTGTAACTCTTCTCCCTGTTAATGTAAACGGCATCCGAGCGACAACGCTGGCGCCGAAATGCATGTTGTATGCGTCTGCCATTGTTCAGGGAATGAGTAAAATGAGGTTGTGTCGTATCTATCTTCTCTACCTTCATTTCTTTTCCAATAAATGTGCATTCAATGTTTTCCCTACGCGCGCGGTCCTGAATTGGCTTGCATGGCACCAGAAATGCCCCTGGACATCAGGGGCTACATAAATCACCTCTCCCTCCCCAGGATTATCCTCTTTTAATGAGGTCATTTGTGTTTCGCCCAAGAATGTGTCATGGACGTTGTGTCTGGTGGAATCCGAACGTGCATCTCCACTCGTTCCCACCCTCAGGTGGAATTCCTGCATCTAACTTTCTTGCCCCGTAGGGCAGAGGGGGGGGGAAGGCGAGGCCACCCCGGTGTCTAGGCGGCGCTGGTTCAACGGTCCCATGGGCACCAAACCCCTCACTCTGTGAGCCTCGACGAGCAAGTTATGTGGACGGTGATTTGTTGTTCAATTGGGCACATCCCAAGCCGCATGCTCTCTCTCTCTCTCTCTCTTGTTCATAAGTCAGTGTTTACGGATTAGACCGTCGCCATTGATTCTGTCCCAATACTTGGGGAGGGGGACATTCCCCAATCTTCCGTTATAGTCACTCGGTCCACAGGAACTCATTTGCTAGTACTGAGTTTCCCAAAGGCCGATGAGTGCGCAGCAACATGGGTTAGTCCCAACAGATTCAAATCCACGGTCCTTAACGGACTCTGTGGTGGCCGTGAGACGGGCGCCCCTTGTAGGTTAGCCTCGGGATTTCACTCTCTAATCGGTCGTCCCGACTTAGACGGAGTATCGACTCGAGTCGCGTGCCCCTCGCAGGCTTGCCCTCGGGGTCTTCGCTCCCGTTGTGAGTCGCGTTACTCGTCTGCGCTCACCCACGGATTCGGTGCCCCTAGTAGGCTAGTCCTCGGGGATTTCTTTTCTGTTCGGGTTTCGCCGGCCACCGTTGTGCCACCCGACTCTTTAGGGGTTACTCCATTGCATGAGTATTCCCTACTTCTCCCTGATACATCCTCCGGGGTGGATTAGTGATTGTATGTGTGAATAAATGCATCAATTTCATTTTGAGCAAACACATACATGACTCATAGTTGTCATCATCAAAAAGAGAGAGATTGTTGGAACCCTGGTTTTGATGATGACACTCTATGAATCATGATGAAACTGAACTGCATAAGCTCTTTCACATTAAACGATCCTTTTATTTGTCTAAGTGTCAGAACTAAGGTCTATGCATGTTCAGGTCCTAGTTAATTCAGGTCGATGCATGTTTCGCATCTGAGTTAGACAGGTCGATGCACATTCACCCTTTCTTCACATAAGGTCAATGCATATTCAAGGTTTAAGTATAACAGGTCAGTGCACATTTTCATATCAAGTGTGTCAGGTCGATGCATGCATTAATATTCATCCACACAGGTCGATGCATCCTTAGACTATGTTTTAGAATAAGGTCGATGCACAACTTTGCATTAAGTCATTCTGGTCGATGCACAATGCATCTTGCGTGAAGCAAGGTCGATGCACATAGTGCCTTGTGCAAAGTAAGGTCGATGCACATTGTGCCTTGTGCAAAGCAAGGTCGATGCACATTGCATCTTGTGTAAGGCAAGGTTGATGCACATTCTTATACTAATTCCATAAGGTCGATGCTCATGCTTGTGTTATGCACTTCAAGTCGATGCATGTTTTGCAGCATGGTCTAAAGGTCAAATCACATTCTTATACCCATTCCAGAAGGTCGATGCTCATGCTTGTGTTATGCACTTTAGGTTGATGCATGTTTTGCAGCATGGTCTAAAGGTCGATGCACGTATTGTAGCATACACCATAAGGTTGATGTATATGCTCTAAGCATACAGTACTTGGTCTATGCACATATAGAGTCTAAGGTCTACGCATCCATAGAGTCTGTGCTTATATATGTTTGTGCACGTTTAGAGTCCGTGCACATATAGGTCCGTGCATATGATGCATCTAGGTCTGTGCACATGAAGAAACCAGGGTCGATGCTCATGTGGATTCTGGTTGTCAGGTCTGTGCATTAAGTCCATACTTAAAGCATTTGCATTAACATACACTCCTGTGGTCTGAGCATATGATCTTTCTGATATTGTCTAAGTCTGCATCCTCATAAGCAATAATGATGATAAACGTGTTTGACGAAATGACTCATCTTTTTGACAAGATTAGCTCAAACACTTAATGTGTAGTTACTCAAGTTGGCACGTGATCCAAGACCTGAGTTAAGGAAACACGTGATCCAAGGCTGTTTCCTCTCCAAGAATACTCAGACACGTGGCCTCGCCCAATCCTCAATAATTGACATATTGAATCACTTTCCTGATAGAGCCATTGGCGGGAATTCTCCCTCCACGTGCCGAAGCCAATCTGTGTGGGGTCCACACCATCAGGCTCACGGGCATATAAAAAGAGAAGGATCTCTGGGAAGTTAAGAAGTGATAACGAAGAACAACGATGAGAAAGAGAAGAAGATACGGAAGATATCGAGCAAGGAAGAGTGATAACAGAGAGTAGAAGAGGAATTAGCTAAGAGAGGAGAAGTAGAGAGAGGAGAAGGAGATAGTAGAGAAGATTGAAGGCAGATAGATATCAAGCAATTGTGAGAGAAAAGTGAGGAGTAAGTTGCAGATCTAGGGAGAAGATTCGAAGCAGAGTATCGTTGAAGGAGAAGAAGGGATAGCTGCTCCTGTCACGATCTCTAGATGAAATCTAGGATTGTTTGCTCTTTTCTGAGCCACATTGCTCATCTCTGAGCTACATTGGTTTTCTTGTTTTATCTATTGATCATTTTCATTTTTTACGTTTCTTCCATCATTTTCTTCAAGCTGTAAGTTAGTAGAGCAAGCTGTGATGCTCAGCAACGAGGATGAGATCCTTAGATAGCAAGCTGTGGTGCTCAGCTGTAAGCAAACTGCGAGGCTCAGCAGTCCAAGCTATTAGTCAGCGGTTGTAAGGATTCATCCTCGAAGCTGTGGATCAACTGTTAAGCTGTGGATTAGTGGAAGCCACACTCAGGTCTAAGTGTGGGGTGGATGTAGGTCACTGGTTGAGACTGAACCACCTAAAACTCCTGTGCATCTTAGTGCGATTGCTTGTTTAAGTTTTGCTACGCTCGATGCATGATCTTATATGAACGGCCCAATAAGGCTTCATAGGACTCAAATAAAAATAAAATTGCTATCATGGAACTGAAAATAAAATTATGCCAATGCGGATCACTACTGGAATCTCCGGAGGGGTGAGTCGCCTGATGTCCCCATCAAGTGCCCTTGGAAATAAGGCCAGAGGTGCTTGGCCGAGATTACCAATGCTAGCACGAGTTTCTCTCTATCCGCCTCATTAAGCACCTTACTGGTATAGTGGACCAGCCTCTCGACTCCCACGTCGTCTCGGACTAAGACCGAGCTTACTGTAGAAGGAGTCGCTGAGAGATAAAGGTGCAATGCTTCGCCCGAGACCGGTTTTGATAATACAGGGGGTGAGGCCAGGAATCCCTTGAGTTCTGTAAATGCCTTCTGACATTCCTCGTCCCAGGCGAACGTGGCAGACGTAATTTTGGGCTCTCTCAACAATTTGAAGAAGGGTAGGCATCATTCGGCTGCCCGGGATAGGAAACGATTGAGCGACGCTATGCGCTTGGTGAGGCGCTGGATGTCCTTGATGTAGGTGGGTGGCCGCATGTTCAGGATGGCCTGAACCTTGTCAGGGTTGGCCTCAATCTTGCGTTGAGTTACCAGGAAACCTAAAAATTTCCAAGACCTAACTCCGAAGGCGCATTTAGCGGGGTTGAGCTTCATGTTGTACTTCAGGAGGCTGTCGAAGGTCTTGGCTAGGTCAGCAAAATGATCATCGGCCTTTGGCATTTTAATGAGCATATTGTCAATGTAGGCCTCGACGTTCCGATTGAGTTGTCCCATTTGAAGATGTGGTTGACCAGCCATTGATATATTGCTCTAGCATTCTTCAACCCAAACGGCATCCGGGTGTAGCAGCGTATGCCGAAGTCGGTGATAAAGGCAGTCTTCTCAATATCCTCTGGGTCCATCCTGATCTGATGGTAGCTAGAGTAGGCATCCAGGAAACTGAGTAGCTTATTGCTGGAGGTTGAGTCGACGAGCTGGTCGATGCTCGATAGTGGGTAGCAGTCCTTTGGAGTGGCCTTGTTAAGGTCAGTGAAGTCCACGCACATTTGCCATTTTCCCGAAGCTTTTGGAACTAGGGTGACATTGGCGAGCCATGTTGGGTAAAGGACCGGATGGAAGAGGCCGGTTTCTTTCCCTTTGGTGATTTACTCTTTGATGATCGTCTGCTTCTCTAGGGCGTGCTTTCTTTTGTGTTGTTGGACAGGCTTCACCGATGGGTCAAAGTTAAGCTTGTGCATCACTATCTCTCCAGGGATCCCAGGAAGTTGATCATCAGACCATGCGAAGACTTGGATATACTCGGCAAGGTGCTTTTTATATTGCTCTTGTACATCGGGTGGTAGGTCGGCTCCTATCTTGACTCCTAGGGTCGGGTCACCTTTAAGGAAGACTGTTAAGAACTCATCACCAGGCTCGAATGTCATCAGTCCTTCCTCGGTTCCCTAGATCCCTTTATTTTTCCCTTCCGGCCTTATGGCTTCAACCGAGATTATGAAGCACCTTCTAGCCATTGCCTGGTTACCTCGGACTTCCCCCACCCCATTTTTGGTGGAGAACTTCATTTTTTGGTGATAGGTGGAGGGCAACGCCTTTGTTCAGTTGAGGATGCCTCGGCCAAAGATGGCGTTATAAGCCATCATTCCCTTAATCACGATGAAGTCTGCTAGAACCGTGATGGTTTTGGGCGGGGTGCCGATGGCGACTGGCAGGCTCAGGGCTCCCTCGGGATAGGTTGCTTGGCCGTTGAACCCACAAAGTGGGGTTCGAATCTGGTGGAGTCTAGATAGATTTTCACCCATCTTTAGGAAACATTCATATGAAAGTGCATCAGGGGCGCTACCATTGTCAACTAAGATCCTATCTACGTTACAATGGTTTATTGTTACCGATATAATAAAGCGTCATCGTGCGGGGTAGTTAACCCTTCCAGGTCTTGGTCGGAGAACACCAGGGCCTATTGTTTGCTCGACTGTGGGGTTTTGGGGGGCTCAGAGGCTCGGCTTGATGTGCCCCCTGGGCTTTGATGATGAAGTGTTGTTTTGATGATAGTAACTTATGATGGAGTGTTGTTTTGATGAATTGATGATAGCAACTTCTTGAGTCACTTCTACCTTAGTAATGAAGTCACCGAAGGCCAAGTCAAACTCTGCAACCCCCATGGGCACCTCGCACTTCTGGTTAAAGTCGACAATCTTGACATTGTTTACTTCGACTAGGTGGATGTCGAAGTAATACTTCTGGTACACCCGGTAGGGGAGTATGTTGACTACTGCTCTTGGGTCGATAAGGACCCTATTGATAGGCTGCCCATTCAGCTGCCCCTTCATGTAGAGTGGCCTGTTATGATTGCAGGTAGGCAAGAGCATGTCATCCTCCGTGAAGGCCACGGCCACTTCTGGGGGCATCTCCGCCAAGCATGCCTCAAGGTGTGTTGGCGTCTGGAGTGCGGCAATAATGGCTTGCCGTGTTTCTCCATCCAGGGATAGCATCTCCCAGATGGTAAATCGAGCTGGGATCTTCTTGAGATGCTTGACTATTTGGTCGGCAGCCCGAACCTTGAGCAGTTTCATTTCTTCGGCCTTGCCGCATTTACCTCCAGCCCTAGTCTGGGGTGCCAGGTCAGAAGGTGACTCCTCCGTCGGATCTGGCATAGCTACCTGAGCTTGTGGGGTCTGCTGGATTTCCTCCTTTTCCTTCATAAATTCGGCAAGGTCAGGGATGCCGTCAAATTCTCCCGCTAGCTGGGATGGGACCGCCGCCAGTAGGGTTGGAGGGTTACTCGCGGGCGGAGCCAGGTAGCTGCTAGCCCTCTTGGTTGGCCGGGCTTCTTGCAGGCATTCCTGATTTTGTGTGCGGGCCCGAAAGAATTCGGCGAAGGAGGGAGCACCCTAACCTTTCGACTTCTAGGGATAAAGACCCAACGGTGGGGGAATCTCTGCACCTTGAACCTCAAGATCGGGAACTTGGTAGGGTTGTTCACCTCTTAGCATGATATTGCAGTCGTCCTGAGGAGGGTGCCCCCATTTCTTCCCTGACTGGGTGGTGTGTCGAGAGGTGGATGCTTCGACCTGATTCGCCTCTGGCGAGTCGCAGGGTACTGTATCCTCCTCCCCCTCCGGAGAGAGGGCGGTGTCAAACAGTGCCGAAAGGGTGTTACAAGTGACGACCCCCTTCCCCTTCTTAGCTCTGGCTCTTCTCTTTTTATTCTTCTTTTCTACGACAGTCGGTGGCTGCTTTCGAGGGAACTCGCCCCACAGGGGAGGCTCTTGCTCTACTCAGGTTTCCACTTCGGGGGTCAGCTCGAGGGATTTGAACTCCTCCCAGGGAGCAATTCTTTCAGCATAACAGCCCGGATCTCAGGCTGTTCATAATCTTCGAGCCCATCAATGATGGCCTGGAGCCTCTCGACTGCCGAGCTGACTTCTTTGTGGATCCGCACCGGGACATACTCTTGCTGGTTAAAGCTAGGCCGCCTCATGACCAACCGAGGGGCCGTATCATGCCAGACAGGGTTCACCAGTAGCAGTGCTGACTGGGGAGTGACACCCCTAACATGAACTGTCGGGGTGGGCTGAGGGGCCAGTCTTTCTCTATTTCTCTTTGGCGCAGACTACCAACTGGCTTGATCCTGGGCGGCCGCTACCACAAAAGCTTCTTAAGTGGCGGGGGTGCTAGCCTCCGCCCATTCTTCCGGCAACTCTTCATATAAGGATATCATGTTGGCACTAGAAGTCATGTTGGGTATTTCATGGGGCTGTGGGGGATCTACCTTGTGCTCTCCCATATCCAGCTCTCCCTTTTTTATTAAGGACTCAATGACGTCCTTGAAGACGTAGTAGTCTTCAATGGTGTGCCCTAGCATCTGATGGTAACAGCAGAAGCGAGGGTCATCCTTCTTCTTCAGATCACCGGGCCACTTCGGTTTCGGCAACGTGATCTTATTGTAACTGGTTGCCCATTCGAATAGGAGACAGGACTTGTCTCAGGAGAATGAGTACAACTTGCTTCTCATCTTCTCCCTGAGCGAGGGGCCTTCCCGCCGTTCCGCGACTCTTGGCGGTGGAGGGTTTGCGGCACTTTTGGCCCTTTCCTTCTATTTCTCAAGAGTTTGAAAGTCCAATGTGTGGACTTCTGGTGGGATGGGCTTCTTTTCGGCTTGCCTGGCCCTCTGGTTCGATGTGGCCGGGGTGGAGGAGTACTGGGCAAGGAATGCCTCAATCTTGGCCACCATGTTGTTCAGACGGTCGAAAGTCTTGACTTCTGCGCTGATCATCCTTTCGAGGATCTCCTTTTTTAGATTTTGTTTGCAAATTTACACTGCATCCTCCTGGTGTGGGGGGCGCCTGCATCTCATGCTGAGATTCCTCCATCTTTTGATGAAGTCGAGTGCCGACTCATCATGTTTCTACCTCGTGGCGTAGAGCTCCGCCACGGTGACCTCCCGTTCAGTAATGTAGAACCTCTCCTTGAACTTCTTTTGCATGTCGGGCCAATTAGCAATAGACCCGGGCGGCAGGCTCGAGTACCACTCAAAGGCAAGCCCAGTGAGTGTCGAGCCGAAGAATTTTAGGAGGTAGGCCTCATCGGCAGCCAAGTCTCCCATCACATTCACATAGTAAGCGATGTGCTCCCTAGGAGATCCCTGCCCATTGAACTTCTCGAACTTCGGCGGCTTGGTGATGCCAGCCGGTAACTTCCTTGAAGCATAATGAGCCGGATAGGGGACTCGGTAGATGTCAAACGGCGTCTGATCCCCGTCGCCCCTTTCTGCTAACTTCATATCTATCATCTGTTCTAACATCAGCCGACTGACTGCTGCCGGGTCGACCGGGCTTGGATAGAAGTGGGTGGGTTACGCGGCCAGGGTGGTCAGCACAGTTGCTTGAGGGGCTACGGGAGACCCCTGGGGAGGTGAGCTCTGCAGCGGGGCTGGGTACTGTGCTTGCTGTAGGGGCACGCCCGCAGGGAAGCTGGGGGTTGGTGGGAATGCTGCAGCTTGCAAAGTTGCTTCAGAGGACTGCCCGTTGCCCCCGGGCGCTTCCGGTAAGACCTCGGTCTGTGCAGACGTCGAGGGTTGGGCGTTCCTCTCATTGAGTTGTTTCTTTAGCAATTCAATCTCTCGCTGATATTGTTGTATCATGTATAGCATGGCGGGGTCGGTTGTAGAGAGAGCGGGCATGCTGCCTGTCTCTTCAGCTGGGGCGTCCTCGGATGATGTGGAGGGTCTGCTGCTCGTGCCCCCGGTAGTAATAACATTGGCTGCCGAGGCTGTGGGAGGGTCTTCGGAGGAGGTCGCCTCGACACCTGCCTGCGCCACCTCACTAGCCACTCTCCTTCTTCTGGTGAGGGGGCTGGGTTTGGCGGCGAGCCTGGCCACTTCTTCGGGGTCGGTAGGTAAAGCCCCGTACCGACTAGAGACTCCTGCCATACTGCAGGTGAAGACTCTCCAGTCTCTGCTTCTCCTCGCTATCCTCCTTGACGGCCTACTCGGGAACACTAACCTATCGAAGACCAACCGTCGGGGTGGCGCTTCCTCCCGCGTGGGGAACCAGCATCGCTCTTTCGATTGGTTTCTCGACTCTGCGATAGGCATGGGTCGAGCCTCTTCTTCTTCTCGGAAGGCAAAAGCCACTGCCCCAGCAATCTCTGGCGGCCCAAGGGAGTGCTGCTTGGGCCCCGGAGGTAGTTTCTCATGGCCTGCTCGATCCCTTCCCACTCCTGGTCGGGGAGAGCGACCGGTGGTTGGGTGTCGGTGGCGACGTCATGATGAGTGTAATTTGCATATGCCGGGCGGTCAACATGGTGACGACACCTGTGACGTCGGCGGCGGGCATTTTCAGGCAGTGCTGGCACAGCAACTGCCGGTTGGTGGGTCGTGGTTGTCACCTCAACCTTTTCATCTCTTCACCCCCTTATGCGGTGGGCACGGCTAGGCTCCGCCTGGGCTGGTGCCGTGGCTTGGGCTCCCTTGGGAACCCAAGCCTGTTTCAGCTTTGCTGACTTGTGAGACGGCCCGTCAGCGGGCGCCATCCTTTCTTTCATCTTCTCCAGTCCTTGAAAGGAGTTGCGGACTGGAATGGTTAGTATTATTCGATCCGGGATCGCCTCAGACCTTTGTCCATTAAGATGGACTCTGATGCCTCCAATGACGACAGACTTGCTAGAGCTGGAGAGCCAGCTTCTTGGTGTGGCGGTTGCATGGCTCCTTTGGAGCCTCCTCCGGTGGGATGCCGATCCCTGCTGAGACGAGCCAGTAGTCGGGTGGACATGGTGCACATTGCAGCTGAGCGCCTCAGCCGAGCTGCGGTTGTTATTCTTGGCCGGGGTTTGACTGACAGCAGCTTCAATGGCACCCCGGATGGGAGTGTTGATCTCGAGCTTGTCGGATGCTTCCACGTCTAGTATATTAACAAAAGCTACCCCAAGGAAGTTGGGGAAGCCCACCGCAGGAGGAAAACTCTCAAAGCAGAGGGGACGGCAAGGTAGCCATCCCTGATGTGACTTTTAACGACCTGGGGGCCAAAAGAGACCGCCATTCTTACAGCTGGAATGTGATTTCCCTGCATTCGCAGAGATGGAGCAATCAGTACTACAAGAAGGGGGCCGCAGAGCCCCTAGTTTCGGCAAAGAGATGAAGGGTGGATGGGTCCCACCGAGCGTGCTAGAATTATAGACGCACTAAAAGATTTTCATTTGTTGGTATTCCATTTGCTCGTTGGTTGGTTTGTTTATTTATCTATTTAGTGCGAGGGCGTGCCAGCCACTGAGGTGACAATTTGTTCAGATTTCACAGAAACCCATGATGCGCTCGGTCTGACTTCGTCAGGTGATCGTGTGATTCGAGTTGGGACCCAATCTCATCATGTCATAAAGGCCATGACGTCATTTACATCTCTTGGAGGAGATCTCGGCTTTCAAGACATGGTCAGAGAACGGGGATTGCTCCTCGTCCTCCACTGTAGGGGTCTTCTACAGAGCGCGGAGGGTGCGTTCTTGCTCTGCGAAATGCCTCTTAAAGTCTCGCAGTCGGAGTGACAGCTCTGATTGTCGTTGGGTCGAGGGGCTGTGGGGGCGTTCCTACTGGGTGCCCCGGCACTCCTGGGGGTATCATTTTTTGGGAACGACCGATGCACTCCGGACTTCTCCCTCCTCGCGGTGGAGGAGGCTTCTTGCTCCGGGGGAGGGGCATGCGATGGTCCTCCTGACCGGTTGCGGATGAGCCGCCACCCCCGGAGGGTGAAGCGTCCCCCGATGATTTACAGGGAGGCATCTCCAAGGGTGGGATTTCCCGAGGAAGTCGTGACTTCTCTTCCCTGGCCGCCTAGGTCCTCATTAGATCAATGAGGCTATCCAGTTTGGCGTTGAGGGTTTGAAGAGCGTCCGCGCTCCCGGTGGGGGTTTGCCCTTCCACCGCGGGTGGGGGCAGTCTGTCGGCTGGGTTGCTGGTGTGAGAGGGGGTATCCCCCATCAGACGGGAAGGTGCACCTTCTTCCATTGCCACAGCCTTTCCCTTGTCGCCGGTGGTCCTCCTACTGGAGCTTCTTCGCACCATGCTGACTCTTTGCTCGTTTCCCACAGACGATGCCAGATGAAGAGGGGCGATCTCACGCTGTTCCTGAGCTGAGGTTGATGACCATGATTGTAAGAACTGCAAGAAGGGAAACTGATCAGAGGTGCCCAGGGATAGTTCCCTGGGGAAAACCCTCCGATGCTTAAGTCAACAAATCAGGTAGAGCTCTAGTGCGATGGAGAGAGATAGGAGGAGGTAGGGGTACGAGATCCCTCTCCACCAAGTGGTGAAGTGGCTCTTGCTCAAGATTTGTGTGGCTTAGTTGAGCTTACCTTTCGTAGGAGAGCTTCCCAGGCTTATATAGCGACTCGTGGAACATAGGAGCCCTGTGAGCCGAGGAGTTTCAGGGGGGGTTACGTCCTCTTCGTGGACTCTTTATAGCACGAGGACTCTTGATCTCCCTTATCCCCGAGAACGTAACGGTCGCACGGATAAGCTTGCATCAGTCGACTGAGCATGGGGCACTAGCTCAAGGGGGCCTCTCGAGCGATGGGTGCATGGCTCGGACGGGATGTGTTAGGTTCCCGAAGGGACCTTCCCGATCGATCTGACACTCAGACTTCCGAACCTACAGGTTGCCTAGGAAGTGCTTGATCTGAGTGGGTTATTGGGCTTGAAGCAAGTGGGCCCCGGGAGGGACAGGTTGTCACTCTAAGGAGCCAGGCCTCATTTGGTCTGGTGGGACCTCGTTTGGCCGCTCTCTTTGGGCAGTAGAATTCTCCCTCTCCAACGCCCATGTCGTGAAGTTGTAGCAAAAAATTAGAAATCTATGATGATTTGTCAAAAGTAGGGGCGAAGAAAATGGGTAAACGATGATGAAATGAAGCCCAAATAGGACCAACGCAAAGCTAATACTTCCCTCTTCAGGCTAGGGTCAAAGAAGGGTGAAGACAATGCGGCATGGCTTCGTCGTCACCTCAGAAATGCGCCCTCGTCACACAATTCGCACAGGGTTCTTTATATAGAAAATGCATAAATCCAGAACTTTCTCTCACGATTTTAGGAGATATAGCCGACCAAAACTTGAGTTATTTGGATCAATCTTGAGATGATAGTGGGGATAAGAGACCTGAAGGGTTAGAACCCAATTTGGAGGCTTATCCTCAAAGTTATCAACCTCACAAGCTGCTCCCGGATGCACAGAAAAATAGAGTCCTACGCATGCAGGACTCTGAGGGCAAGAGGCGGTCAGTTCTAGAAAGTGGAGAATATCTCAAAAATGGTGTCGAACTAGGAAAATGTGTAGAAGAAGAAATTGTAGATAAGAGAAAATCAAATAACTTTCATGAAGGGAGTGAGATGAGAAGATGAGAAGAAGAGGTAGAAAATAAGGGGAGAACAAAGAAAAATGTTGGGTTCACGGGTGAACAGTGTAGCGCATCGTAAAAATGTAAATAACTTGAAATTGGTAGAGAGCTGGCTAATGGCATAGAAGAATAAAATCTAGGTCTTCCATTTTCGTTCATCTTTCAATCCCAGATCTGTCCTATTTCTATCTACAGGGCAAGGTGCTCAACGAGGCTGAAAGGAGGTACCCTGTAACTAAGAAACTCATGCTAGCACTGGTTACCTCAGCCAAGCCCCTCCGACCTTACTTCCAAGGTCATTCCATTGTCGTATTGGCCGGTGAACCTTAAAGAAGATACTCTCTCATCCTAAAGCCTCGGGGTGCCTCGTCAAATGGGCCATCATGCTCAGGGCTTATGACATCTCTTATCACCCCCGTGCGGCCATCAAGGGACAGGCCCTAGCGCACTTTATCGCAGAGAGCACGGTCCCGCTCGAGGAAGAACCTTCGTCCACATGAGGACCCATCTAGGACTTGTTCATGGACGGATCGTCCAACTCCACTGGTAGTGGTGCTGGTGTCCTCCTCAAGTTGCCTGAAGGAGCTGAGTTATAGTATGCCTTGAAGTTCAACTTCCAGACGTCCAATAATGCCTCCAGGAATGAAGCCCTCATTTCGGGGGCTAGGATGGCCCGATGACTAGGGGCCGAGCAAGTCAGAATCCATAATGACTCCTAGTTGGTCGCTAGCCAGGTCAACGGTGATTACGAAGCTCGGGAAGCCCCGATGATTAAGTACCTTCAATGATCTGAGGGTTAGCCCAGCTATTCGAGAGCTTTGAGGTAGTCTGGATAGCTCGGGAGGAAAACTCCCACGCGGATGCCCTCTCTCGCCTGGCCTCCTCCCTCGGCCCAGAAGGTACTCGATCGGTCTTCCTCGAAGAGCTAGAACAACCGAGCATCGAGTCTGAACTCATGATCATTGACCCGGCTACCCCAAGCGACTGGCGAACCCCTTACATATCTTGGCTACGAGACTCTTAGGAGCCCCCCGACCCTCAGAAAGCTCAGAGATTAAAGTATCAAGCCCGACGTTTCGTCGTCTTGGACGACACCCTATACCGAAGGTCTTTCTCCGGACCACTCCTTAAGTGCCTTAACACCGACGAAGCCAGCCAGGCAGTTCAAGAAGTGCACGAAGGCATCTACGGTGCGCACCAGGGAGGAAGATCACTCGCCAGAATCTTGCTTCGGTAAGGTTACTAGTGGCCCACTCGTCAGCACGACTATTCAACCTACGTACAGAAGTGTGACCAATGTCAATGCTTCGACCATTTGGTCCACCATCCTATCTCGGAACTCGTTACTCTTATCGAGCCATACCCCTTTGCTCGGTGGGGAATCGACATCCTGGGGACATTTCCTACGGCGCAAGCCCAGAAGAAGTTCGTCATCGTCGCCATCGACTACTTCACAAAATGGATCGAAGCTGAGGCTACTGCTAGAATCACCAAGACAGTCGTCTAGAGCTTCATGTGGAAGTCGATCATTTATCGCTTTAGTATCCCCTGAGTGATTGTGAGCGATAACAGTTGGCAATTTGATTCTCATTACTTCAGAGGCAGATGTGCCGACCTAAATATTCATAACCACTTCACTTTGGTAGCCCACCCTCAGGCCAACGGGCTGGTCAAAAATGCCAATAGGGCTATATTAAAAGGCATAAAAACCAGACTCAGCAAGGCCAAGGGCAGTTGGCTGGAGGAATTACCGAGCGTGCTTTGGTCACACCGAACTACTCCAAGAACGGCCACTAGCGAAACCCCATTTCAACGGGTATATGGCACTGAAGCTGTGATTCCGCTGGAGATCGATAGCCTCTCTCTCCGAGTCATCAGCTTCTCGCCCAAGGTGAATGACCAGAAGTTACTGGAGAACCTCAACATGGCAAGCGAGATCCGAGAGATCGCGGGTATCTGAGCAACAGAATACCAGCGATGCCTCGTTCAGTACTACAATGCCAGAGTCTGAGTTAGGCACTTCCAGCCATGAGATTTCATCCTAAGAAAACCTGAAGCCTCTCGGCCACTAGAGGTGGCGGGCAAGCTAGCCCCTAACTAGGAAGGCCCCTACCGAGTGGTTGAGACGCTCGAGAAAGGGGCGTACTGACTGGCTACCATGGAAGGAATGCCCATCCCTCGGATATGGAACGCGACAACATTATGAAAATTTTATTTTTGAGACTCTCTCAAAAGCACATGTAAGCAATATAGAGCAAAAAACTTTCCTCTTGTGAGTGTTAAACCGAAGAATTTGAGAAGATAGGCTTCTAAATCTCCCATGATATTTACATAGTAGGCAATGTGCTCCCTGGGAGACTCTTGCCCGTTGAACTTTTCAAACTTCAATGGCTTGGGGATGCCGACCGACAGCTTCTTGGCGGCATAATGAGCCGGGTAAGGCACCCGATAGACATCAAACGGGGTGTAATCACCATCACCCCTCTCCGTCAGCTTCATATCTATCATCTGTTCGAGCATCAGCCGACTCACTGTTGACGGGTCGACCAGGCTTGGATAGAAGTGGGCTGGTTGCACTAGCAGGGTGGTCAGCGCTGTCACCTGCGGTGCGATAGTGGACCCTTGAAGTGGCAGAGTCGACAGCAGGACTGGTGTTGCATCTTGTGTATGTTGCAGGGGCATGCCCCCAGCGTAGCTGGGCATTAATGGAGACACCACTACTTGCGTGGAAGCTTCCGAGGCCTGACCGTTGCCCCTAGGGGTTTTGGATAGGGCTTCGGTCTACCCGGATGTCGAGGGTTAGGCATTCCTTTCAGTCAGCTGCTTCCTCAGCAATTCGATCTCTCACCAGTACTACTGCATCATACGCATTACCATGGGGTCGGTCATGGAGAGGCTAGGAATACCTCTCGCTTCTTCTACTGGCGCTTCTTTCGATGAAATGGACGGCCAGTCACTAGTGCCCCCGGTAGTGACAACATTGGCAGCCAAAGCCATGGAGGGCTCTTCATGGACGAGCTCTTCAGTGCGAACCTGCACCATCTCACTCGCCGCTCTTCCCCTTCTGGTAAGAGGTCCCGGTCATGTGACAAGTCTGGCGACCTCTTCGGGTTCGGTAGGTAAGGCTCCGTACCAACTGAATACTCCTGCCATGTTGTAGGTGTAGATCCTAAGGTCTTTGCCTCTTCTTGCTGCCCTCCTCGACAGCCTGCCCGGAAAGACTAGTCTGTCAAAGACCAACCTTCGGGGCTTCGCTTCTGCCCGCAGAGGGGATTGATGTTGCTTCTCCGAGTGATTCCTCGACTCTACACTGGGTACAGGCCGGGTTTCTTCCTCTTCAAAGGTAGAGGCTACTGCCCCTAGTAATCTCTGGCGACCCAAAGGAGTGCTTCCTGGGCCCCATAGATAATTCCTCATGGCTTGCTCCACTCCTTCCCAGTCCTGTTCAGGAGGAGAAGCCAGTGATGGTGCACTGACGGTGACAGCAGGGGTGTAAGCCGAAGTCCTTGTGCGGATGGCTTGGTGACGACGTCGGTGGTGTTGGCGACGGGTGTCC